>CM077207.1:24300156-24735156 GCA_039654625.1 Rhinogobio ventralis
TGTCGGCCGGCCGTCACGTTTCCGATGTAAACACTCTCATTTATTGATATGGGCAGTGACAAAACTTATGCTTATGCTCGACTGACGCTTGCGATGTAAAACCATTTAAACCAAAGACTTTAGGGACTAAGTATGTATGGTCATCACACTGCAACATTCAAATCTGCATTGCGCCGACGCTGATCCAGAGAGAGCAGCTGCCATAAATGTACAGTATGAAGCAGCTTCATTCAGCCACACATTATCGTTAATATTAACGCAGGTCCTAAAGCTCTTTCTTGATCATAACCCTTCTTTTTCCTGTGATATTCCTCTGATCTTTTGTCTTTTTTAATGTCTCTCAGCCATCTCTCTTTCAACAGTTTGAAGTCTGAATTGAGTGAGATAAGAAAGAACGACCATCAGTTTTGAACTCTTGAGTTATAAGTTTGAATCTTTCTAATGATTCCCTCAACCACTAAATTGGCTGAAATGAAAAAAACTTAAAATATAAAAGTAAAGCAATAGTCTTAAACAAATCCTCAGTGGAACTGAGTGAAATCATAACTGGCATTAGGCTATGTTCAGATCTTTTTTTTTTTGGTCACATGTCACTCAGATATGTTTTTCTCATGACAGTGTGAACAGCACAAACCACATGGAATCTGATCTTTTCAGTTCCGATTTGTGCCACTTCCATATGTGATCCTAAATCTGATACAGGTTGGATGTTTTGCAATGCAACCTCATTCTGAACAGTCATATCGGAATTCATGTGACTTTTACGTCACTCTAGATCAACATTCATCACAATTCTGCGCTCATGGGAGTCACTTCACAGATTTTACATGCCTGACGTTATTAGATGCGAAAGGTAGTCAGTGATGTCAACAGTTCACGTATTAAACAGCTCTATATACACTATATTGCCAAAAGTTTAGGGACGCCTGCCTTTACAGGTGCTGGTCATATAATTAGAATATCATCAAAAAGTTGATTTATTTCACTAATTCCATTCAAAAAGTGAAACTTGTATATTATATTCATTCATTACGCACAGACTGATATATTTCAAATGTTTATTTCTTTTAATTTTGATGATTATAACTGACAACTAAGGAAAATCCCAAATTCTGTATCTTAGAAAATTAGAATATTACTTAAGACCAATACAAAGAGAGGATTTTTAGAAATCTTGGCCAACTGAAAAGTATGAACATGAAAAGTATGAGCATGTACAGCACTCAATACTTAGTTGGGGCTCCTTTTTCCTGAATTACTGCAGCAATGCTGCGTGGCATGGAGTTGATCAATCTGTGGCACTGCTCAGGTGTTATGAGAGCCCAGGTTGCTCTGATAGTGGCCTTCAGCTCTTCTGCATTGTTGGGTCTGACATATCGCATCTTCCTCTTCACAATACCCCATAGATTATCTATGGGGTTGAGGTCAGGCGAGTTTGCTGGCCAATTAAGAACAGGGATACCATGGTCCTTAAACCAGGTACTGGTTGCTTTGGCACTGTGTGCAGGTGCCAATTCCTGTTGGAAAATGAAATCTGCATCTCCATAAAGTTGGTCAGCAGCAGGAAGCATGAAGTTCTCTAAAACTTCCTGGTATACGGCTGCGTTGACCTTGGACCTCAGAAAACACAGTGGACCAACACCAGCAGATGACATGGCACCCCAAACCATCACTGACTGTGGAAACTTTACACTGGACCTCAAGCAACGTGGATTGTGTGCCTCTCCTCTCTTCCTCCAGACTCTGGGACCCTGATTTCCAAAGGAAATGCAAAATGTACTTTCATCAGAGAACATAACTTTGGACCACTCAGCAGCAGTCCAGTCCTTTTTGTCTTTAGCCCAGGTGAGGCGCTTCTGACGCTGTCTGTTGTTCAAGAATGGCTTGACACAAGGAATGTGACAGCTGAAACCCATGTCTTGCATACGTCTGTGCGTAGTGGTTCTTGAAGCACTGACTCCAGCTGCAGTCCACTCTTTATGAATCTCCCCAACATTTTTGAGTGGGTTTTGTTTCACAATCCTCTCCAGGGTGCGGTTATCCCTATTGCTTTTTACACTTTTTTTCTACCACATCTTTTCCTTCCCTTCGCCTCTCTATTAATGTGCTTGGACACAGAGCTCTGTAAACAGCCAGCCTCTTTTGCAATGACCTTTTGTGTCTTGCCCTCCTTGGGCAAGGTGTCAATGGTTGTCTTTTGGACAACTGTCAAGTCAGCAGTCTTCCCCATGATTGTGTAGCCTACAGAACTAGACTGAGAGACCATTTAAAGGCCTTTGCAGGTGTTTTGAGTTAATTAGCTGATTAGAGTGTGGCACCAGGTGTCTTCAATTTTGAACCTTTTTACAATATTCTAATTTTCTGAGATACTGAATTTGGGATTGTTATAATCATCAAAATGAAAAGAAATAAACATTTAAAATATATCAGTCTGTATGTAATGAATGAATATAATATACAAGTTTCACTTTTTGAATGGAATTAGTGAAATTTGATGATATTCTAATTATATGACCAGAACCTGTACATGCACATGAATTTTAACGACATCCCATTCTTTAATCTGTAGGGTTTAATATGGAGTTGGCCCAACCTTTGCAGCTATAACAGCTTCAACTCTTCTGGGAAGGCTTTCCACAAGGTTTAGGAGTGTGTTTATGGGAATTTTTGACCATTCTTCTAAAAGCGCATTTGTGAGGTCAGGCACTGATGTTGGACAAGAAGGCCAGGCAATTCATGCCAAAGGTGTTCTATCGGGTTGAGGTCAGGACTCTGTGCAGGCCAGTCAAGTTCCTCCACACCAACTCGCTCATTCATGTCTTTATGGACCTTGCTTTGTGCACTGGTACGCAGTCATGTTGGAACAGGAAGGGGCCATCCCCAAACTGTTCCCACAAAGTTGGGAGCATGAAATTGTTTTGGTATGCTGAAGCATTAAGAGTTAATTTCACTGGAACTAAGGGGCCAAGCCCAACCCCTGAAAAACAACCCCACACCATAATCCCCCCTCCACCAAACCTTACACTTGGCACAATGCAGTCAGGCATGTACTGTTCTCCTGGCAACTGCCAAACCCAGACTGAGAAGCGTGATTCGTCTTTTCAGAGAACACATCTCCACTGCTCTAGAGTCCAGTGGTGGTGTGCTTTACACCACTGCATCCGATGCTTTGCATTGCACTTGGTGATGTAAGGCTTGGATGCAGCGGCTTGGCCATGGAAACCCATTCCATGAAGCCATTAGCTGGCTTCCACGGCAGATCACACAATAAATAAACTTGTAATCACTTACTTTAATGTCCTCCATGACGTCTTTTTATCGTTCTTTTGCGCATGTGGGTCAGTTCAGGACTATGATCTGTTCGTACTGGAATCTGATATTTGCCACATTCAAAACAATTTGAATAGATATACAAAAAAAAAAAAAGATCTGAACAATAAATCAGAATTGAACACTATGGCTCACAGTGTGAACCTTATTTTCTGGGAACAAATAGATATTTCATGTTCAAATGCTGTTTGCTGTGTATTTTCAGGAGTACGAGTTTGTGGTTCTGCCCAACGCCTACATGATCCACATGCCGCACGCACCCAGTTTTGACATCACCAAGTTTCGCTCGAACAAACAGTACCGTGCTTGTCTGAAGACGCTGAAGGAGGAGTTTCAGCAGAACATGTCTCGGCGCTACGGTTTCGCCGCGCTCAAATACATGACAGTGGATAACAACAGCTAGCCGAGCACATCGTCCAGGGAACCGATCCAATAACTGCCATGAGCTGATCCAGGAGCACTGTGTGACAGCATCTTTATGGATGTGTTCAGTGAAACTGAGAATGCAGGGTTATTAGGAGGCACAGCTCGTGATCATCCATTCATTCAGGGATCTGATGAGACGTTTATCAGTGGTGTTTGACACCGGTGCCGAGAATTAAACTGTTGATTCAGTCACTTTTGTGAGAAGGCGAGCAGATTCTACAAATGGAAACTTCTAGAATAAATGATGTCTGTTGTTACTTATTAAAAATGGACAACAGCACTGATGCACTTCAGATTAAAGCCTTGAATCGGTCTCTCTGTCTGTCAACCTATCTTTCATTCTGCCTGTCTAACCATTTGCCCACCTGTCTGTCAGTCTTTTTTCTGACTCTCTGAAAGTCTATCTATTGGTTTGTTTACATATCTGTCTCTCTCTTTTCATCTTTACAATCAGTCTTTCTGTCTATGCTTCTGTCTGTCCTATAATTTGTCTTTATCTCTGTCTAACAAACTGTTTATCTAACAATCTGTATCTCTCAATCTATATCTGTCTAACTATGCTTATCTCTGTCTGTCTGACAATCTATTTAACAATCTGTTTATTTCTCTGTCTCTGTCTAACAGCTTGTCTGTATCTTTATATGTTTTTCTGTTATACTTGTCTTTCTAACAATCTGTCTACATCTCTGCCTATATCGCTGCAACAATCTGTTTGTATCTTTGTCTGTTTAACAATGTCTGTCTGTTTATCTAACTGTCTAAATCTATGTTTAACAATGTCTATATCTGTCTAAGAATCTGTCTATATTTGTTTGTCTGCTTCTCTCTGTCTCTCTCCCTGTCTTGTCTGTCTCTCGTCATATCATCTGCCTGTCTCAAACTCTTTGTCTGTATCTCTAACAGTCTGTCTAACAATCTGTCTATATATCCATCTCTCTTTATATCAACAAATTCTCTAATAGTCTGTTTTCTCTCTCTTTCTCTCTCTCTGGATTCAAGGTTTCAGTCTCAGTGTTGACAGTTGTTGTGTGTTGTGAAGTACTTGGAAATGTGTTCATTCTCACTGCAGATGTGAACAGTGTAATAAACAGGGATCTTCATTCATCGGACTGGCAATAATACGTAACGAGAGGCCAAAGTGAACACTTCATTGACACATTAGAGATGGTTATTTAAATGTAACTGATTGTCATCCTCCATCAGAGGGCATCACACCACACTAACAGACTTATGCACTTGATTGCGGGCTTAATTAACAAACTTAATCATTTTCTTCATTATTTGTAAAAGTGTAGTTGATGCTGCGGCGGCAGTGGAGCGTGTCATGGGTGTGTGGTAGTTATTCTCTACGCAGACTATCAGCAAACAACATGTCTGACTCAGGCTAGTGTTCACACAGAATTATCAGCTGATATTTTGCCTTTTTTGCCACCCTGACAGCACACAAGCTCAACGTCATCTGTGTTAGTTTTCATCTGCCATACGTCTCTAAAACTTGTCCTGTCTAATGTTATACTGACATTCAGCAGTTTACCACCACCTATATGATTGTGAATTTTTGTGAATCAGATATTTTCCAGATGTTTGTGCACAATAATTAGAACTTGATGCGTTTTTCAACCGACTTCTCGGCAGCATAAGTGTTTACTCCGGTATCAATGAAGTGCTTTTAATCGGCAACAGTCTGTGCCGTGTGCATTACAGTATGCCTGTGAGATCATCTTTATAGGTTGAGCTCATCCACAGGACTGCTGCTTTATTTCATGTTACTTTATTGGTTGGTACGGACAATAGGCCGTTCATGCTGATGTCCTATAGAGCCCATTGTGGCACAACTGAGAACGCACTCGCACTTCCATTACCAATTGCTTTGTGGCAAGTTTTTGAAGAAGAGTTTGTGTTTACATGCTTGCTTGGAGTATGCTTTGGGCCTAAAACAAGATACAAGAATCTGTGAAAACAACATGAATGTGATGATAAATGTGTGCTGCTTATATTCAAAACAGGTCCATTAGAGCAGACCTGGGCTAGTTGTCACTTTTTTATTTTGTTTTTACTTTAGTGATTATTTCTCAGGGTGGGTATATTTTTGAAGATTAGTTTCTGTTTAGAAGCAAACCATAAAGTTTTGAGAAAGCTATTGAGATATTTTCACTCAATTGTTCAGGAAAAAATGTTGTCACAATGTATGGAGTAATATGTCATAATGAGAATTTGTATACAATGCAAATATTATAGGCTGTTTAATGCCTTTTCAAGAGAATTTAAACTGTAAAGCAGTTAAAAAAAAAAGCACTGAAAATGTAAGATGTATGCCGACGTGCTTTTGAGTTCAATTGTGCAATGTGTATTCTAAAAATTCAATAGTAAACTTTAGTTGGGGAATAATTTACATCAGACTTTAGAGCATTTTAAACAATGTTTTTAACCACTTATGACTTCAATATATGTGACAACCAGTGTTGGGGAAAGTTACTTTTAAAAGTAATGTTACAATATTATGTTACTCCCTAAAAAAAGTAACTAATAGCATAACTTGGTTACTTTTTATGTAAAAGTAATGTGTTATGTTGTTTTTGCGTTACTTTTTCTCACCTGAGAATGTAATTGCGTTACTTAGTTACTTTTTCTCACCTGGGCTGGGCTTGCTTGTTAGTTTTTTAATAATAACAACAAAACACCAAAAGATAAATAACCCTCAGGCTGAAGGAAATGCAAATTCACGGTTGTACTTAAAACGGTACAACCGTTTAAACGGTTGCTCAAACAAACCTTTCAGCTTTGCTGCCATTCTGGATTCAGGAGAAGACAGTTCAGCAATAAAAAAAATTACACACAAATGTTTATCTAAAGTCATTTTTAATTATTAGTATGGTTGAATTGGAGCATCAAAGGTCAGCGACAAAGACATTGGTTAATAAAGTGAGATTAAATACATAAAAGTATATGTGTTAATTTTATTGCAGGTTTGCGTAATATTCTGAGCATTTCACTGTTTGTATTCTTTAATACTGAGGAATACGGAGTCTATTTTTGTGCAAGTGTGACGAGTAATTGCAAATGTTTACAGAGCCTCTGCACTTACTCTGATTTCTCTCAACATAGGGGCAGTGGGAAAACAAAGTTACTTGCGTTACTTATTTGAAAAAGTAACTGTGGAGGTCGGAAAACAAAGTACCTTGCGTTACTTATTTGAAAAAGTAACTTTGTTTGTAAATTTAAATGTAATGTGTTACTTTACTAGTTACTTGAAAAAGTAATCTGATTATGTAACTCGTTACTTGTAATGCGTCCAACACTGGTGACAACTAGCCCCAGTCTCCTGTATTTGCTACATAAGAAGTAAAACCAGCGGATAAAGTTATTAATGGACAGCGTATATGTGTGTAAAATCTTCTGAACGATACTAGGTTCCAACCATCCAGTTTATTTTTTATTCATTTGGAAACCGTCCACATCATTGTACTGAATAAAGTGCTGAAATGTTCTGATGTGGAAGCCTTATGTCCATGTCCTTCTGTGGATACATGTTTCATAGGTTACAGTGTTACTATGTTCTGAGTGCTCATTGATATGTTTGCTTTGGAGCTGTGTCATTATTTTTCAGTATTTTCTGAGGTTGTACGTGAGTACTGATGTGCTGAGCTGTATGTGCACACTAGCTGACTGATGTGTGTGTTTAATATGAATATAAACAGCCACATGTCCAGGATAACACTGATAAAACTGCTTCTGAATAAAATCACATCATGTTGTCTTGTCCTGCTTATTTACGTAGATGATGCGGTTTACAGTATGAAACAGTGTTTCTTGAGTATTTCATACTTCTGCATTATCTTCATGAATCGCCTAACCACATAAAATACTTTAAAACGTAGTTTTCTGAATTAATGTGCCATTAATTTTTATACACAGAGACAGCTGTCATTTTGCGTATTAAATATTAAATATCAGCATGGTAATCATTTTTAAACACAACCAAAATGTTGCAACAATATATACATTAGAATGTAATTTAAAGGAATATTATAAACAATTCTAACACACTTTAGAGAGAATTCAAATATGATTCAAATATGATTAATATAATATATAATGACTAAATGCAGTTGACGTGATAATGAAGTAGTTTAAATTATTAAACAACAATAAAAGCTTTTAGTATGTGAGACAGGAAGCCATGCCAAGATTTCACTGACTTGATTCCTCTTTATCATGATAAACATAAAAATTATAATTATGACAATAATGTTAATTACTAATTATTATTAATACTCATTAATATAATACTTATATTAGTAGTAATTAGTAATTATTACGTAATAATATTAATATTAATATTTATTAAGCCTGTATACCACACACATTCAATTTATCCATCAAACTATGAATAAAATGACATTCCGACACAAGGGGAGAACAGAGAAAAAGACATAGTCAAGTCAAGTCACCTTTATTTATATACAGTATTTTACAATTCCGATTGTTTCCAAGCAGCTTCACAGTGTTAAACAGGAAAATAATGCAACAGAATTTGATTCGGCTGTACAGCCGCTCTGGAGAAAACTGGTCAGTCATCAGCTCATTTCAATTATCATATAGTGTCAATGTGGGCAGATCAGTAATATAGTTGAATATTTAGTGTCCCCAACTGAGCGAGCCAAAAGCCAAAGGGGACGGTGGCAAGGAACCAAAACTCTATCAGGTGACAGAATGGAGAAAAAAACCTTGGGAGAAACCAGGCTCAGTCGGGGTGCCAATTATCCTCTGGCCAACGAACAAACAGTGTATGATTATGGTTCTGGCAACATTACAGGTCAGAAGTCATATTAGATCAGAACATTCAGAATATTTATCCAGTTCCATCTGGTTGAAGATCGGAGTCATCACGCCGGAGACGGGTTTGTTTGTCGAGGATGTCGTGCCGATGAGGCCGTAACAGGGGAGAGTCTAGTTGACACGGTCTCTGCAGACACTTCAGGGATGCGTTGGTCATGTCTAGGAGCAGGTCCACCATCTGATCTGGATACGGCCCGGATCCGGCTGACTGCAGTAAACCTCGAGATAAACAGAGAGACTAACATTATGCCATTCTTTTTATGATGTAACCAGTACATCAGGTGTTATAGGAAGTGTTCCTGGTTCCGGCAGACCTAGTTAATGCAGCCTAACAATCATTTAACTGATTTGAATAATATAAATTGATAATGTTTTAGTATGCCATAATAAAGAGATGTGTTTTTAGTCTAGATTTAAACTGACAGAGTGTGTCTGCTTCCCGAACAATGCTAGGATGACTGTTCCAGGGTTTAGGTGCTAAATAGGAAAAGGATCGACTGCCTGCAGTTGATTTTGATATTCTAGGTATTATCAACTGGCCAGAATTTTGAGACCGCAATAGACGTGATGGAGTATTATGCGTTAAGAGCTTGCTCAGGTACTGTAGAGCTAAACCATTTAGTGCTTTGTAAGTAATTAGCAAGATTTTAAAATGTATACAATGTTTAATAGAGAGCCAGTGCAGTGTTGCCAGTACTGGACTAATATGGTCATACTTCCTGGTTCTAGTAAGATCTCTAGCTGCTGAGTTTTTGGACCAGATGGAGTTTATTTATTAAGCGAGCAGGGCAGCCACCTCGTAGAGCATTACAATAATCTAGCCTTGAGGTCATAAACACATGAACTAACTGTTCAGCATTTTGCATTGAAAGCATATGCCGTAATTTAGATATATTTTTAAGATGGTAGAATGCAGTTTTACAGATGCTAGAAACGTGGCTTTCAAATGAAAGATTGGTATCAAAGAGCACACCCAGGTTCCTAACTGGCGACGAGGACTTGACAGAGCAGCCATCAAGTGTTAGACAGTATTCTAGGTTACTACTTGTGGAGGTTTTTTGTCCAATAATTAAAAATTCGTTTTTTTCTGAATTAAGTTGCAGGAAATTACTAGTCATCCAATTTTTTATATCAGCTATGCATTCTGTTAATCTTGTGAATTGGTAAGTTTCGTCAGGGCGTGAAGAAATATAGAGCTGAGTATCGTCAGCATAACAGTGAAAACTAACGCCATGCTTCCTAATGATATCTCCCAAGGGTAGCATGTACAGGGTGAAAAGCAACGGCCCGAGCACTGAGCCTTGCGGTACTCCATAATGAACTTGTGATCGGTGTGACATCTCTTCATTTACTGCTACAAACTGATAACGGTCAGATAAGTATGATTTAAACCATGCCAATGCAATTCCACTAATGCCAACATAATTTTCGAGTCTATTCAAAAGAATGTTGTGGTCAATAGTATCAAATGCAGCGCTAATATCGAGTAACACTAACAGAGAGATACAACCACGATCAGATGATAAGAGTAAATCATTTGTAACTCTGAGAGCAGTCTCAGTACTACGATACGGTCTAAATCCTGACTGGAAATCCTCACAGATACCATTTCTTTCTAAAAAGGAGCATAGTTGTGAGGACACTGCCTTTTCTAGTATTTTTGACAGAAAGGGTAGATTTGAGATTGGCCTGTAATTGACTAATTCTGTAGGATCAAGTTGTGTTTTTTAAATAAGTGGTTTAATATAGCCAGCTTAAATGTTTTCGGTACATATCCTAATGACAAAGATGAATTAATGATATTAAGAAGAGGATCTACGACCTCTGGAAGCAACTCTTTCAGTAGAGCTTAGTCGGTATAGGGTATACATGTTGTTAATTTAGATGATTTATCGACAATTCTTCCTCTCCTATAGCAGTGAATGAATAGGATTTCTCCTCAGTGACCCTACAATGCAGTCTGATGCGATACTGTAGTAGATGGTTGCATAGTTATAATTTTTCCTAATATTATCAATCTTGCACGTAAAGAAGTTCATAAAGTCATTACAGCTGTGTTGTTTGCAAACGTCAGAAGTTGAAGCTTTATTTCTTGTTAATTTAGCCACTGTATCAAATAAATACCTAGGGTTGTGTTTGTTTTCTTCTAAGAGAGTCGAGAAATAAGCAGATCTAGCAGTTTTTAAGGCCTTTCTGTACGCAATCATGCTCTCTTTCCACGAAATGCACTCCATTTTTCTGGCTGCTGTTTTAAGGGCCTGAGTGTGCTTGTTGTACCACGGCGTTGGACTATTTTCTTTAATCTTCTTTAAGCACAGAGGAGCAACTGTGTCTAAAGTGCTGGAAAAGAGAGAATCAGTAGTTTCTGTTGCAACATCGAGTTCCTCTAGGCTATCTAGGATGCTGAGGAGATGAAACTGATGAGGAAGATTATTTATAAAGCAATCTTCAGTCGCAGCAGTGATAGTCCTGCCATATTTGAAACAAGGAGACAGCTTTGCAGCCTTTGCTAAATTAAGTATACATGATACTAGGTAATGATCTGAGATGTCATCGCTCTGCTGCAGAATTTCAATGGTATCAACATTTATTCCATGTGACAGTATTAGGTCTAAAGTATGATTACGGCGATAAGTGGGTCCTGAAATGTGTTGCCTAACTCCAATAGAGTTTAGAATGTCTCTAAATGCCAATCCCAATGCATCTTTTTCATTGTCTACATGGATATTAAAATCACCAACAATTAGGACTTTATCTGTAGCCAGTACTAACTCTGATAGAAAATCAGCAAATTCTTTAAAGTCTGTATTGTGCCCTGCTGGCCTGTACACAGTAGCCAGCACAAATGTCAAACGGGATTTATCATTTACACTACATAACGTTACGTAAAGCAACAAAACTTCAAAATAATGAATTTTAAACTAGACTTCTGAGTAATACTGAAGATATTATTATAAATTACAGCAACCCCTCCCCCTTTGCCTTTCAGACGTGGTTTATAACAATAATCGTGAGGGGTGGACTCATTTAAAATAATGTAATCGTCAGGTTTTAGCCAGGTTTCTGTCAAACACAGCACATCTAGATTATTTTCTGTAATCATATCATTAACAATAAGCGCTTTTGACAGAAGGGATCGAATATTCAGCAGCCCGAACTTTATCATTTGTTCATCTGTATTATATCTGTTTTTTATTTGTTGAACATCAATTAAATGTTTACCCTTAAATGGGTTCGAGGATTTTTTGTATTTACTAATTCGGGGAACAGACACAGTCTCTATGTGATAATATCTAGGTGAAAGAGCCTCTATGTGTTGGGATTTATCTGACTTCTGTGACGTGAGACAGCTAGCAGACGGTCGGTTAAGCCAGTCTGTCTGCTTCCTGACCTGGGCCCCAGTTAGTCAAGGTTCAACTCTAAGACTTTGTGCCAAATTACTAGAGAGAAGAGCGGCACCATTCTAGGAGGGATGAATACCGTATCTTTTTAACAGGTCAGGTCTGCCCCAAAAGCTTTTCCAATTGTCTGTGAACCCTATGTTATTTTGCGGACACCACTTAGACAACCAGCCATTGAGTGATGATAGTCTGCTAAGTATCTCATCACTCCAATACTGCCAAAAGTATTGGGTATATATGATGTATATGATGATCCAAATCATTGAATTCAGGTGTTCCAATCACTTCCATGGCCATAGGTGTATAAAATCAAGCAACTAGGCATGCAGACTGCTTCTACAAACATTTGTGAAAGAATGGGTCGCTCTCAGGAGCTCAGTGAATTCAAGCGTGGTACCGTGACAGGTTGCCTGCCGCCTGCGCAATAAGTCCATTCATGAAATTTCCTCACTATTAAATATTCCACAGTCAACTGTTAGTGGTATTATAACAAAGTGGAAGCAATTGGGAACAACAGCAACTCAGTGGTAGGCAATGTAAAATCACAGAGCGGGGTCAGCGCATGCTGAGGCACACAGTGCACAGAAGTCGCCAACAACAGACCTCCAAACTTCGTGTGGCCTTCAGATTAGCACAAGAACAGTGCGTAGAGAGCTTCATGGAGTGGGTTTCCATGGCCGAGCAGCTGCATCCAAGCCTTACATCAGCAAGTGTAATGCAAAGTGTCGGATGCAGTGGTGTAAAGCACGCCGCCACTGGACTCTAGAGCAGTGGAGACATCAAGTTATGTCTCTGGAGTGACGAATCATGCTTCTCTGTCTGGCAATCTGATGGACGGGTCTGGGTTTGGTGGTTGCTAGGAGAACGGTACTTGCCCGACTGCATTGTGCCAAGTACAAAGTTTGGTGGAGGTGGGGATTATGGTGTGAAGTTGTTTTTTGGCCTCTTAGTTCCAGTGAAAGGAACTCTTAATGCTTCAGTATACCAAGACATTTTGGACAATTTTATACTCCCAACTTTGTGGTAACAGTTTGGGGATGGCCCCTTCCTGTTCCAACATGACTGCGCACCAACTCCATATTAAACCCTACGGATTAAGAATAGGATGTCATTAAAGTTCATGTGCATGAAAAGGCAGGCCTCCCAAAACTTTTGGCAATATAGTGTATCTAAATAAAAACATGAAAGACATTGCATGTTTAAATTGCCTTTTGTGAAAATGTTGTTTAGCCAATAACAATATAAGGTTTTTTTCATATAGGCTATACATTATGTGACTCTCCAGAAGACCATAATAAAACAATACGTTTTTTTATTTAATTAAAATATATATATATATTTTAAGAAATAATGTGATTCTTTTTTAAGAATAAAATGTGCTTACTATTCCACATAAAACACCTGAGGTGTATAGTTTATTATTATTATCAAAGACATTATTATTGTACACCTTCAGGAGAACATTAAAGAGCATCAAGAGAAAGTTTTGCATGTTATAAACAAGAGGAAAAACATACATACACAAAACGGAAACAATGATAAGCAGATGAAAAGCAAACTAAAGAATCATCTAAAAATCCTGTTTCAAGAATCTGTCCCGTTTTTATTACTAGTTTATGAGTTATATTAGTAGAAGTGGCATGCCCCCTTTGTAAGTGACGCCTACGGCATGACGTCAAGGGAAGAGTATGGGGTGTTCCCGACGCGAGTCACGCGACGCGTCGCAGCTGACGGAAGTGCAGGGCGCTTGTGTTGTTGTGCTCGTGCTCGGCTTGTGTCATGTACAGCGGTCTGTGATGTTGCGGTGAGATGAGCGGTGCGATCGTGTCATGACATCCGCGCGCATCATGGCAGCTCTATCGGGTCAGAGCGATGATCCCGCCGAACCGGACCAGTCACTGCAGCACATGCTGAAGGCCATCGCGGACGAGCGGAACCGCCTGAGCGTCAAACAGGACCTTAGCGGACTGGGTCAGTACATTCAGCCGTAAACACTCACAGCCTCTCTGTCCTCCATTAACGCCGCACGTCACGTCAGCATAACTTGATTTTATCATGTCGATCAAACACGAAAACAGGCTCGCGGTCATCAGCTATTGTTTCAGCTGGTGGTCCTTTATGACATCATAATTTACGAGGCGCGCCGCTGCTCTCTCGAGCCTGTGATGTCATAGTGCTGTCTTGTCTTCTCACTCCAGCGTTCAATTCGATATCTATCTATCTATCTATCTATCTATCTATCTATCTATCTATCTATCTAGCTATCTATGTCTGACAGTCGCTCTGTGTTATCAGATGATATCATGTCGAGGTTTAAATTTCCTACTTTCCTATGTTATGGTTGATGAAATCACAATACAACTCCCTCATAGCGAACACCTGTTGAAAATGACATAACTCCGTAATGTACGGTACCAAGTCGACTATATATGTGACCCTGGACCGCAAAAGCAGTCATAAGAGATTTATACATCATCTGAAAGCTGAATAAATAAGCTTTTCCATTGATTTATGGTTTGTTAGGATAGGAGATGCAACAATTTGAAAATCTGGAATCTGAGGGTGCAAAAAAAATCTAAATATTGAGAAAATCGCCTTTAAACTTGTCCAAATGAAGTCCTTAGCAATGCATATTACTACTAATAATACATTTTTGATATATTTACAGTAGGAAATTTACAAAATATCTTCATGGAACATGATCTTTACTTATATTCTAATGATTTTTGGCATAACAGAAAAATATATCATAATTATATATATTATTAATAATATATAATTAATTTTGACCAATACAATGTGTTGTTGGCTATTGCCACAAATATACCTGTGCAACTTATGACTGGTTTTGTGGTCCAGGGTCACATATACCAAATAATATGTATAATATTGCTTTGCGAAACCACATTTGGCTGATTGATTTTATTGACTATGCCTTTGGCTTTTTCTGTCCTATTAACAACACAGCAAAAGGGCTCTGATTAACTTTTTTGGCTGTTAGGTGCTTTCTGCAAGGAAGCTGCTCTCATATTACAGTCGTGTTGGCAGGGTCAGAGTTCTAGTGATTACTGAGTAACTCAAGTCATGTACAAATCCATCATCAAAGATTACAGACATAAACAGATTAGAGTGTTTTTCAGTTTACCTCACTCAACTAAGCTGAATTCCATAGAGGAAAGACATTTTGCCATTTTCCAGAACATCTTTTCCCTCATCATGTTTGATTATGGTGATGGTCTTTGTGTGTCACTCTCTCTCTCCCTGTCGTCTTTCTTTGATGTTTTGTCCCTTTTAAATATTTCATTTTCTGTGCGACACACTGTTAATGTTTTGGTTTTGCTCGGCTCTTCACTTCTGCTTCTGTGATCATCTTCCTCTGGTTACAACTGACATGTCTGTTAAGGTGTTATCTTTTTTGTTAACACTTTAGCTAATGTTAACAAACTGAATATTACAGGAATGCACTAAACTAATAATGAACTTTTTTATTATTTGTTTAATATTCCAGATTAATGTTAACTTTTCATTGTTTCATGTTTTGTTCATAAATAATACATTTGTTAATTTACACAACTTTAAATGTTAAAAATGTAAAATGGTTACCAAATGCTGTAACCTACTCTATTAACTGAATTTCACCTTATTATAAAATGTTAAAATATCCCTCAATTGTATATCCCTTATAATTCCCTCAATCCTGTTAGTTAAGCAGTGGTTAGTTGGATAATTTTTTTTTAGGATGTGTTAATAAACCAGGGGTTTTCTGTGCTTCAAAGCTTTACAAACTTTATCCAGCTGTATTACTTACCAGAGAAAGATGTCATACTCTTGCTGGTTACTGGGGAAATAGCAGTATAGAAGTAGATATTGCATTAACACCTTATGCCAAGTGATCCTGAAATTATGCCATTAAAGGAATAGTTGACACCCTCAAGCCATCCTATATGGCTATCTTCTTTGCCTCTCAAAAGTTATATTACAAAAATATCCTGGCTAGGGTTGGGCGATATGACCAAAATCTTATATCATGATATGAGTAATTTTATTTCACGATACCTGACAATGTACACTATATTGCCAAAAGTATTGGGACACTCCTCCAAATCATTGAATTCAGGTGTTCCAATCACTTCCATGGCCACAGGTATTTAAAATCGAGCACCTAGACATGCAGACTGATTCTACAAACATTTGTGAAAGAATGGGTCGCTCTCAGGAGCTCAGTGAATTCAAGCGTGGTACCGTGATAGGTTGCCACCTGTGCAACTGAAATTTACTTACTACTAAATAATCCACAGTCAAGTGTTAGTGGTATTATAACAAAGTGGAAGCTATTGGGAACAACAGCAACTCAGCCACGAAGTGGTAGGCCACGTAAAATCACAGAGCAGGGTCAGCGAATGCTGAGGCGCACAGTGCGTCCGTCAATAGCTACAGACCAAACTGTGGCCTTCAGATTAGCTCAAGAACAGTGCATAGAGAGATTCATGGAATCGATTTCCATGGCCAAGCAGCTGCATCCAAGCCTTACATCACCAAATGCAATGCAAAGCGTCGGATGCAGTGGTGTAAAGCACGCTGCCACTGGACTCTAGAGCAGTGGAGACGTGTTCTCTGGAGTGACGAATCACGCTTCTCGTTCTGGCAATCTGATGGACGAGTCTGGGTTTGGCAGTTGCCAGGAGAACGGTACTTGCCTGACTGCATTGTGCCAAGTGTAAAGTTTGGTGGAGGGGGGATTATGGTGTGGGGTTGTTTTTCAGGGGTTGGGCTTGGCCCCCCCTAGTTCCAGTGAAAGGAACTCTTAATGCTTCAGCATACCAAGATATTTTGGACAATTTCATGCTCCCAACTTTGTGGGAACAGTTTGGGGATGGCCCCTTCCTTTTCCAACATGACTGCGCACCAGTGCACAAAGAAAGGTCCATAAACACATGGATGAGCGAGTTTGGTGTGGAGGAACTTGACTGGCCTGCAAAGAGTCCTGACCTCAACCCAATAGAACACCTTTGGGATGAATTCGAGCGGAGACTGCGAGCCATGCCTTCTCGCCCAATATCAGTGCCTGACCTCACAAATGCGCTTCTAGAAGAATGGCCAAATATTCCCATAAACACACTCCTAAACCTTGTGGAAAGCCTTTCCAGAAGAGTTGAAGCTGTTATAGCTGCAAAGGGTGGGCCAACTCCATATTAAACCCTACAGATTAAGAATGGGATGTTATTAAAGTTCATATGCATGTAAAGGCAGACGTCCCAAAACTTTTGGCAATATAGTGTATATATCGCAATATAGATATTTTTTCTTATCAACATTTTTAATATTTAAAAAAACTAATACTAGCCTAAAAAAACTCTCAGGCTTACTGAAGACAAGTAAACTGTGATAAAGAAAGAGCAAAGAAAACAAACTACAATAGAACAAAGACACATGAAATAGACCTACTTGGAAAAACTTCAAGCACTAGAAATAAGAAATACTACATAAAATGTACACTCACCTAAAGGATTATTAGGAACACCATACTAATACTGTGTTTGACCCCCTTTCGCCTTCAGAACTGCCTTAATTCTAAGTGGCATTGATTCAACAAGGTGCTGAAAGCATTCTTTAGAAATGTTGGCCCATATTGATAGGATAGCATCTTGCAGTTGATGGAGATTTGTGGGATGCACATCCAGGGCACGAAGCTCCCGTTCCACCACATCCCAAAGATGCTCTATTGGGTTGAGATCTGGTGACTGTGGGGGCCATTTTAGTACAGTGAACTCATTGTCATGTTCAAGAAACCAATTTGAAATGATTTGAGCTTTGTGACATGGTGCATTATCCTGCTGGAAGTAGCCATCAGAGGATGGGTACATGGTGGTCATAAAGGGATGGACATGGTCAGAAACAATGCTCAGGTAGGCCGTGGCATTTAAACGATGCCCAATTGGCACTAAGGGGCCTAAAGTGTGCCAAAAAAACATCCCCCACACCATTACACCACCACCACCACCAGCCTGCACAGTGGTAACAAGGCATGATGGATCCATGTTCTCATTCTGTTTACGCCAAATTCTGTCTCTACCATCTGAATGTCTCAACAGAAATTGAGACTCATCAGACCAGGCAACATTTTTCCAGTCTTCAACTGTCCAATTTTGGTGAGCTCGTACAAATTGTAGCCTCTTTTTCCTATTTGTAGTGGAGATGAGTGGTACCCGGTGGGGTCTTCTGCTGTTGTAGCCCATCCGCCTCAAGGTTGTGCGTGTTGTGGCTTCACAAATGCTTTGCTGCATACCTCGGTTGTAACGAGTGGTTGTTTCAGTCAAAGTTGCTCTTCTATCAGCTTGAATCAGTCGGCCCATTCTCCTCTGACCTCTAGCATCAACAAGGCATTTTCGCCCACAGGACTGCCGCATACTGGATGTTTTTCCCTTTTCACACCATTCTTTGTAAACTCTAGAAATGGTTGTGCGTAAAAATCCCAGTAACTGAGCAGATTGTGAAATACTCAGACCGGCCCGTCTGGCACCAACAACCATGCCACGCTCAAAATTGCTTAAATCACCTTTCTTTCCCATTCTGACATTCAGTTTGGAGTTCAGGAGATTGTCTTGACCAGGACCACACCCCTAAATGCATTGAAGCAACTGCCATGTGATTGGTTGATTAGATAATTGCATTAATGAGAAATTGAACAGGTGTTCCTAATAATCCTTTAGGTGAGTGTATAAACTAATCAAATGTATAAAAACAATGCATTGTCTTTAATAAGAATAAATGTAAATTTAATTTACACAGTAAATTTACAAAAGTGATTCAATCAAGAGCAGTGAGAGATTTTCTCTTTTTTTTGTTGTTTGATTAACATTAATAATGACAGCAGGTAAATTTGGATGATGTCACTTTAATAGATCCATTATACTCGTGCATTTTCTCTCAACAGTTTAGTTCACTTAACACATAAATCACTGTGTTTACATGATCACTTTGGCACATAGGTATGTATATTTAACCATCCAAGTCCAATTAGGCGGCAAAAAGCACTCAGTTCAGTTCTCACACGCTCTATGAGCACTGGCTTGTTCTGCGCAAATTATGCAATATCCCAAAATGCGCATAAAAATAGGTGAATTGAAACATAGCTAATGAAACCTTTCAATCAAAAAAAGCTTCCGTTTTGGTGAATCATGGAGGCCTTTAGTGGTAGGAATGAGACGATTCACCCAACAAAATATAAAAAATATTTCCACAAATGAATTATACTGTTTGCTCTGACTAAATTCTATCAAAGTTACCATTTGTTTCTAGCTGTAGAAGAACTGAAAAGTTTCAGTAGCTCCAGTGGTACTGAAGAGAAAGTAGGTTGTTGTTGGCAGGCAGTGCTTTAGATGTGTGTAAGTGAGTGTGGAGTTGGCTTGTCTGTTGATGTTGATCTTCTGAAGCATCTGTTACTGCTGGACTTCACAATGCACACTATTTGGCATTTTCATTTAATTTGTTTGTTATGAAAGATGCATTTTAGCTGTAGATGCAGAACTGAATGGGGATATGAGAGTCCAGGTCATATGATCATTTCTCTTTTTTGGTTGCTTGATATCCATGGAAGTAAATGTCATGTTAGGAGCTACTGAAGCACTATAATAAAGCACTGTGCATTGGCAGGGTGATAGTGCCAAAGCTGGAACAGTTTCAGTTTTCAGAACAGCTCTCAGTCTGGACAACACTAAATGGCTCATTAACATCAATAAAGATATCACCAGTAGACAACATCCAATGTGATGGGTTTAGTGGCTCCTTCCACTTTTTGTTTCCTGCTTGTCTAAAACTAGAATATTTTATTTACATATATTAAAATACAATTTAATTAATTGCTAGTCATTTAATTTGTCAAGTCACTTTTATTTATATAGCGCTTTTTACAATACAGATAGTTTCAAAGCAGCTTTATAGTGATAACAGGAAAATGATGCAACAATCATTACATATTTAACTTTTGGATGCTTCAGAAGCAGCTCATGATGATATAGAGTAGACACTGAATTAAATTACTTTTGAATAAGTTTTAAATGTTTAAAAAAAAAACTTGTAAAGTCTTATACAAGAATTGATTGGATGCTGAAAGATGGGCTTTTCATACCAGAATGAATGTAAGGGGGCGTTTACACAACACAGTTTTCAACTAAAAATTGAAAACTTTTTTAAGGCCATTTGGTGTTTTGGGGGCCTGAAAACTTTTCAGAACGAGCGCAAGTTTTTGAAAACTATAACGTCATGCGCATGCGCGTTAAATGTACAGGGAGTGCAGAATTATTAGGCAAATGAGTATTTTGACCACATCATCCTCGTTATGCATGTTGTCTTACTCCAAGCTGTATAGGCTGGAAAGCCTACTACCAATTAAGCATATTAGGTGATGTGCAGCTCTGTAATGAGAAGGGGTGTGGTCTAATGACATCAACACCCTATATCAGGTGTGCATAATTATTAGGCAACTTCCTTTCCTTTGGCAAAATGGGTCAAAAGAAGGACTTGACAGGCTCAGAAAAGTCAAAAATAGTGAGATATATTGCAGAGGGATGCAGCAGTCTTAAAATAGCCAAGCTTCTGAAGCGTGATCATCGAACAATCAAGCGTTTCATTCAAAATAGTCAACAGGGTCGCAAGAAGCGTGTGGAAAAACCAAGGCGCAAAATAACTGCCCGTGAACTGAGAAAAGTCAAGCGTGCAGCTGCCAAGATGCCACTTGCCACCAGTTTGGCCATATTTCAGAGCTGCAACATCACTGGAGTGCCCAAAAGCACAAGGTGTGCAATACTCAGAGACATGGCCAAGGTAAGAAAGGCAGAAAGTCGACCACCACTGAACAAGACACACAAGCTGAAACGTCAAGACTGGGCCAAGAAATATCTCAAGACTGATTTTTCTAAGGTTTTATGGACTGATGAAATGAGAGTGAGTCTTGATGGGCCAGATGGATGGGCCCGTGGCTGGATTGGTAAAGGGCAGAGAGCTCCAGTCCGACTCAGACGCCAGCAAGGTGGAGGTGGAGTACTGGTTTGGGCTGGTATCATCAAAGATGAGCTTGTGGGGCCTTTTCGGGTTGAGGATGGAGTCAAGCTCAACTCCCAGTCCTACTGCCAGTTTCTGGAAGACACCTTCAGGCAGTGGTACAGGAAGAAGTCTGCATCCTTCAAGAAAAACATGATTTTCATGCAGGACAATGCTCCATCACACGCGTCCAAGTACTCCACAGCGTGGCTGGCAAGAAAGGGTATAAAAGAAGAAAATCTAATGATATGGCCTCCTTGTTCACCTGATCTGAACCCCATTGAGAACCTGTGGTCCATCATCAAATGTGCGATTTACAAGGAGGGAAAACAGTACACCTCTCTGAACAGTGTCTGGGAGGCTGTGGTTGCTGCTGCACGCAATGTTGATGGTGAACAGATCAAAACACTGACAGAATCCATGGATGGCAGGCTTTTGAGTGTCCTTGCAAAGAAAGGTGGCTATATTGGTCACTGATTTGTTTTTGTTTGGTTTTTGAATGTCAGAAATGTATATTTGTGAATGTTGAGATGTTATATTGGTTTCACTGGTAAAAATAAATAATTGAAATGGGTATAAATTTGTTTTTTGTTAAGTTGCCTAATAATTATGCACAGTAATAGTCACCTGCACACACAGATATCCCCCTAAAATAGCTAAAACTAAAAACTACTTAAAATATTGATACAAAAATATTCAGCTTTGATATTAATGAGTTTTTTGTGTTCATTGAGAACATGGTTGTTGTTCAATAATAAAATTAATCCTCAAAAATACAACTTGCCTAATAATTCTGCACTCCCTGTATAGGCGTATAGTGTTTATTTAGAAAGTGGAATTGTCAACTACTGGCCTGGCATGAATAATACAGAGTTTGTAGTCATTTTTGTGTGTTAATCGCTTTGACGGCGTTGTCATTTGTATATGAAACTTTTCAAAAACTCAGAGCAAAAACTTTTCAATTTTTAGTACATTGCTGTTGTGTAAACGTACCCTAGAACTAATTCCAAATGACTAATTTACCATTGGTTAATAGTATTAGCCATGTAGTGAAAAATTTTAGTAATTTCAGTGGTGGAACAACTTATTTTGGTATAAGATTATCACAGAATGTGTATTAAGCAAGTAAATATCATCAAAATTGTTTGTCAAGTTTACACTAACATTCAATGTCACCGACAACAATGGTCAGAATTTTTCTGAATTTGCAATCTGTCCACTTATTGTGCATTTACTTTTTCGGTGCATTTCAGTAAAAACACTTGGACTTGATTCTTGTTTCTTGTAATAGATTCTTGTTTTGTTTTGTTTAGGGTGCTTTAAGGATGACCGCATAGTGTTCTGGACATGGATGTTCTCCACATACTTCATGGAGAAATGGGCGCCCCGTCAGGATGATATGCTCTTCTATGTGCGTCGCAAGCTTGCGTATGTCAGTGCAGACGACACAGAAGGGAAAAAGGTGAGACGAGCACTGCTACAAATGGTATACAAATGGTATATGGTATCATCATACAGGTTTAGAAGGACATAAGTGTGAGTAAATGATGCATTTTTATTTTCAGGTAAACTCTCTTTAACGCCCAGTATGTCCTGTCCCCTGTACTCTATTAATCTGTTATCACCTTCTCCCAAACAGGAAAGAACTACAGAGTAAGGCCCAATCCCAATTCTATTTTATACCCCTTTGCCTTTGCCTACCCCTACACCTACCCGTTCCCCTTGCCTCTTGAAACAGAGTGGCAAGGCGTAGGGGTGAAAATATTCCCCTAAGAAATGGGACACCACTACTATACCATTACACTTCATCATGCGTCATCATACCCTGTTTCTTTTATTAGTGTCCTGTAACATTTAACCAGTATGAACATAACAGAAATCAGGCGCGAGTACGCTTAACAAATTACTCACTTCCAACGTAGTTTTGCGCTGTATGTGGACTTAATAAAACGGTGCTTGTTTTCAGTTCAAAAACGTATGAGCCTTCGAGTTTCCTAAGATGATACAGAACATACAAGACTGGTGAAGCCGCTTTTCCATTGGGCCAAACTGTTCTCTTTGTTTATTAACCGTTCCATTTTGTGCTGATCCGAGCCAGATGTAAATAACATCTGTAGTAATTGCTAAGATAAAGTGGCTTTATAATCAGCGGCAATGAGCTCTGGACATTCTTTGAAATGAATGAGATGGAGAACTTCTCAGACGTCATTTTGGATGCAGTTGGCAGTAGGGATGCACTGAAAATTCTGGGCCAAAACCGAAAAATCTGGATGCTTTTGGCCAAAAACCAAAACCAAAAATGCTTTTTAAAAATAATGTATTTATTATTTTAAATTAGCTTATTTTTGTATAATTGTATTAATATTAGACTGAATGAAATTCAATCATTTTAATGATACTGAATAAAAAAACAAAACAAGCCAAAGTACAAGCCAAGATCAATATTTATTCATATTCATATTTATTTTATTTATATTTTTATATATAACTATTAATCGTTTGACAGCCCTAAAGTAAGGTCTAATTGGTACAGGTACAGACATGTATAAATTAAATATTGTTATATAATAAAAAATATATGTTAAAGCTGTGTTTTGTTGTACTGAATAACAGCGCACCAGTACCGAATTAATGGTGAAGTTTAGCAATTAATCTGCAAAACATGCATGCCGAACCGTGGGGCTGGTCTGTACGTATCACGTATCAACTATGTTCCGTTTAACCCCTAGCGTAGAGTGCGCTGATAACGGCTAGAGCGAGAGTGAAAACTGAGTGCTGAACACTGAGGGGCATATATACGGCATACATTTTCATCTCATAATTTCATCCGTTTTATTTTCGGTGGCCGAAATTTCGGTGCATCCCCATTTAAAAGTACCTGAAAAGCTAAACTGATTTTCTAAGATGTTTAATCTTGCCTACTTTAATAGTGCAGTGTTATGCCAATCAGAGATAACCACAAATTATTTGAAGTAAGTGTGTGAGAAGACGTTTTGAAACGTCTAGGCACTAACCAGACAGAGAATCAGATGTTCCACCATAAGCACAAGTTCGGAGCATTTGAAGTTGAAGTTTGATTTGCTGTAACAATGACTTGCTTTGGTTTCAGGTGGAAGTCGAGGTTTACAGAAGAGATTCTAAAAAGCTGCCTGGGCTCGGTGATCCTGACATCGACTGGGAGGAGAGCGTCTATCTCAATCTAATCCTGCAGAAAGTAAGCAAACCTCAATGATCAGACTTTCAGACTTTCAATCAGGTTTATTTGTGAAATGTAAACAATTAATTGCTCTAAAAAATAAACAATAAACCCAATCTCTCTGCATCATTGACATTTACATAATGCTGTTTTGGTATGGTTTTGTCCCACAGCTGGATTATGTGGTCACATGCGCAGTTTGCACACGCTCAGATGCAGGAGACATCCACATCCACAAAAAGAAATCGCAGGTAAGAAAGCGTTTGTGCAGATTGTGTATTGGACTATACAGAAAGGTAACAGGGTTGACAGTCTTACAGTTCAATTAGCCATTTTTAGTCTAAGTTCAAGGTTATGATACTAGAAGGTGTTTATTATAAAAAGAATTTAATACACTTTTCAATAGTCAGTTGTTTACTAATAAAAAAAAATCAACAGGGTTTACAGTCTTACAGTTCAGTCAGCTTTTAATAACTTAACTTCAAGGTGACACTGCAAGTTAAAAGTGAATGAAGTGTTCCACAGTAACAGTCTTACTATTCTTTTAGCTGTTATTAGCCAGATCATAAGATTATGAAAATACGGATTGTTTGTAGTTTAATACATAAAGTTTTGTGCATTTAAAAAAAAAAAGTTGTTTAGTACAACGAATCATAGTAACAGGGTTGACAGTCTTACTGTTCATTCAGTTATTACTAGAAAAGTCATAGGGTTACAGCTACAATCTGTTTATTATTATTATTATTATTGTTATTATTATCATTATTATTATTGTACAAAAGTATTATGTACTTTTCAATAATCACTACACAAAATCATAGTAACACTGTTGACATTTTCAGCTTGAACCCTGCTGAAACACCCAGATAGCACACAAACATCTCCAAAACGTCTGATAACATCTTTTATAGGGGCTCTATGTAGAATTCAGAAACTCATGTTATTAGTGACACCGGTGGCCGTTAAGTGAACTGAAAGTTACTGCTCCTGCTCACACATGCACATTAATCAGAGTGAACATGATTCAAAGCCGTGATATACTCACGGTAAAGTTCTCTTTCATTCTTCTTCGCTTAGAAGTAAAAAGATAATCCTTTGCAGCGATATACTGTTAATGAATATCCCGACGTTGTCCACGCTGCTGAGAACGACGTTTAGTTGAATATGTAAATATGAGCTTTCCTCTTAATAACAAAATAAACACAACAAAAATGACAGCGGTGAGAAAACAGCAGTTAAGAAAGCATCTGATCGTAATCTGTGCAATTCACAGACATCATGTTGACAGATAAATAAAATTACACTTATGATAGTTTATAAATTATGAGCAGTGGTGTAACTTTGTTTTAAAAAGTGGGTGGGACAGTGTGTGTATTGGGGGGGGTATATTTGATATAGCATTGCTAATACAATCTTATATCAGATGTAAAATATTGCAGAAAAAATATTAATTTATCGATATAGAACTCATGATTAATTCTTGCATCTAAACGCAATATATCGTTAGTGCCAAGATTTTTCACGTGAATAAATGCATTCGCAAACCTTGCTTGTATTCCCTAATGGTCTAGTGGTCGTATTTTTTTTTTTCCTCTTCAAAACCGAATATCATCAGTAGTTGTATATCAAGAGCAGGGACAGTTTTTTGTGCATTTTGTTTTGTTATTTCACCAGAACAAATAGAAAGTCTCTGCAACGGCGTTAAGCGATAAATTAAAGTGTTCTTCTGTGTGAAGCGAGCCACAAGAGAAATCCGCGCTACTGATAACAGCGGCAATGAGCTCCAGATCGCCTATTATTTAACAAACTAATGAAATTATGCTCCTCTAGTTAACTGGAGGTGTTTGTTGGAGATGTTTCAGGGAGGTTCATTCGTGCAGCAAGGTGTTTCAAAAAGTCGTGGGGATGATATACCAAAAGTGTCCCAACCGTTCCACCCGCAAATTACACCTATGTATACATATATTTGAAGTAATCTTTCTTTGCATGACACATTGACATTATAGTGCAAAATGGCTTTTTTGGCATTCATTTCATGTAAGAGAGGCTCATCCTTTGGAATTTCCTAGCGAAACCGCCTTCACATAAAAATCTACAGGCTTTCATAGACAACGTAGGAAGTCAGGGAAGGTCTCGTTTTTTAGGTTTCGTTAAAAGCTGTTCACACACTGGCAATAAAAAAGAAATTTAATACATGAAAATTCTTACTTTTAGCCCCTTTAAAAAGCAGTTTCGCATATATTGTAGATATTTACCGCGTACTAGTCCTTTTTTACTTCCTTAAAGGGTGATGACATGTCTGTTATAGTATTGCGCAAATAATCATTCAGCAGTGTTTTTACAATTTGAATGTTTAATATCTTATTTTAATTTTACTTCTGCGTATAGGCTAATAAAAAACGGTGGATCTCTTTATTTTACAGCAAGTGTTTGCCTCTCCCAGCAAACACCCAATGGACAGCAAAGGGGAAGAATCAAAAATGAGCTACCCCAACATCTTCTTCATGATTGACAACTTTGAGGAGGTAACTCTCAAATGTGGTGCTGGAGCAACGATGCTAGAAAAAAACTGCTAGTATTCTCAAGAGCTGTGTACTGCAACATCATGAGGTTAATCAAAGGTGTGTGTCCTCAAAGATAAGGAAATGAAGTACATTAGATTTCAGGTCATATCACAGCGGTCGCTTTCTGAGGTGTGTATGAACAGGTTGGACAGGTTTATGTGCTTTTGTGCTGATGTTGTTGGCACACTAGCACATCATTTCGGCAGGTTACACAAGCACAGATTAAGCCCAGTCTTAACACAACCATATTTATAAATCCACTTCAAATGTTAGAGGTTAAGGTTTCTTGCACCAAACAATACATGTGTTGGCCGATGATCAGTTATATTCAGAAAAGGCTACAAACGTGTTTTAGCACAAAAACTTGTTTGCCAAAGATTGTAATTTTCATTTTGGTTACGTCATACGGTAATGGAAAAGGAAGTTTTCCTTACATAATGTTTCCTTACAAAGAGTTCCTTATATAATGTCAGGAAGTGTATATATAGATGTCAGGTGAGGTTTTGAATTATAAATGCTCGAGGAGTGATTTGTACGTTAAATTAGTCTTAAATTAAGATTTTTTTTGTTCTGTACTCCAAACTAACATTTAATATCATATCTGTCGTAACAAGTGAACCCAATAAAACCACACTGACATATATTTATACGAGGCTCGCTGTATAATGAATGTAGATTTAAACTGAAACATTGAAATTGTGGACGAGTGTTCATAAATGATCAAAGATCAGACAGGTTGTCACATGTGTTGGCCAAAACAATCATTCCATATTTTCTTCTTTTTTATTTTCATGAATTTGTGTGTTTCATAATTGTTTCGCTGCCATTAAAGGTGCAGTGTGTGAATTTTAGCAGCATTTAGTGGTGAGGTTGTGAATTGCATCGGCCACCGCTCACCCCTCCTTTTGCGGAGAGCATAGAGAAGCTACAGGACACAACAAAATGTTGTCGTTGGAGAGAGCAGAGAGTGACTAGCACTCTGTAGAGAAGTTTGTCCGTTTAGGGCTACTGTAGAAACATGACGGCGCAAAATGGCGACCCGTAATCACTGTAAGGAGACCCATAGTGTATGTAGATAGAAATGGCTCATTCTAAGGTAATAAAACATAATGGTACAACGTTTAAGTGTTAAAGTTTTCATATGATACCCAATTTATGATGATTAAAACCTATTAATTAACAGCCAGAATAATGAGTCTGAATAAGCAGTGGTGTAATTGTCATGATTGGCTGTGATTGGTGTGTGTATGTTGGGCAGGTGTTTAGCGATATGACTGTTGGAGAAGGTGAGATGGTCTGCGTGGAGCTGGTGGCCAGTGACAAAAGCAACACATTCCAGGGCGTCATCTTCCAGGGCTCCATCCGTTACGAGGCCCTCAAGAAGGTCTATGACAACCGGGTATGCTTCCATGTGTGCCTGTCCAAAGTTTTCATTATCTCATATATGCTTCCTGTTTGTATTTTATGGTATGTCTTGCCTTTATAGGTAAGCGTGGCCGCTAAGATGGCCCAGCGGATGTCATTCGGCTTCTACAAGTACAACAACATGGAGTTTGTGCGGATGAAAGGTCCTCAGGGCAAAGGTCACGCTGAGATGGCCGTAAGTCGAGTACCCACTGGAGACACCTCACCCTGCGGCACTGAAGAGGACCAAGACTCCCCACTCCACGAGAGGGTCAGTTTGTTCTCTTCATTGAAAATATATGTGACTGTGCTTTGCGCTTTTAATAACTTGAGACTTTAAAAATGGATGGCATACAGGCTTTCACATGGTAAATTACCGTAAAAATACTAGAACCACTTTTCCAGTAAATACAGAAATGTGCTGTTCACACAAGCAATGGCATTCTGTCTTTTTACCTGTAAGATTAAAAGTACCAATCACCACATAAGAGTAACTATAGTACTGTAGATACTATAGTACAACTGCAGAGCCTGCAGCTTCAACAGAGCTTTAGGATTGGTCCAAAGCAGACTTCTTACATCAGTGCGTTCTGACCTTGTACATGCTCCTACTGCTAATCTTCATTCTTTGTACACACATGGCATCATACCGGTAATTTACTGGTGCTGTTACAAACTTCTCATAATTTACAGGTCATTTACCAGTAAATGTGTGAAAGGGGCTAGTGTCTCAAACATCATGTGATATGGAAAATACAGTAGCCTAAAATAGCCCTAACATTATTATTTCTTTAACGTGAAACACTTGCATACCTGATAACATAGGTTTGTTTTAAACAACCCTTTAAAAGTGTTCTAACATAATGTCAATTTCCATAAGAAGTCCATCAATTTATTAATTTAGTACACAAAAAAACAATAAAATGAATCAATCGATTCTTCTATCATGTAATAAGGTGCATTGACAGTTCTGTTTTCCTTATAGGTGACATCATTCAGCACTCCCCCTACCCCAGAGAGAAACAGACCCTCCTTCTTCTCACCATCACTCCGGCGGAAAGTGCCCCGAAATCGAATCGCTGAGATGAAGAAATCGCATTCGGCGAACGACAGTGAGGAGTTTTTCAGAGAGGAGGATGATGAAGGTACAGAAACACACTGGACCAGTAGTGACATTTAACAACAGTGAAACGTTTTAGTGGCGTATCTTGTAGATTTGTATTTTGTAAACCAATTCTTTTTGTTCTGAATTTATAATATACGAATTATACAATGACAAGTTTTCAGCATCCGTGTTCTGATTTGTTGGCAATCTCCTGCAGTCTTAAACTGCGAATTACTGAACCAAAGAATCGAAATAGCGCTGTGATTGGTCAAAACACACAAAGTATTCTGATGACCTCTACTTTTCCCTGCGGATCTTATATCTTATTATGTGTATTCACAGCTAATTTCAACTCTAAAAAATCAGAACAGAAAAATGTGCTGTTTAAAAATATTTTAAGAAATCTATAAAATACACCACAAAATTTTTTTTTTTTAATATAGCCGCAAGCTGTGTCTTTGCAGGACAAACACAAAATCTAGAGTGTAGAATCGGCAGTCTGGAATCTCCACTTTGATGAACGAGCTTGAAAAAATACATGACCGTTCTAAAAATATCGTTCTGAAATATTCAGGTATTTAAATTGATGGAAAGAAATTATACCTAAAAACATTTCTTATCCAGTGGTTTCCTCTAGTGGACAACATTAGTATTAAATCCTTCATCTGTCATTTACATTGAGAAAATGCTGAAATATGATTGGCTGCTTGCGGCCATGTTTGTTGACTTGTTGGATGTCGACATAGATATCGCTGGGCCAATTATTTTACTTATTTTTACGCTTTGACAACTCAACAATCTTTTGAAGACTTTTTGTTATGAGCGTCCGAGGATGATGCATGCCAAGTTTTGTGCAAATCAGATGAATGGCCTACGATGAGTTCGAAAAAATCTAAATGTGGAAATGAAACTGCCAAGAACATAATTTTTTTGATTTACACCAAGGAATTCATAGGAAAAAATTATTTTGAATCTAACCAACACGGTTCTGTAGTTGAAATAGAATACACAAAGAACCTTATTATAGCGCCACCTAGTGTCACTTGTCTTAGTAGCGGGTGCAATTATGAGCTTAATTATGAACTTTGGGAAGAAAATCCTACAAAAACAATAGGGTTCCAGCACTTTGTGCTTGGAACCGTAATTAAATGCCACATGTGTAAAATTCATATTCAAAATTCTAATCTTTTTGTAATTTTTCTGGATCCATACAGGGTGGCCATTTATAATCGTCTGTAAAACATTTTTTTTTTTAGAATGTGTTGTTTAGGGCTGTCAAAGCTCATGTTATGTTAAAACACTGTTTTTTAAACAAATTACCCCATATTACGGTTTCATTTTTATATTCTTTTTTTTTTAGACAAAAAAATCTCATGATTTCAGTCAAAATAGTTTATTCTATTGACAGCCCTAGTTTTAAACTGGAATAAATGAAAACAAATATGCATACAACTTTGTGGAGGAGAAAAACACCCTTTTTGTAACTGCCCCATCCAAAGTAAAATGAAGGTTCATTCCTCTCTCCTCAGACCTGTGCAACACTACAAACCTGCGCTCCCGCTCTCTATCAGGCACTGGCCGCTCGCTGGTGGGTTCTTGGCTCAAGCTGAACAGAAAAGAGGAGTATTTTCTGCTGTATTCTCATCTCACCTATGTGACTCTTCCTTTGCATCGTATCACCACAGGTACAGCACACCTGCCCGCCATACATATGGCAAGCTGTTTTAGCTTAAAATGTAGAGTAAGAGCTCTCTAATTGGAATTCTTACATATATAGTTAAAGAGCTCTGTAATTGCATTCTTTCTAGTGAAGACAATTTTAGAGCTCTACAATAAGAGAGCTGCATTACAGAGCTCTCTATTCTGCACATTTATTATAAGATGCGCCTCATGTATATTCAAAAACATTGTTTTTAGTGATGAATAGCAGTGCGTGAGGCTCTAATGATCTGTTAAAGGTGCACTATGTAACTTTTCCGTCCGCTAGAGGTCGCCTATTCAAAACAAAGACGTAGTTTGATGACGCCAAGTTTGTGCGCAGAATCTTGGGACATGTGGTCATCACCTCACAGCCAGTGGAAAAGAATTGGGATAGGACTCATCATGTTCATGGATGCGATTATTAACGTTACTGTAGTATGAAGCAGAGCTGCGATTGCGCAACACACGCCTCGCGAGTGGTGGGACTTTTATTATGCCACAGTTGCCGCCGCCATTTCCGCTTTTCCGGTCATGAGTATGAGGTAACGCAGATATTTTACTGAAAAAATGTTACATAGTGCACCTTTAAGAATGATATACAAGTAATACTGTTTTTAGTGTTGATTAAAATCATAAAATGATGGTTTATAGAGCAGAAATATAGGTAGGCTATGTACTGTAAGCTCTTTTTAAAGGTGAATTTACACTCAAACAGAAAAGATGCATATAAATGTATACCCAGTGGTATTCATATTTATTTATGGTTGTAAAATACCTATTTTGTTCAGCATTGCAAGGGTTTTATTCGCGCCAGGAAAATAATGATTCAATGATGCAAACTGTCCAGTTATCACTGCAAAGCTGCTTTGAAACAATCTGTATTGTATAAAGCACTATATAAATAAAGGTGACTTGACTTTCCGTTAGTCGGTAATAGTCGGTTAGTCGGTAGGCTGGCTTTTCAGGCGGTAAATTGCCTCAATGTCTGACAAATTCATACACTGTTTGACAAATTTAAATTTCTGTTTTATGAATTCCCATACAGATGCTGTAATGAAATTAGTGGGCTAGTACAATAGTGCCATTTTCCGTCACTCTATATAATTCATATATAATTATTGGGAAATTAAAACAAACATGGTGGATAAAACGAGAAAGAAATACATTTTAAAATTAATTTGTAACATGTTTGCAGAAGTTGCACTTTTCATCACTGTGACAGTGCATAATAAACACCAAAATTAGATGAGATTATATTTTGTCTGGTAAATTTTATCATTACCGGACATGTTGAGCAGCACCAAGTTTTCTTAGACGAAACACTGGTGTGTTTTCTTTGCTCTTAAAGGTATAGTTCACCCAAAAATGAAACTTCTGTCATTTAGTCACGCTCAAGTTGTTCCAAACCTGTATAAATGTATTTGTTCTGCTGAACACAAAGTAAGATGTTTGTAAGAATGTTTGTAACCAAGCAGATCTCGGCAGCCATTGACTACCAGCAGCCATTGACTACCCCCCCACCCCCACCCCCACTATGGTAGTCAATGGCTGCCGAGATCTGCTTGGTTACAAACATTCTTACAAACATCTTACTTTGTTCAGCAGAAGAAAGAAATTCATACAGGTTGGAAACAAACTTGAGGGTGAGTAAATTATGAAAGAATTTTCATTTTTGGGTGAACTATCCCTTTTAGTATAAAATGTGAATTATTGTAGTGATTCAATATTATTTTTCAATAACAAAACATCTGAGTAGTCATCTCAGTTTTGTGGTCATTCTGACACAATGAAAGTACAAATAATATAATACATTTCACTCTAATAGGGCTTTTATTTTGAAGTGTAGCACCACAGCTTATTTCTGTACGTTCGCCTTGAACATTAATTGTAATGGTTAATGGCCCTCTAATGTTTTCTTTTTAGATATTCTGGAGGTGAGACAAAAGCCCATTTTGATGACATAGCATTTCCAGACTCCTCAAAAACAGTTACCAAGTGCCTCCTCACATCAGGCCCCCGAGGAACCCCCATCTGGCATCTGGACAGATAACCAAAAAAAACTACAAACAGTGACGAGAAGAGGAAAAGGGAACAAACTCCATCAAGAAGTGCCTCTTCCACCTGTTCTTCAGTGAGACACCCTCCAGAACGGCTCGAGACCTGGAACTAAAATGGCACTAGACCATGATGCGAAAAGGGAAATGAATCACAATAAACGAATGTCGTTCTTGTAAATACACTGCTGCTTAGATACTCAGTGAAATGTACCACACGACCACAGCCGTCTCCCTTCCTTCCTTCCTCCCTCAAGAGACACTCGTAGGTTTCACGATATTGCTGATTTTGTGCATAGTATATTTTCCAAAGGACGTTTCCTCTCAGCTCTAGGCCTTAATACATCGCTAACCAGCTAATATATACAACACATGCCATCCTTTTGATAGCCCATTGCTAATGAACAGCAGATGTCCAGCAAACGTCCTCCTTTACTTACACGATTGTCTGTTATTTGATGTTCAAGGGAATTCATGATATCCAAATACTAGTGAACATGTCTCCTGAGAGGGCTGATGCATATTTTAGGGCTCGGTAGAAGGATGATGACAGCACCTGAGCACAGTTCTTGGAAACATCTCCGTCCACAAAGACACTTTGTCCTTAAACTTGACACTGCTTTTTTGTCCTCCGCTGTGATTTCTTCGAGTTTGGTGACGCTCGTCTTCGAGTTTCAGTTTTGAAAACTCTTTTGCACTAAAGGGCTTTTGGAGTTGAACATGTTTAGCCAATCCAAAGTGTCAGTATTACTTTGTTTTTTGTATGTGTGTGTGTCAGCTGAATGTAATAACTGATCCGACAGCTTTAATATCCATTTGATATTTGATAGGAAGATTTGCCAGCAGCATTTTGAAGTTGTTCAAACTATTTTAAGACCCTAGTCCTCTGTTTTATTTCTCTTTTTGCTGTAGGTGCAAAGCTTCAGTGGAAGGTCGTTTTTAAGGAAGTCCAAGTTTGTTAAACGCTTTACATGCGCTTTTGTATCAAGTGGTAATTCAGCAGTAAATGTGCATGTTGTCATATTTATGTTGGTAATATATATATATATATATATATATATATATATATATATATATATATATATATATATATATATATATATATATATATATATATACATATACATACACCTTTTCTGTACATCTTTATGAAAATACACATAAAAAAAAACTATTGTTGAATTTTTTTGTTTTGCCCAAATGTTTTCACACAAATTCTTGGAAAATGTAAAACGTGAAGGGATAATAATATGGAGGGCAAATCAACAACTAGTTTTCCCCAAATTATAAATTATTACCGTACATAAATAAACATATCATTTAAAACTTAAAGGGTTAGTTCACCCCAAAAAAATTGTCATTAATTCCTCACCCTCATGTCGTTCCAAACCCGCAACACTTTCGTTCTTCTTTGGAACACACATGAAGATCTTTTTGATGAAATCTGAGAGATTTCTGTCCCTCCATTGACATTGACGCAACTACCACTTTGACACTACAAAAAGTTCATAAAGAGATCTTATGAAGAGACATAATCACTTCATATGATGAACAGACTGAATTTAGGCTTACAGGTTTGGAACAACATGAGGGTGAGTAATTAATGACATTTTTGGGTTAACTATCCCTTTAAGAAAGTCCACTTACTGGTTGTCATTTAGTGATAGACGCTTTCGAAACACTGACTGTTTCGTTCATGAAGTTTCAAAGCATGTACAAATCTTTTGTTTCGAAACGTGTTTGAATGAATTTTCAAGTGTGAATAATTGGCAGAACTAAAGAGCTATAAACAAACTACACCATGGTCACATGACTTCAACATTGCCATCACTAAACTTCTGACAACTCTTTCAGTCTTAAAGAAAAAAGTAAATGAGATCACCTGTTCGTCTGATGACGTTTAATGTCCACGAAACCAATGTTTCAAGACAAGAAAAAACTTTTACAAATCACAAGGGATAGTTACTTATCTATTTTATGTAATAGAATAAAATGTGAAACTATCTTGAGTTTGTTAACCACAGACCTCATTTCATAGACCAAAAACCCTTTGACTTTCCATAGAAACCCCAATGAATCAAACCAAAGGCGACAGTTGCAAGAACCAAAACTCCAATTGACAGGAATGGAGAAAGATTGTTAACCATCTTTAGTGGTAGATGGTTCTACCATATTTGTAACAAGGAGTTGATTTTGCAGCCTCAGTTAAACAGAATATACAAGTTGATCTGAAATCTTTTCTGTAGAATTTAAACGCCATCAACATCGATACCATTTGACGACTATGAATATAAAGTATAATTACGACAATGACACGTGTTGTCTATAAATAGCAATCCCAATTCACCTTTTTCATTATCTACATAATGTTAAAATCAGCAAATTCTTTGATAAATGTGGCCTGTATACAGAAGCACGTACAAATGTCAAAAGGGATTTTTAGTTTACACTAGATAACGTTATATAAAGCACCATCACTTCAAAAGAATTATATTTGAAACCAGACCTCAGAGTAATACTGAAAATATTACTTTAAATTACAGTAACACCTCAACTTTTGCCTTTCAGATGTAACAGTAACCTGGGCTGGACTGGGGCTAAAATTTGGTCCTGGACAAATCCAGGTGAATGTTTTTGCTAGGGTTAAAGCCTTAAATTTTTGTCAAAGAAATGCACTTTACAGTAAAGCACTGATTTTGAGTTAGGATTCCGTTAAGTAAATTTACTGCTATTAAATGCTGTCATCATGTACCCTCATGTCGGTTTGTGCTGTCAGTGCTTCCAGTCCTAACTCACAAAAACACAGGGGGGCAGCATTTCAACTGAATATTCTTGGTGCTAGAACATATAACACAAAACAACAGCTGTCCTAGTAAATGGCTAGTTATTTAGCAAACGTCAGTAAAAGGTGCTTAGAGGGTTATTCACCCAAAAGTCATCATTTACTCACCCCCTCATGATGTTCCAAACCTGTATGAGTTTCTTCACAAAAGAAGATACTTTGAAGAATGTTGGTAACCAGACAGCATTTTTTTCCTCATATGGAAGTCAATGACTACCATCAACTGTCTGGTTATCAACAATCTTCAAAATATCTTTTGTGTTCAACAGAAGAAAGAAACTCACACAGATTTGGGACAATTTGAAGGCGAGTAAATGATGACAGAATTTTCATTTTTAACTTTCAGAACATGTTCATCCTCTAAAAATGCATAAAGGGTCAATAACACCAAAGCTGTTATATTTATATATAGCTTTTTACTTATTTGAGGTTTACAACCCAGTTTCTGATATTTGGGTCTACATTGCAGATTTATAATTTCATTATTTTCTAGAACTATGGCAGAATGGTTGCAGACACAAAGAGGTGGTTCACCCAAAAAATAAATTGTCATTGCTTCATCACCCTCATGTCGTTCTAAACCTTTGACTATATTTATTGCTTCACACAAATTATTTATTTATTGTCCATAAAATGTTCAGTGATCACCAAATCCATTCATTAAAATATATTTTGTGTTTCACAGCTTTGGAATAAAATGGTGTGTAAATAATGACTAGTTTATTTTTTGGTTTAACTATTGATTAGTACTAGTAATTAGTTTGCAACCAAATGTTGGTTTGTAGTCCCATTCTTCTAACTAGGTGGGAATATGGTTAAAAATGTTGAAGGCAGTGTTAGTGTTATCAAAATAAAAAGTATTTGTCTACAATAAATTATCCAATACAACTGACTGCCAATTATGAAACTTGTATAATTTTAAAGGGATAGTTCATCCCAAAAAGAAAATTCTGTCATCATTTACCCACCCTTTATTTCTTCTGTTGAACACAAAAGATAGTTTAAAGAATGTCAGCAATCAACACTATGGAAGGCAATGGGTGCCGTCAACTGTTTGATTACTGACATTCTTTAAAATATCTTCATTTGTGTTCAACAGAAGAAATAAACTCATACAGATTTGGAACAACTTCAGGGTGAGTAAATTATGACAATTTTCATTTTTGGATGAACTATCACTTTAATTGTTTGATTCAGTTGAGAAAAGTACACTGTAAACCATAATGCTCAAAATAATTAATTGGTTTGAGTAGAGCCAATTCAAATAAAACAAATTAGTTCAATCAAACAACTTCTAAAAGTATTTAGAACTTTCTTTTGAGTTCACAAAACTGACATGTTTTGCTATGTTTGTTCAGAAGGGTTTCTGTTATGTTTAGTTTATTGGGGGGAAGGGGGTTACCGAGTGGAGCATGAGCTTAGTTTGAGAACAGATATGCAGTATGTTAAATGTTCTATATTGCTGTACTCATTCAGCAAGTGCTATGCTAATGCTATCCCAGCATTGTGTTACCAATAAGCAAGGTAGCATTTATTGAATTAGCTAGTTAAAGGTAGCCAAGTTTCCACTATAGTTTCCACAGTTGATCATTTAAATGTATGCATTAGCTTACTCAAATATGTGACCCTGGACCACAAAACCAGTCATAAGTCACACAGGTGGCAATAGCCAACAATACACTGTATGGGTCAAACTTACCATTTTTCTTTTATGCCAAAAATCATTAGGATATTAAGTAAAGTTCCATGAATATATTTTGTAAATGTCCTACCTTAAATATATAAAAAAATTATTATTAGTAATATGCATTGCTCAGGACTTAATTTGAACTACTTTAAAGGCAATTTTCTCAATATTTAGATTTTTGCAACCTGATTCCAATTTTTCAAATAGTTGCATCTTGGTCAAATATTGTCCCATGTTAAACCATACATCAATGGAAAGCTAATGTATAAATCAATTCCTCAATTGACCCTTATGACTGGTTTTGTGGTCCAGGGTCACATATTTAAAGCTAAGAGCAATTAAAATAGGAGTACAAAATAGAAATCTGCAAGTTCTGCTTACTTACACATTACATTTCTTAACTTTCTGAGTTTTGCCAACTTTTTGGGGTTTACAGTGCACTTCTTTTTTCATGAGTGTGCAGGAAATGAAACGAGTCATTTGTCAGGTTCAGTTGATTTATTCACCAGTAAATGAATGTAAGGTAGATCGAGTGCTGCTCAACACTTTAAACGCATACCTCACTGTGTAAGGCAGTAAAAAGGCCACTTACAGGAAAAAAAAACAAACAAAACTTCCAGAGATCATCTTCAGGACAGATTGCCATAAAGCCAGCATTCACTCTCAACCTCAGCAGTTCTGTGGTTTACATACATCAGGTCATTCAATGTACACAACAATGTACACAACATCCACACATGCCCTCGACCAAAATAAATACCACCACAGCAAGTACTGCGAGGAAATGAGCCATATAAAAAAATAACTAGGTATATCTGATCACTTCCTCCTAAGAAGAACTGTGGGGAATTATTTTTGATTAGAGCAGTGGAAATCTTCTGATGCATATATTGTTCTTAAAAAAAAAAAAAAATTGTAATACTGACCTCCATTTAAACTCCTCCAGCAAGCATCGGAAAACCGTACAGAAAGGATCTTACAAATACTTGCCTCTGAAAAATGAGTAAAAATTAAAAACTAATCAAAACAATCCACGTAAAACAGTCGGCTCTGTCTAAACCTCGAATAATTCCTTAAATAGCAGCTAAATTAAAACTCAAAGGAATGTCGATGAATCCAGACTCGTGTCTTTGCTATAACGTGTGGCCGCTGTCATCAACTATCTCTGATACAATGAGCAGCATTTACAGTAGGACCACGAGTGATTTCACAGTAGGTGAACCGATTGGTTTCCATCACTCTTCTAGACGATTAACGGGACGCAAAAGAACAGTTCTAGATCAGACAGACAGAGTAAATGTGTGGGTCATGTGAGCCACGTTCAGTCAAACACAAAAGAACGAGGGTGGATGATGCTTTAGGCTTTCTTCTCCTGCAGGATTTGATGCAGTTCGTCTGCGTCCTCTGCCGTTTTCACACGTATGAGCACCGGGACGGGTGTGCCGGGGTTCTTGTCGTCCACAGGAGGGTTTGGCACACACACCACCATCACGTTGTTTTTGCCAGTTCGTGAGCAGGGCATGGAAGAGGGCACCATGATGTTTAGCAAGATGTTCCCTATGAAGAGCCAGAAGAGCCAGTAAGCACACACACATCATATCAGTTTTGTGTACAAACTAAAGCGGAATCATGACTAAATCTTTCTGGCTATTTGATATAGCTCTCAAAATTTACAAATTAAATTTTTAAGCCAGATAAACTATCGTTTTAACCATGAGCATTTAAAATAATATTTTTATATTATATATATTTGCTAATAAGTGCAATATGGTCATATAAATCTTAATTTTTTTTCTGGTTAAAAGTCTTAACACTTTACAATAAGGTCTCATTTGTTAATGTTAGTAAAAAAATAAATAAAAAAAAATAGGCGTTCATTGTTTGTTCACGTTAGTTGACAGTGCATTAACTAATGTTAACTAATGAAACCTTATTGTAAAGTGTTACCAAAATCTCAATCGAAACTTTTGACTTTTGAATATTTAAAAAAAAAAGTCTCTTATGCTCACCAAGGCTGCTTTTATCTAATCAAAAGTACAATAAAAGTAGTTTAAATTTAAAATAATTGTTTTCCATGTGAATATATTTAAAAATATAATTTATTACTGTGATGGCAAAGCTGAATTTTTAGCAGCCATTACCCAGTCTTTAGTGTCACATGACATACGTTTAGAAATCATTAGTGGGCATTCGGGATGTGACGATAAGGACAATACAACATGACATCACCGTTAATACAAAGCACTCGCGTCACTTCATAAAATTGAGGTTACACCGCTGGAGTCACATGGATTACTTTAATGATGTCTTAACTACCACTCTAAAGCCCAAGAAATGTAGTAGTGTAGCTGTCAAATGGAGGGACAGAAAGCTCTTAGATTTCATTAAAAGAATCTTCATTTGTCTTACAGGTTTGGAACAACATGAGAGTGAGTAATTAATAACATAATTGTTATTTTTGGGTGAACTAACCCTTTAAACTACAAGCTAGATGACTGCATTTCCTGAAATTTCCTGCAGGGGGATCCAGATCTTCTCTAATGATTTGTCCAACATAAACACACCATGTACCTCTTATCTAACAACTGCAACTTTATTTCACACTAAATATGATAAAAAGTGGTAGAATGTGGTAACTGTGTGATATGAAGTCATATTTACAAGAAATAATCAATTTACATTGTCATCAATATTATCAGCCTAAAAAAGGTTCTTAATGTTAAGCAGACGCTTACCCAGGTTGGTGTCGGCTCGCACTAACAGCTGAAGTTTGCTCTCAGCCACCATCTTCAGATGCAGCGTTCCGACCCCCTTTTCCTTAAACTCTCCGTCCTTCTTATAAAACAACTTACACCTGTGGAAAGATCATTTTGAAACATAACATATACAAGAGACACTGGTGTTGTTTAAAGATCGAGTGACGGGTATGTGATGTGTACTTTTTGGAGTAGAAGGCGTCTTTCTCCTTGATCTCTTTCACCACAGGAACAGGCGGCTCCTCTGATTCTTCCCCATTTTCATCTAAAACAGAAGGGAGCACAGTAAATTCACATGAACACATCTGTTACTGCATTTTTCACAGGGGTGCTGCCTGATACACTAAATACGAGTCTGATTAAAAACAAACATTCATTTAAATTCATCAGCATGTGTGCAATAATCATAAATATAAGTGTGTTCTGTGAGAGAACCATCATGTCATCTGCAAGTTATAATTCATGAAATCGATAATTTAGCAATTTCATTAACAATTACACCCTTCATCAGTGACGTCACATGCATCTTGAATGTGTATTAAGATTTAGCCAGTGGATATTGAAAACATACACCTTCCATCCACATGACATTTAGTCCATATTGATTTCAAACCCAGAAAGAGAAAAAGTCCAAACTAATTAGTTACTAATTGGACAAGAATCCATGAACCGCATTATTAAACTGTTTTCTAAGGCTGCACGATGTATTAAAACCATAGATAATGCCATTGAGAATTCACAAAGACATACACATGCACCTTCTATCCACACATTTGACATTTAGTCCACATATATATAAATATGCCCTGTGGGTTGGTTGGTTATTTATTTATTTATATATTTATATTTATATTTATATTTATATATATATATATATATATATATATATATATATATATATATATATATATATATATATATATATATATATACACACACACATACACACATATATACATATATATATATACACATACATACATATACACATACACACACACACACACACCTAAAGGATTATTAGGAACACCATACTAATACTGCATCTTGCAGTTGATGGAGATTTGTGGGATGCACATCCAGGGCACTATTGGGTTGAGATCTGGTGACTGTGGGGGCCATTTTAGTACAGTGAACTCATTGTCATGTTCAAGAAACCAATTTGAAATGATTCGAGCTTTGTGACATGGTGCATTATCCTGCTGGAAGTAGCCATCAGATGACGGGTACATGGTGGTCATAAAGGGATGGACATGGTCAGAAACAATGCTCAGGTAGGCCGTGGCATTTAAACGATACCCAATTGGCACTAAGGGGCCTAAAGTGTGCCAAGAAAACATCCCCCACACCATTACACCACCACCACCAGCCTGCACAGTGGTAACAAGGCATGATGGATCCAGGTTCTCATTCTGTTTACGCCAAATTCTGACTCTACCATCTGAATGTCTCAACAGAAATTGAGACTCATCAGACCAGGCAACATTTTTCCAGTCTTCAACTGTCCAATTTTGGTGAGCTCGTGCAAATTTGGTGAGCTCGTGCAAATTGTAGCCAGATCTACAATTCAACCCACAAGTCACCAGATCTCAACCCAATAGAGCATCTTTGGGATGTGGTGGAACGGGAACGCTCTCTGTTGTACAGCCTACCGAAGTTAATGAAAAGTTTATGATAATAAAAATATTCAAGTTGTACCAGCCGTGCGTGGTCAGTGCTGTTTGCGACAGCAGTCAACTAACCACTTACGTTTGGTAACCTACAGCTCCTGTACTGGGATTCAAGCAGCTGCATAGCTTGTTTAAGGTAATGGCGAAAACCATTTTTAGAACAGCAGCGAAAATGTAAAAGTAGGCTATATAAACTTTAATATATCCTTTTATTGAAACGGGTGCTTTGCTGTGCAAAGAGACATTTCAAAACATTTCACCCACTGGTACAGTTCGCTTTTGCCACAGAGACCTTTAATGTCCTATAAATATGTCGTATTTATGAAAATCCCTGCAGATTTCAGTTGACGATACGGTTTAAAGTTATTAATAACGAAACATGAATGAATGAGAAAGAACAACAGGATGTGCTTTATATCTAAATTAAATATTAAAAGCATGATAAGTTGCAAAAGAGAACTGAATGTAATGTTAAGAGTGTAATGTTAGAAGATTGCGAGCGCAAAAAGACTTACAAATCTTTAAAATGCTACCAGCCAAAGAAAAGCTTATCGTCTAACAGCCGCGTGACTCACGTTTGCGTGCCTCGTTGATGGGACTAAACTTTCCCCGTATGTGATTTTAACACACAAGACTGTATCTATTATGTACTAACATTTCAATTAATCATTTGATACAATGCACTTATTGTGTAAATGTTTTTACATTGTACTTACATTTACAAAAAATATCTGCATGTAATTAAAAATGCAATTACAGAAATAAATTACAGATGTAATTACACTGTTGACACTTCCCTTACACCTAACCCTACCTTTAAACTTACCCATACCACCACACCTGTCCCTAACTTTACCCGTATTCCACCTCGATATCACCAAAAGTGCTTTGCAATACAATATGAACACAATAAGTACATTGTACTTATATTTTGATGCAAGTACATAGTAGTTAAGGCCACCTAATATAAAGTGGGAAAATTCTCTTTTTATAAAATATAAGATTTGGTCTTTAAAAAGCCAAAAAGCCTTTTCCCAAAAAGTACATCTTGAAAAAGGAAGGGTCGTCATATATTCGGAACAATGCAATACAAGATGTGTTCTACTGTGCAAAATTGGGGAAGTTTTTAAAAATGTGTTCTAATATTTAAAAAATATATATATTTAAAATGATTTTATGCAAAACTAGATTTTTAAAATTTGATCAACTACTTGAAGAAATCAGTTTATCAATTATCCAAACAGTTCTTTGCCCTTTTATGTTAGAGGATGCATGTTATAACTCGGGTCTGTTAAACACTGTCCATTTCTGCAGAAACTCTACAGAAAGAATTAATCCTTTTCTCCCACATTTCAACTGAAATCTACCATTACACAAATTTCCCTATAACTCAAACAGCTAATATATCAAGAAAAATACCCTAATAAACCCTATATTCCTTCTATATATAGACTGAAATGAAACAGAACGCTGCTCAGAAATGATCAAAACACCACCACTTACAACCTTAGAGCAAAAACCTGTGAATCCGTGCGCTTGCTGTATTAGTGAATAAGTGAACACATACCTGCAGTCTGGCTGTTGCTGGCCGCATTCAGAGAGGATGACACCGCAGGACTGACATTACTGACCGCTGATCCAAACACCGACACGCCTGAGGAAGAGGAGGAGAACGAGAAAGACGGCGCTCCACTGGGCGCCAACGCGCCAAGCACAGAGCTGTCCACCTTCTGGCCGAAATTAAAGGAGACGCCTGGAGGAGCCGCAGCTGCTGGTTTGTCTGCAGCGGCATCATCCTTGTCTTTAAAAGAGAAGAGCTGCGGTGCTGCACCGCTGACAGATGTGGTCACAGCAGAACTGGAGGCAGAAGTTGCCGCTCCGCTTGACAGAAGCCGCTTCTCCACCCCGCTGTCTGACGTTTCGCTGCCATATTTTCTCTCGATGCTGGCCAGGTGTCGCTCGTAATCACGGAAGATAGGGTTGAGGTCACATAGGGGGTTGTCATTGACGTGTTTGGTGATCCAGTCGCGCACAGAGCAGTTGAGCGCAGTGAGCTGCCGGTTGTATTCTTTACTGCTGGAGGCGGAGCCATTAGAGGTGACATCATCCGTGGGCTTGGAGGGGGTGGAGTTATTGAAGGTTAAGGGACCTGAGGATGAAGAGAGAGACGTTGGGTATCTAAAAGCTCTGAAGAGCTGCAGTATGCCAAATGCTGCCTCTGCTAACTGTATGACTGCTGCCCATCCTCCTTCCCTCAAGTCAAGTGACCCGATTTAATGCTGAATCATGGCCTATATAAGAACACTCAAAGGTAGTGGCAATGGACAAAATTCTGGTTTTCTTATAAATGTTAACCAGGGGGTTGCATTCAAGTGTAATATGCAGTGACAAAGGTTGGTTTCCCTGAAGAGTGTATTAACATTGGTATAAAAAAAAAAAAAATGGTATTCAGACCAATATTTGAATCAATTCTCAAACGTGCAAAAATAGATTGAGAAAATACATAAAACACTGGGAAATCTAAACACTTCACCTTGAAACATTTGAATGTTATGTTGTTGTTTTTACAATTGTACATAAAAGCACATTACATGAAATATTATTACTACTTTGGTCTGAGTTTACATCAATTATAAATTGCCAACCCATGTATTACATATTCCTATATATTCTAAAGGATTAGTTCACTTTAAAATGAAAATTACCCTATGATTTACTCACCCTCAAGCCATCCTAAGTGTATGAGACTATTCTTTCTGATGAACACAATCTGAGTTATATTAATAAATATCCTGACGCTTCCAAGCTTTATAAATGGCATTGATGGGTCCATTGAGTTTGAAGTTCAAAAAAGCACATCCGTCATAAACATACTCCACCCGGGGGTTAATAAAGACCTTCTGTGAAGTGAAGCGATGCATTTGTGTAAGAAAAATATCCATATTTAAAACTTTATAAAGTTAAATATCTAGCTTCCACCAGACCACCTTCCGTATTCAACTTACAAAAAAAAAACGTAACTGGCGCTGTGTATAACGTCAGACCTAGCGCAAACTGTGAGAGTTTGCGAAACTGTTATACTTTCTCAAATTTTAAATATGGATATTTTTCTTACAAAACTCGATCGATTAGCTTCATGATGATGGATGCACTTGTTTCTGCTTCAAACTCAACGGACCCCGTCACTGTTATTATAAAGCTTGGAAAAGCGTCAGGATGTTTTTTAATATAACTCAGATTGTGTTCATCAGAAAGAAGAAAGTCATATACACCTAGGATGGATTGAGGGTGAGTAAATCATGGGCTAATTTTCATTTTAAAGTTAACTAATCCTTTAAGTTCTGTTTCAATGTCTGACTTTTATTATTCTTTAGAATTTACCCAATCAAAGATACATATATCAAAAGATTACAATTCTGGTTAAAGTTACCTGAAAACATTTTGGATGGCATTTAAATATTTTTTGACGACGGTTAAACGTTTTGACATTATTAAGGTAAGTTAAGAAAAACGTCCTATCAGTCAAATAATTTCTTTAGAGTTAAAATATACATAATTAGGCAATTATGTCTTGTCAAAACTTGTGGTGCACTAATGAATCTTATTGGTTGTGTAACAGTTGTCAGACAGGGTTGGTGCCACAACACTAAAAATACTAGTTTGTGGTTTACGAGGTAAACAGACTCTGTGATTGTCAACTGAATAACACAAAAAAACAAAAGCTGTGGAGATCTGAGAATACTGCTGCCCAAAATAGACTATGAATTGAGACCATATCCATAGTGAGCCAAAAACAACTGGATTATTTATGAAGGTGGAAAGAGCAGTACTGTCAGCGCACAACTCCATCACTTCAGACAAATAGTAACAGCATATGTGCTGCTATGTCCAAACATTCAAAAAACAAATCAATAATTAATCCACATTTGCATTTGACCACAACATAGTTTTGTTTGATCTTTGCTTTTAAACTGCTAAAAAAATAAAAAATAAAAAATAAACATTAAGGATTCCCCCATTCAAGTAGACTTGGTCTTGTATGCAGCGATCCGATATTCAGTTACAGACGAGAGCGATCCAAATCCGATACTGTGCGGGGCTCATGGTTGTTACGGTTAAACTCCACAAAAGGCAAAAACGCATTATAAAAGCACCATAAATGTTTCTGTGCAATATATTTCGAAGCCATTTGATAGCTTAATGTAAAGGAATGGGGCAGGGCAAAAAAAAAGATTTTTCGATTCATCGTTTTTTTTTAACGTGGTCAATACGACATCGATTCTCAAAAGCCAAAAATAAATCTTTTTTTCCATATTCATTTCCACAAACATTGAACATAATATCTGATTAACGTGAATCTTATTACTTGTCTTCCCCACTAGTTGTTATCCTCTTATTTACCTTGAGTGATGTTACAACGGGGTCTTTGAATATTCAGTGCTTAACTCGGTGGATGCAGGTGTGCCTTTTGGCATGAAAGACGTCCCAGACAGTTGAAGGACTGTCACTTTCCCGATCGGACCAGTGCTGCATCGTCAGAAAGTATATATTTGTGTTTTTAAGCCTTGCCAGTTTAAATACTCAAGCACAAGAAGCAAAAGAGAATTCAATTCGGAACTCGTGTGTGGTGCAACTTTTGTGTGCACACATTCCTGCTGCTGTGTTATTAATGTTAATCAAACAGCAAAAGACAAAGAAATCATTCACTGCTCTTGACTGAATAACTTTTGTAACTTTAATAAGGATTCATCTATATTTATTTTATACAGACTATGCAGTGCTATTTTACATTTGACTATTCAATTTCTGTACCTGAAAACTACTGTTAGAACTACCTGAAGATCCTATTGAACTATTGAAGGACAGATGAATATATACGTTGTGTAATTAAAGCTCACAGAAACTCTTCCTTCTTTGCGGCTATCAGTCATTCTCCATTCAGCTTTCGAATAGTGCGTCACGTTCGGTTACGACACTCACCATTGTAAAAATCTCCAAGATGATTCAATATTCGAACCGCGAGTAAATTGAACCGTTACACCCCTAGTGTGTATTTAATGGATTATGTTCAACACATAAAAGACAGATCATCAGTTCCACACACACAGATGTATAGATATTCTATAATGATCAAGAAAAAGAGAGCACTGGTATCGGATCAGTATCGGCTGATATTCAATTATCGGATCGGTTATGAAAATTTTTTTATTGGTGCATCCCTAGGAAATACCTGTGTGCCAAGTAAACAGACTTTCCTTAAAAGGGACTTGTACTTAGTATTGAACACCCAGTGCATGTATATTTAAAAAAAGAATACTTACCACTGTTAGTTTTAGCAAACGTGGGAACGTTAAAACCTGCAAAAGATGGAGCCACTGATGCCACGCTGCCATTGGTCAGGCTGGACACAGGTTTGAAACCAGCTCCATTACCAAAGCCAGAGAATGACGTTGTCCCTGTGGCCGATGTCAGAGAGAACCCCTTAAAAGCTTTGAAAGCCCCTCCACTCTCTCCCTGTGACAAAACCACAAAACTCATCAATAAATCACCCCCAAAACACATGACTGGATGCCTGATGGGACACAGGAGGTGTGTTACCTCTGCTCCGGCGTTACGACGCTTGGCTTTCTTGATGGCGCGATTCTTCATCACATCGTCACTTGCAACTGAAAACATTCCTGCCTGGAGACACAAGATATTTTCAAACATTAAATTATTCCTGGATAAAACAATTAACTTAAACACAGCGTTATGTCTATAACACTGTTTAAGTTAATTGTTTTATGCCAATCCCAGAACTACTCAGTTTTTTTTTTTACTTGTACATCCTAATAAGATATTTTTTATTTAAAAATATTAAAAAATATCTTATTAGGATGTACAAGTAAAAAAAAAACTATGTAGTTCTGGGATTTGCAGAAATGGATACAGATCAGATATAGGCTAGTAGTGGTTAAAGGGATAGTTCACCCAAAAATGAAAATACCTCATGATTTACTCACCCTCTTTACACTCTTCTCTCAGATAAATACAATCTGAGTTATATTAAAAATGTCCTGGCTAATAGAAGCATTATTATGGCAGTGAATGGCAGCCCAGAATTTGGCCTTCTGAAGTGAATCGATGGGTTTGTGTAAGAAAAATATCCATATTTAAAACTTTATAAAGTAAAATATTTAGGTTCCGGCAGACCGTCTTACATATTCAACTTATGAAGAAAGTGTAATGCCTCTCGCAGTTCAAAATTCTTACGCTACGTCCGACGTCATGTGCTGCAAGTTATGCTTTTTCCGTAAGTTGAATATGGAAGCCGGTCCGCCGGAAGCTAGATTTACTTTATAACGTGCTAAATACGGATATTTTTCTTACAAAAACCTATTCATTTGCTTCAGAAGCCCTTTATTAACCCCCAGGAGCCATGTGGATTACTTTTAAAATGGATGGATACACTTTTTTTGTGCTTCAAATTTTGTGCTTCCATTTACTGCCATTATAAAGCTTGGAAGAGCCAGGATATTTATTAATATAACTCTGATTGTATTCGTCTGAAAGAAGAATGTCATATACACCTATGATGGCTTGAGGGTGAGTAAATCATGGGGTAATTTTAATTTTGGGTGAACTATCCCTTTAAGTGTACTTTAAGATACTTTGGATAAGAGCGGTTCCACTGGTAATGTAAAGATGTTTTACAGTGAAAGTGTGTAGATGCTGGCACACCTCCTCTCCTTCATCTTCCTGATCCCAGTTCCTGTCCGTCAACTCTTTTTCTGCAATCCTCTTGGCCATCACAGCTCAGCTGTCAAATAAAAAAAACATGGCAGATATTTAGTCAGGACATACGATAGAGACAAATCAAATGAAAAAGGGATTTTTGGAATTTCATTTAGAACTGGAACTAATGGAGAAATGCCAGAAAGGAAGCTTGTGATGTACATGAGCAGGAGTTCTTGGATCAACATTCAAATATCAACTGATCCTAGACACCTGATTTAGTCGTCTGATCTTAAGTATATAAGTCAAGGGTTAGTTAAGGTCTACGGTGTGGATTAGTTGAGGTCTATGGTCAAGGTTCAGTTTAGAGTTCTGACCCAGGAAGTAACGTTAGTGCTGCTTAGTTCAATTGTATCTGTCAACCAAACCATTACATTTGACTCCCTAAAGAGACAACACTCATAACCACATTATAATATCTAGACAAATAAGATAGTGCTTAAATCCCCATAGATGTTAACAACACGAGTCATTAATTAGGTATTTGACGCGCATTTAATTTGAATGACGTGACAGATTGCGCAAACTACCGGCAGATAAATATTAGATAGCTCAAACATGATTTCAATCGATTCATTTCTGACTCAAATCGCATTATACTACATTCGCGGTATGCGTATCTGTTTAAATGGAGCGTTTATGTGAATACGGTGGTTTAAATGTGCTAATGACGGGCCGGTTTTTAAATAAAGAGCAATATGTTATGTATCACGGATCAGTGTGAAACAAACCACTATTTAATCAAGTTATATACATACCTCACACAATTTCCCGCCAACCGTTCGCGCCTCACACACAGTATCGACTGTTTGAATGATGACCGCGGAAATCTCGCGCATACAGAAGCAGGCCGCGCGCTCACTCCGCCATCTTACAAACGCATCTCACACTCCGCATGTGCACAGAGCTGCATTCTGCGCATGTGCAAAGAGTAGCGGCGCCCGTGCCTCACACTGCGCATGTGCAAAGAGCATTAACGACCGTAGGACTCTGTGGGAAATGCAGTCTGGAGTCAGTGGTGATAGCGAAGATAACGCAACAAATGTTTAAATTGGTTTTATATAACGTAAATAGCATTATTTTGTTTCAATATGTTATATTTAACTAATTAGTTATGTGAATGTTAGTCACGGTTAAAATGTGCTGTAAGGAACAGCATGACATATTCACAGTAGCACAAACTTATTGCTGTTATAAAACCCAATTTTATTTTAAAGCATTATTTTATAATCAAATTCACGAAATATTTAATTCTCACATGATTTAAACCTTACAGGTAAACTATTTTTAATAGTCACTGTAGCTAGATGGAAAGGTTTCCAGTGCTGGATATGAGCATTTGGGTACCTTCTACTTCCTACATCATGATGTTTATCAAAATATCAGCAAATATCAGCAGTTGATCTATATGTGCGATGGCTTTGTAGTGCACAGTGTGTGTGTGTGTGTGTGGATATTAAATCCAGCCTTGTTTTCTTCTGTAGGCAGAATTACAGGCACTTTTGGTAACAGCGGCACGGAGGAACAGATGGCTGTGTTCCAATCTCTCAGGATCCCACACTTCTGTGCCAACTTAGAAGCAGGTGTTTCAGAAAGCAGGACGTATGCCAGAGGTCCTGGTGGCCACAGGAGAGCCCTGACCAGCTGGATGGGAGAAAGCCGAGGCGACAGAGGTCTGTAGCCATCATTTGAGACTGACTGTAATCATTTCAAATGACTAAAAGTGAAAAATTAATTAAACAATGTAGAAGGCCTTCAGACCACATTTCCCCCCAGAAGGTTTCAGGCTTTGTCAAATTTAGCCTACATTTATGCCTTTGGCAGACGCTTTTATCAAAGTAAATTACCTTGCGTTCAAGGTAAACATTTGATCAGTTCATGCATTTCCTTGGAATTGAGCCCATGATCTTGGCATTGCTAGCGCCATACTTTACTGTTTGAGCTACAGGAATGTTTATGGTTTCTTCCTACCAAGAACGCCCCCCCCACCCCCTTCTTGAGTTGCTATATGGTTCTTTGGAGATTGTCATCGGTTTTGATTTTATTAGGTTCTCGGATTGGTTTCTCAATTGGTTTCGGAGTTCTTCTAAGAAAGGGTTTCAGACAGACAGACACCAGGGGGTGCTTGAGTTTCTGCAAAAATGTTTTACAAAATGCAATTTTTAGGGCTGTCAAAGTTATGTGTAACACATTGCTTTAACATATACCTAATTTGATATTACATTTCATTGATATTATTTTATTCTATTGACAGCTCTATTTATAGCAATAAGACATCTTTAATTTGGTCTATAAAATATTTCTTATTTAAATCTTTAAATCTCTTTCCTTGTATTGTCATATTGTTACAGGTCCCGGGCAGCCGGGAGGACTGTAAGCAGTGAAAAACTTAGCAGTAAATGAGTTAGTGGTTGCTTGTCTTTTAATAAATGTTGTATTTCAGAGTCACTTTGAATCACAGTATTCATAAATACGTTGAGATAAATAATACATATAGATCCTTAAATCAAATCACAATAAATAAGTAGATAAATAAATCAAGATAGAAATGCTCTAATTCTTCCATACAACTGGCTGAACTCAGGTAAGTATTTCAGATAAGTAATACACATAAATGACTCTGATAAGTGATACACAAATGGACTTTTCTATGGCATAAGAATCTTAAAATTATTAATAAAAATAAATAATCAATTGAAAAAAATATTTGGACATTAAAGCATGTAAATTACAGTTTGATATGAAATTTAATAAATTTTACTAACCTTAGCAGTAAATGAGAGAAAGAGAGACAAGAGTTAGTGGTTGTCTGAGGATGCACGGCCATGGTAACTCTACTCTCTCAACTGCCACCTAGAATTCAGAAAATACAGCTGAACTTTTCAGTGCAAACTCATTATACTTTAAAGTAATTTAAATAAAAATTATATATAAGTGATTCTATAATTTGAGATACAGTTTGCATAAAAAAAAAAACAGTTCACTAACAGAAATTCTTTTCAGTATCTTATTGAAAACATATTCAATTTTAATAATTCATTGCCTGCCAAACACAAGTTGCTTCCTTATTTACTTTAAACGAAAAAAAAATAAAATAAAAAATAAAATCTTTATAGTATTGTTTGTCAACTCTGTTACTGTCAATTCTGCTACATACTTTCATCATTGTTATTATAATTGGTAACAGAGTTTGACAGTAACAGAGTTGACAATATTAAACTTTTTAGCCAAAAACTCCACTTGCTAGCATAAATGCTTAGCGCACATGGCACTAATGAAATCATGATTAAAAGACTTTTAAACAACGCACTGTGATACATTCTGTTTTCCTTTTGATATTGTGGTAATAATTTTGACGTTTTACAAAATAACTTTTTAGATTAAAATATTTTCTCAGAGAGAGCACACATACTTTATAGTGCTTCAGATCTTATCAGTGAGGGAAAGTGACATAATTTCCTGTGTCTTACATAGTTGTGTGAGATAATTCCACCAATTTAAAGGCAAAGTATGGTACGGTAACAGAATTGACACATTTTATGGCACATTTTATTACGATTTATGGACACATTTTTTTTAAATTTAATTTAATGTTGTAGAATTAGGGCTTTTATAAATAAAATAAATAAAATATTATCAAAGAAAAGTAAAAAAAAAATTGTTTATTACATAATGATACATGATGGGAAAAATTTAGACAACAAGAAATCATGATTTTCAGCTATATAAGACACTTTTTACAGAAAATATTTTATTGTTATGGCCTGTAACATCTTGTGATCCATGACAATGAGTAACAATTTATTAAAATAATTAAAAAATATAACCATTTGAAAAAAGCAGAAAAAATAATTTACATATACATGTAAATAGAAATAGACAATTGTAGATAAAAAAATGAAATCTATACAAATAATTTAATATTTTTGTGGCCAAACTATATGGAGGGTTTGGAATAAATGCTGTAAAAACTGTCAACATAATACAAGACAATATTTTAATAATTTGCTTTGCCATTAGAACAATAACAATATACAAGCCTATTATTGAATTTTTGTGAAAATAAAAAAAACTTATCACAGTATTTTTCTCACACAATAGGTCCTTTATACATGAAAATAAATAGCTTCCTTTTATATTCCTCGCAACAGAATCCATATATTTGGTTGATTTTGGCATCAAAAAATGTGAAAACTTATTTTTTTCTAAATAATAATAATAGATATAAAAATAATCTTTTATGGCATCAAATTGTTTAAATTATACTATTTAAAAAAATCTAAATAGAATGTTTATATTTAAGAATGAAGAGTTACATATAAGTAGCAGAACAGTGGAACACTCTTGGCAGGCCTCTTGATCACTTTTTCAGGTTCCATTAACAGAAAGACAAAATGTTTGTAAATCTGATGGGAATAAACTTCCACAAGTCTCATTTATCCAGACCTTTGACTATTAGCATATGGTTGAGTCCATATTGCAGCCTATTCCAGCCAATATCCGCCCACTTAGAACCTTATCATTTCTTTAACAGTTTAATAATAGCAGAAAATCTGTAGAGATCTTTTGACTAGAAAAAATCCTTTTCTTTTTGGTCAGTCTAAAAGTAATAATACAGACTATTTTTGCATCTTGTTGTCTTAGCATGGCTCAGACCATATTCACCTATGAATGTGACTCAAAGCGGTCATGGGTTGTTCTTACTAGTGTCTTAATGAAGTCATGAGGGCTGATTATAATTTTTTTTTTTTTTTCGGTATGCGTCTCTAATTGCTAATTTGTTCAGATGACACATTTAAATGTCAATCAGGCAGCACAGATCAGTGAAAGTCTAATTATGCAAATTTAGTTAACATGCTGTAATTATAAGAGTCAATGGACAAATTAAGAGGAAATTTAATTGGTTTCTCTTAATGGAACCATCTCTCTGGCATTATCTGCATGCCTTTAACCATTATTTTAGCACCATAAAGCCACTGCGGTACAATCTTTTTAATCATTTAAATGAAAGTTGTCATCCAAAACAACGATTACATTAAACACTTGCCTAAAGATGTGAAATCTTTAAGTGATTGTGATGGATATTAAAACTGAACAGGAATCAGTTTTGTATATATAATTGTATATTTACACCTATTAAATATGAGTGTTTACTGACATGGGGCCCTATCATACACCTGGCGAAATGCGTAAGTGTTTTTTGCTAGTTTCAGCCCAACGCAGTTATCATTTTCACGCCCAGCGTCACGTTGTTTAAATAGCAAATGCACACTCGCCCATCTGTTCACCCATGGGCGTGCTGGTCTGAAAACGAGGTGTGTTCAGGTGCATTGTTGGCGCGTTGCTATTTTGAGGCAACTGAAAATGACTTCGCCATTGACCAACAAAAACCTGGTCTAAAGTCAATAGCGCAGTATTTTTGGTGTTATTTAAAGGGGGCTTTAGTAATATGCACCTATAGGCGGGTGCACAACGCGCGTACACTTATTACACACACATATTAAAAATAAAAGGATTCCTCTCTGGAGAAGTGTTCAGTCTTTCCGCTCGCAAATTCCACCATGTAAATAGCGAATCCGCCATGGTGCGAGCACAACTGGCTTTTAAAGGGAATGGGAGATGAGACTCTGATTGGTTTATTGCACGTTACGCCCAAAACACACCCATGACTCATTAAGAGAATAGGGACAACCATTTTGGACCATGTGTCTAGACAAGGCAAGACACCCCAGGTGAATAGGGTAAAACAATGAACTAATATATATATATTACCATACTTCCCCAGTTGATTGATTACATAAAAAATTCCAAAAAAAAATTGCATTACAAGTTTTCTGAAATGTTATGTTTAAATATGCAAATGATGCATTATCTAATTTGCATACATTTCTGGAACAAAATCTGAACATTGGTTAAAGCCAGGTTCAAAATTCTTGTTTAATTTTTTTTGAAATATTAGAGGTTTTTACAGAGGGGATTTTAGGTATCTCTTTTTATCTCTCCATATATCAGAAAATACAGACATCAGCCAAAAAATAAATAAAAAAAATCAGGCAAATGATGGATAAACAAACCCCTCTGCAAAAACCTTCAGAATATAGATAGGAATACAACTGTAAAGTTTGATGTATGTAAGTGTTACTGATGAGGAGAAGAGAAAAGACTATAGCCTTTAAAATAGCCTTTAAAGATATGTACTGTACTTAAAATGTACAGGCAAAAATAGATAAAGTGCTATAAAAGATACACTTAGCAGTGTGTTTTGGATGTTTTCTTTCCACTAGTCTGAAAAAACACTTTATGAAAAGCCCAAAAGCTCAAAATCTCAAAATGACAGATGCATAAAAAACAGTGTCTCGCCTTAACATGTTATGCTACAGGAGATGTTTTATTCAGATCTTTTCTGATGTCAAAAATGTCTTGGTTACGTATGTAACCCTTGTTCCCTGAAGGAGGGAACATAGACGTACGTCGGAACTGACTGACGAATTGGGATTCTTTTTTCAGAGACCAATCTACTTTGAGTGTTTAAAAACGAGCTAATAAACATTGTCATGCGTTTCACGCATTCCACGATCTGCCCCGCAGTGCGGGTATAAATACGGAAGTGGAAGTACCGCATATCGCTTTTCAACTGAGGAGCCGAGACCAGTGACACAGCACCTGGCGACGGGATGTACGTCTCCGTTCCCTCCTTCAGGGAACGAGGGTTACATACGTAACCGAGCTCCTCTGTGAGGCGCGCAGTCCGGTTGACAAAATCCAGCTCCATGCCTAGATAAGAGATCCTTTGTGTGGGACAGAGTTTGCTCTTCTCTTGGTTGACCCGAAGGCCCAACAGGCTGAGGTGACGGAGCACCAGGTCCCTGTGTTCGCACAACTGATCCCGGGACTGAGCCAGTATGAGCCAGTCATCGAGATAGTTGAGAATCTGAACGCTCTGATTCTCTGATCCTCTCTGAGTGGAACAATGGCTGCCTCCGCGACTTTCGTGAAGACGCGAGGCAACAGGGACAGCCCGAAGGGCAAGACTTTGTACTGACATGCCCTCTCCTTGAACGTAAAGCGTAGGAACGGTCTGTGTCGAGGGAGAATGGAAACATGAAAGTACGCATCCTTCAGGTCGATCGCTGTGAACCAATTTCGGGGACGGATGCAATCGAAAATGCGTTTCTGCGTTAACATTCTGAACGGGAGCTTGTGCAGGGCCCAATTCAGAACGCGCAAGATTGGTCTTAACCCACCACCTTTCTTGGGTACAATGAAGTAGGGGCTGTAGAACCCCAACCTCACATCGGCTGGAGGAACCGGCTCAACCGCGTCCTTCGCCAGCAGGACATCGATCTGTGAGCGCAAGACATTGGCATTGCTGCTCCGCACGGTGGTGAAGAGGATGCCCCTGTACTTGGGAGGCTGGCAAGCGAACTGAATCGCGTAGCCGAGTCTGATGGTACGGATGAGCCAGCGAGACGGCCTAGGGAGACCTAGCCAGGCCCCCAGAGACCGAACAAGCGGGACCAGCGGCACCACAGACGTACCCGGGGTGGGGCAGCGAGGTGGAGTACGCAGACCCGACTCGGGAGGCCCGGAGGCGGCCCGGAGTGTTGTCTGAGTACTCCACGGTGGGGCAGAGTGTGGGTGAGAAGGCCCGGGGGCGTCCTCTGTGCCCACACTGCTGCCCCCTGGCGAGGGGGAGAGGGGAGGAAAGGAGCGGCAAGGCCCGGGGGTGTCGCACGCTGCCAACCTGGCCCTCTCGGGGCCCAGGGAGGGAGGAAACTGTTCTTTTATTGAGAATGTGGGTACTGCTGGACTCCGGAGAGCCAGCGGCGGGATATTGTTTGAACCAGCCTTCTCGATGACATTCTCCCCCCTGTCCTCCTCCGGGGGGAGGAGGGGTGCGGACACCACTTCCCCTAGAACAGCTTCTCTTCTCCCTGGGCTGCCCGTGTCAGGGCCGCTTGCCCTTCCGCTTGCCTGCGGACTTTGCGGGACCCTGAACGGGTTGGGCGGCACCCTTACGTCCGGCGCCCTGCTGCCCGGGTGGAGGCTGCTACTTGGGCTTAGCAGGGGCGGAGGCAGATGCAGGGGGACGCCCTCGACGACGAGCAGGCGGAGGTGTTGCGGCCGGCGACTGGGTGGAGGCAGCTGCGGGTCGCCGGGGCAGGACGTTTTTGATAGCCTCCCGTGGCGGCCCGGGAAAGCATAGCCGTGAGCTCTGGATCAGACTCGGGCAACTCTACCACACCCGAAGGGGGCAGCGCAGCCGAATCTTCATCTCCAGAGTCCATTAGCTCGTCCCCCGATGCGGCTATCGAAATCATATCCTCAATCGGAGCCCCGAAGGAAACGGCTGGCCCCCCATGGGACTGAAAGGGAACTGTGATGATATGCATTCAAATACATTTTCCTGCCAAGTCGAATTCAGTAGATTTAAAGCTAATGAAGCGTGTCTTAATTTGTTTACATAGGTTGGCAACTTCACATAGGTTGGCAACACATTGGCAACTCAAACCACCTCATGAAGCAACTTAATATAAACGCAGGATATTTAGTGTATGTGGTCTGTGAGGTTTAAAAAAAAGTCAGATATTGAAATAAAAAACAATGTTTCCCACTTTATATTGACAGGAATGTGATATAGAGAACAGGATAAGTAGAAAAGAGCAAGGCACAACTTCAGACTCAAACCTGTAGAGCCCACATGCGCACTAAACCACTCCATCATCTTATTTGAATATTCATAAAATCAGCCTGGCTCATGAATATTAACTAGGTGACATAACATTTGCTAGTGCTAATAGATTTGTTGATAAGACTTGTTATTGCATTTGTTACAATGTTTTTCTCTAAAAGAAAACTACGCATTATTGCCTAAAATACAATGTGGTGGAAATACAATACTTAGAAATGCATAATGGTCCCTGATATTGATGTATTTAAGGCTTTTTATGTAGACCATGTTTCCCTGACTGGCACATGAGTTCATTATAAAACTACTCATAGTGTTGGCATCTGTGCAGATGAAGGTTACGGTGTGATCAGATCTCCGCTCTCAGCCGTGATGCTTACAGTAAGAGCTGAGCTCAAGTGACACACACTCATCTATTCTAGGAAACTCTGTTATTAAAGTCAGAGTGTGCCTCAGGACATGACTGTGTGCTAGCAAACATCTGATGCCTTCATGTCATGACGGTTCACGTGTTTTATAGAAATGTAAAGGGAATTAATCGCATTATGATTTTTATAGCTAATGTAATGTTTATTGTTCTACCGTTACATGACCTTAAAGTCAATATGAAATGAAATGTACTCCATTTATTTAATACGTTTGACTTAATGCTTCATTTGTAAATATATGGTTAGTGTTCAGGGTCCTGTTCTTTTGTGGGTTAGACCTAATCCTGGATTGTTCTGTTCTCACCTTGGAGTTGTTGTCATAGTAACAAATGATCTCCGGAGGAGGTTTGTTTAATGCAAACAGGATTAGATTGTGGCTTTATTAGCAGAGGTGATACTGGAAGTCTGTCCCAGATGCTGTATACATTTTATGAGAACAATCTGTTGAACCAAGGAATGTAATCATTTTAAAATTAGAATTCATAAATGACACCATGTACAAGTACTTGAAATTTCTACATATAGAGTTTGTGTAATGAAAGATGCCACATACCCAGCCACATACTCTAACAATGCAAGCTTTTAAAAGTTTATGCTAGTGTGCAACCTAGATTATTATAATAAACTAAAAATAAAATAAACATTAACTGAAATAAAATATTATATAAAAAACTTATTTAACCAATTATTTTTTTGCCAAGACAACATTTCTCATTTTCATTTAGAATAACTTGATGTACTGAAATAATTAAAACGGAAATATAAATGAATGAATAACTACCATAGATAAAAAAAACCCGAATACAATTACAAAAACACAACAAAATGACTAAAACGTTACCTAAAATAAAAATATAAAAATGAATTCAAAATATTAATAAAAAGTATAATAGTATCCTGATCGCAATACTAAAACAACACTGATGCACCACACCCAGCTATAATTAAATTACATGTGAACTTCATCTTAGCATCTTAGTATGAACTTCATCTTGGTAAAAAGAGCAGATTTGATTTGAGGCTTTTCTTTTTTTTTCTTTTGTTCTTTGACGTTAATGACACATGCAGGTAGGCTATATTAAGCTACTATCAGATCTAAGGCACATCAGATTTCCTCCAAATTGTTTACATTCATTAACTCTTTCCCTGCCAGCGTTTTTAAAAAGGTTGCCAGTCACCGCCAGGGTTTTTGATCATTTTCACAAAAATGTAATGACCCATAGAATATTTTGTTGTATGAATATCTGTAAACCCATTTTATTCTAGCTTCATGCATTCCTTTTTTATCAACACTTAAATATGGGTAAGTTTCATAAAAAAAACAAAAAAACATTTTGAACAAAAAGAAAATCACGTTTTTGTGAAAGACTACATCCAGATCAGATTCAGAGCAATGATCAAACACAGATGGAGTCGATCGAGTCCATCAACACCCCTAATGCTTGCACAGTCCTATAGCTCATCCTGGGTTGACTAACATTAGGCAGTTTTGATTTATATGCTGTTTAATGTTGATGATCACGTTATTTTACATATGCATCTGCTTACATACGATCGTTTGTTTTATTGCGTCACCTTCGCCTGTGTTTTGATCAGGAGATTCTGTACTCATTCAGAAGATGCGTAATAGCGCCCCCCTAAGCGTCTAACAGTGAAAACATGGAAACACAGAAAATTCCATGTTTGGCAGGGAAGCGTTTTCTCACAAATATTGAAAAATTCTGTGTTTGGCGGGGAAAGAGTTAAGATGAACTCAGAACTGTGCTTGTAAGGATACGCACCAAAACAGGCATTTTGATGTAATTTTGTGTGTATTCGTCTGTTTAAGCGTGATAAGGCGCAAAAGAGAACTTAGTTCAGTAATAGTGCGCTTTGTGTGTATGCGCACAGAAAGTGTGCAGGTACTGAATTTAGTCTCTTTCGCGTCTTCTTGCGCTTGAACGGTTTAAAATCGTTTGAATGTTTATGAAGATCGCGGTCACTTTCTACTTCTTTATAGTTTCTAAATAACAAGCGGATTTGGTCCCACTTTATATTAGGTGGCCTTAACTACTATGTACTAACATTTAAATTAATCATTTGATACAATGCACTTATTGTGTACATACATGTTTTTACATTGTACTTATATTTTAAAAATTACCTGCATGTAATTACATCTGTAATTAATTTCTGTAGTTACATTTATAATTACACTTGTTGACACTTCCCTTACACCTAACCCTACCCTTAAACTTACCCATACCACCACACCTGTCCCTAACTTTACCCGTATCCCACCTCAATATCAGCAAGTGTTTTGCTATACAATATGAACACATTGTACATATTGATTTGATACCAAGCGCCCGAAAAGCTGAACTCCCTCAAAATCTGGAGCTCAGTTGAACATCGCACCAATTTTGCAATCGGTAGTTATTTGCCGTGGGGCCAGGGTGGGCCAAGCTCCTGATTGGGAGGGCCTGGCCCCCTGTGGAGTCGGGCCTGATTCAACCAGGTTTTTTTTGTTGTTTTATCACATTGCTGACTCATTGCCAACCAATCACTGCACTGTTGATCATGGTTTCAAGGAGGCTATTTTGGGTAATTTCCAAAATAAGCATTCGTTTAATTTCAGCAATTATGTTTACTGCCAAAAAAATTGGCATAGTTGATTAATTAGGTAGTTGAAACTGAGATTCTGAAAGCTGACATATCCTACGTAATGGCTTGCTGTTATAACTCTCATCTTGTGAAAATAACTTTTCCATTTGTTGACATGACATGGTTAGATTCAGATAGTAAATATCATATATTATATGAATAAATGAATGAATGAATGAATGTTCAATAAAACATTTTTTTTCCCTGTAATCATACTCTATGGGAGTAGTGAAAAGCCCATTTTTCTTACATTTTCATTTAGCCCATTGTACTCTACAGATTTTTGTGAAAATCAGCCACAAGGTGGTGCTATAATAAGCATTTTTTTCATTTTAGCTAGTAACTCTAAGGGCCAGATTTACTAAACCGGGCAAATTAGTGTGAGAGCGCAATTCCAAAAAAGCGCCGATGGGAGTGTAAAGTTCTGTGCGTGTTTGTGCATCTACTGACGATGTGCAAATTAAAGAACACAGACGCAGCCGGATCATTTCCATAATGACCAACGCAATCTACCAGTTAGTGTCTGGTTTAAGACGTGCTTTTTTGGGCGGGAATAATAATGCCGCAAACACCAATAAATTGACGAGCACAAACCTTAGTAAATCACCTTCCATGATTCATTTAAATACTCTCCTCCCATAAATTTTGCATCTGAAAGGGAAACTCCTACAAATGCATATGCAATAAGGTCAGTCGCAAAAATAACTCCTCACGCCTTTTCAGCGCTAAATTATCACTGCGTGTCTTTAGTAAATCCTAAAAACTAAAAGTCGTTTTTTAACGCTAAAGAGGGTTTGCGCTGGCGCAAGCTATTATTAAATCTGGCCCTAAGAATCAAAATCCTTAATCTTCTGAATCCCTGCTTTAAAAGTGCAGTATGTAAGATTGACAACTAGCAGTTGAAATGGGTACTGCAGTCCAAATTCAAAATATTGGAGAGAGTTGTTTCCTTCGCCCAGGGGCGTAGTTTGCGTAGGTAACCCCCCCCTCAATAACCAAAAACAAGCAAGTACAACCCCCCCAATATTTATAGCACTAAGTTCCCGTACAAACTGAACGGACCAGTTATCTGCGTAATATGACCGGTTTATAATTTTGTGTGACTGACGCACAAAAGCGACAGAAGCGTGCTCCAAAAGTGTCATAAGATTCGCGCGCACAGTTCCTATTGCGACGCTGTTGATAAAATGCGAATTCTATTGAGAATTTACCGCTTTAGAACGTTATGGAGAAAGTTGAATGTGACCTAGCCACAGCCACATGAACTAAAAAGACTGTTGAAAAGAGGAGAAAACACCATTCTGCACCAACGTAAACTAGAAAGCTTTTTACTACTCATGACCACCTTTACAACGTTCTGTTGTATTTATTGTGGTAAATTTTGACTAAAACTTAACTAAATTTATAAAAGATACTCTTTTAAGAGAATAGATTTTTCACAAAAGATTTATATTACGACTGTGGCGTGTTGTAGCTATAGTTTCTAAAAGTGTATGTTGCTATTTTTCATTACAAATGCTATAGATATAAAAAAAAGAAAGAAAAAGGTTAACATTGGCCTTAGCACCTCCTTATTGTGACAAATTAAACAATTACAAGAACTTCATTACTTTTTCATAAGGCCAAGTACACGTTAGAATCAAGAGGACCTTCTTGAATTAAAAAATGTAAAATGTCTTTCAGATATTCCAAAAGATGACAGAAAATTAACATTTTCAATATAAGAAATTTTGCGGGTTGCCAGTTTGAGGACACGCAACAGGAATGAGCGCAATTGACAATGGAAGACACTGTAAGTTGATGAATTGATATCGTGTTTTTATATGCTTCCGTTCATAGAGATTTTTAGATGGATGCTGAGGCTTTTTAGGTCGGGTAGAATCTGCGATTTCTGACCTAGCATATGCTGTGCTTTCCGCCAATTGGCAACCTGTGGTGGCGAAATGCTATTGGGTAAATTGCTCAAATTTGGACCAAAACAAAAACAATACATTCGCACATGGAACGCACATTTCAAAGTAAAATAACTCAGCAAGTTTCCTAAATATCTGCAACATATTATGGTGTTTTTATGCTTTATTACAGTCAAAAACTTACATATAGCACCTTAAGCCAGAACAATATTAAATCTAATTTTTACGATTATCTAAAAACTTTATCCACCATTCTAATTTGTTAAAAAAACCTAAACTTTTTGTCAGACATTCACCAAACCTTGCACACATCAGATCTAGACCATGCTGACAAAAAGTTATCAAAAGAATTTAAACCATTTAGCAGATACAATTTTTACATGTGTCTGGTATGACCCATCATGACTATTATGTCTATATCTTGTGTGCACAAAGTCCAAACTTCTCAAAACGTACATATGAAAACATGTCATTCTAAGCAAGCATGCTTAGTTTCATGAATTTATGATGCTCTCGGGGGGCTATCAGCCATTTCAACTGAAAGATGAAGGCTGTGATATTAATGTTGTCCACTAGAGAAAAGGAATATTTTAAGCCTAATCGTTTTCTATCGGTTTCCATCCCTCTGAACAGAAATGAATGCCTGGTTAGGGTTAGGATTATATTAATTTGTACTGACAGTATAGTTTTATATTATAAGTGCATAGAAATGCTTATAGATTATTACATGTTTATTTAACTTAAAATGTGGGGTATATTAAAAGATTTTTCAATTTGCCAGACATGATTAAATATATTGCTGTCCATTTAAAATGGAGACACAATTTTATCAGTCTTTTTCAAGATATATATATATATATATAAATCTCTATAAAGACACTTTTTTACTGTTGTGGTATGAATAATAAAACAAACACTTATGCGTTAAACTGCAAGCATACGGTTAGAAATAAACTATAAAAATGAAAAGGGCCTTAAGGGCTTTCGATAAACAATGGTTTGAGCTGCAAATGATATCTTCACATTCATTTGAAACTGTCCTGTGACGTGATTCATTGGAATTTAAATGTTGAATATGAGTCCACACTTACACCACACATATTATGATCACATGGCATGCCTTACAGCAGTAAACTTTTTATACAGGGGTATTTTTTACTTCTCTTTTAATCTCACAGTAAAAGGGAGTGATTTCCTTTTCAAAGTCAGTTGCCCTTTTGATACCTGTGTTGCTGTAACACGTTTCATTAAACCCTAACTTTCTGTGAAGATTCAAGATGGACTTTGCTATAAAAACCACATAATAAGATACATTTCAGTTGAATCTCTAATCATCCACATGGGCCATGAGTTCTTGGACCCCATATTAAAACAGAGACCACGTGGAATTTTGTATTATGTGGAATACTGGTCACTACCATTTGAAATGAAAGTAGAAGGGTCTGTCTATACACAACCCCTAAAGCACCCCCCCCCCCCCCCCCCCCCATCAGTGATTAAAAAGATGGAAAACCTCTGCATCTTAAAATATCCTCTGTTCAAAATGCTTTTTGACTTCCTTCATAAGCACACACGTCAAGCAGAAGAGGGTTTCCAGTCAGTTGTAAGTAAATGCACTGGACTGCCCTTTCTGCATCACATTAACTTCCACATCACATTCATCCTGTCCTGAAAGCCGATTGGCTCTCATCCCTTCTGTCTGGATGCATATGCCATAGCCGTAACTCCTGATAGGACGGCAGGGCAGAGCAGTGTGTGAGCGCAGTGTAATGCTCCAATGACGTTGTGACTTGTGTTTAGAGGACTGAAGGGGGCGGAGGGCGCACGGCTGGGAGGGCGGATGGGGGTTGGTACGAGGACAGGGTGGAGTAAAACCCTTCAAGTAGGATAAAAATGATCAGTTGGAGGAAAGAGTCTTGTTTAACATATTAGTATGTATGCTCATTCTATAACTTTTGCTGTAAGGGAGTAATTCTTATATAATACATGGTCAGAGTTTTCTAGCAGCTGAACCAAACTATTCATAAAATCATAAAACTATTAATAACACAATAGGCCTATATTTATCTTCTACAGATGGCAGATTTCATGTTATCAAATCATGTTAGCAACAGAAATATTTTATGATAAAGAGATGTGTGAGGTAATGCAGACCTCTAGGAGCACTATGTTACAGACTACTAATAAAGGCAGAACAGAGGCCCATATTTGCATTTTAATAGCTGGAGGGATTTGTGTTAATTTATGCTATGTGGGGGTTATACAGAGGTCTGTGAGGGTCTATGGGGGGGGGGTCTGTCTATATACAACCCCCCCCTCCCCACATCATTCATACAGCACACACTTAAATCATAACACACTCTCTTAGGTTTCAAATCAGATAATTTTAATTCAGCGACAGTATTTGATTTACATATCATTTATTGCTAGAATAACATATACATACCAGTGCTGAATCTAATAAACTTTGCATTGTAGCTATGATTATTTATGAGTATTTTGCCAAAAGGTCAGATTTATATTAAGTCTACAAGTTTTCGAACTCTAAAAGGAAAACTTTTTTGTTTAATTATTTTAAAATGAAAATAGTATTTAGCTAACAAAGAGGTTATACCAATTAATTCGATACCTTTATTTTCCTCGTCTTCATAAAATTTGATTTACAGATCATCAGTTTATCTTTACCAACACATTTTGAAACAAACGTTCACCAAAAGAAATTAAATTTATTTGCCACTCAATACTCCATAATGAACTTTTTTTTCACTAGTTCTGCTGATACTATTGGTGTTTGTAGAGAATTGTGGGAGCGCGCATGACTCCATAACTGAGGGAGCGCGTTCACGTGACAGAGGAAGGGAGAGTTCTTCTTTCACTGCTCCATCCGGGATCTTTCCGAATTAGCATTGACAACCGAAGCGCAACTTTTTCCCCAGGCAAAGTGAAATCATGCCGCGCACTCGGACAAAATATAGTCCCACATTTTCAACTCAAAGACTTCGAAATAAAGCCGTACGTTTCGAATAGGTCGGATAGGCGTTTGCCGTGTGGATTTCAAAGTGAATTTATGTGACTGCTGAAATCTTTAGCTCGCTTTCTGAGCACTTTTGTTTATACTGGCGTAAAGTGGGTGATGAGTCTTACGGCCAGCAAAGAAGCGAGAACTTGCTGTGCAGCCCGAGTAGTTCTTGCGATTGTTATTGTTGCTTTTAAAATATTTGTATTACGCCACAAATAACGCGGATCGCGTCGAAAGTGGAGGAAAAGTGCTTCTGAAGTCGGAATATGGAGCTACAAGGCCTTCAAGAAGCACTCAAAGTAGAAGTCCAATGTCATCAGGTAAATAAAAATGGCATTTTGTTGAAGCTTTCCTGGGATTCTTACGTGAATACACGCTGGGAGACAGACATCCGCCGCGTTCGAACGTTTTAATTCGGTTGGAATTCGCATCCTTTTAGAGTGATACAACGGTAACATTCTTTCGCCTTTATGACGCCATAATCACTTTGAGCGCAGATTGTTATAACGCTCTTTGATGCACTTTCTCGCGTGCGGCGTGTTTTTTGCGATTTGCACTAATAATGCGGCGGTTTTGTGTAGCGATCGGGACGAGACTTGAATATTTATGAGGTTCAAACGGACTCACTGCTCGCCGCTTTGTTCCTCCCTCACATCCTAACTTGAAACACTTTAAACCAAACGTCTTTTCGTTGTTTTACTTCGTTTACAAACTAGTTGCACAGATGAAGCAGGACCCACAGGTAATTCATTTTATTTGAAGCGTTGAAGAATGGGGCATTTACATTGGGCGAGAAACTTTGTCGGCATCACTAGTTCTTACGGACGTTCTCAATGCTTTGTCCTTTACGTGACTTTGCCAAATAACACAAGGGGTTTTGTGAAGTTTTCAAAACATTTAGGTTGTTTTTGGGTAGGAATCGTGTTGAATAAACGTGTTTAATATTATAACGGGGAGCGTAAGAAGCAACCAAATTAAAGGCAAAGCAGAATAACTGCCCTAAGTGGAAAAACAAGCAAGAATGTATTTATTAGGGATTATATTTGGCATCATGCGACATTTTAGAAACCCCCCCCCCCCTTCATAGAGGGAAAACACTGTAAAAAATGACTAGGGGTTAAGTGAAGTCATAATAAACAACAACTGCTTGGTTCTTTAGTAAAATTGCAGGCTACAACGCGTCCATTTTTTCTAGGTCGACATGTTTCTAGAGAGTTTGTGAAGGAAAGTTGTTCTTGATGCATTAAACCATCGCTGTTTAGTGTGTACTTAACCTCAACGTACTTATTCGATACTTTATCGACAGTCTTCCCGTTGGGTTATGTTTCTTGGTCACATGACGACGTGGTCGAATTTGATTCGATCTCTGCAGTTCACTTTCACTTTTTTATAATCGCGACTCAAAAGCAAGGTCATGTATACTATAGCTTTCAGATAGCAATTATTTATATGTTCACGGTAATTCGTCTGCTTGGCCTTGGTTCGAGCCGTTTGTTAGAGTAACAAGCTCTCAATCCTTCACTGAATTCGTCTGTCAGAATGACTCTCGCTGAACGCCAGAATTTCGAGTCCGTTCGATGGACGTTTAGTTCGTAACGCAGTGTTCAGCACCTCGGACAGCGACGCGCGCCTGCATTTCAATGTGTTTTAAATGTCAAATGTTGCAACTGTGGGAAATGTTTGTTGTGAGGCTTTTTGGTGTACCCCAGTTTGATAGTGGAAGCTTCCATTTTGTGCTGAAGGGGTGTTGGTTTCTTCCTAACATGGAGCAAAAGTCTGCAGAGTTTCTGGCTGGGGGGAGGGCTCATTCATGGCCATTCTGAAGAGGGGGAAGGGAGGAGAAAACACTAGTCAGCATCACACAAGACACTACACACAAGCCTCTGTAGGCCTTATAACACTCCTTATGAGGTTCTCCTAATTAATAGTGGCTATCACAGTTAAAATGTTTAATAATACTTACTTATTCATGCTTAAGAGTAAAATAATGCATTAAATACTAGAGGAAAAGCATTGAAAATACAACTAATAGGCTATAAGTGTGATATATTTATGTTGTATAATTGTCAAAGGATATACAGTAGGATAAGGCATGGTGATGTCTCTGTACTGCTATAATCATACAATGCATTCAGAGATCTAAAACCAAGAGGTTTTAAAGTAAACTGTTATTATACACTTAAATTAACCTTTTAAAAAATAAAACATGTTGCTTTCTCAAGGCATTCTCATTTTTAGGCTTCCATAACTCAAACAAAGCCTGCAACTTTCCAGTACAATTTATAATTTTCTTCATTTAACTATTTAACATTTACTATTAAAGTCTTTAAGTGAATTATAAATGTGGGGCAAGTAGAGAATCCAGTATTATGCATGCAAATGCTGAGTGAATGCAGGTGTTTTGTCAGAATTAAAGTTTATTTAGGCTAAATGTTGTATGTGTGAGTGTCTAGTCTAACTAGAAATATATGGAAATGTTTTGTCATCTGGGCCTGTACTGACCTATCCTCTTTATATTTCACCTGAACATTCATTTAAACAAGGAGGCTTAAAATGCAGATGATGGGAAGAAGTAAACCCTCCAGCTTTTATTAGCTGAGAACATCATAATTGTGTGAAGCCTTTGTAAGTATCTTGTGTTCCCCGCAGGGCAAACGTCTTACATCCATATATAAATATCTATCTTGGCTTGTGAGTTTTTAATACATATTGTGTTAGAGGGTTGTGTATTGTTGTCGTCTTGCTAGTTGTTGCATCACTGATCCAGAAACACTCATAAACTTGGTGTAAGTCTTGAGCTTTGATTTGCCCTCTTCTACTCAATTTTTGGTCTCTCTCAGGGCTCAAATCCTTCCCAAGCTGATCCCTTTGTGTGTGTCCCTTGTGCACAGTGAAAAATTAATTATATTGTTTTTTTCTTTTGCAATAGAATAAGATTTCCCTGTTTTCGTCAGTTTGCAGTAAAACATTTGCGGTGTCTGTTTATTCAAATTCTATGTGATCCACATTTTCGTGTGATAAATGGATAGTTCATACAAAATCTAATTTTATTGAGACAGAAGAAAGTACATGTTTGCACAAATGCAAGTGACTTGTATCTCTTAGCTTGAAAGCAGTTCAGCGTTCTGTCCAGAGTGATTTATGACGCTCAGACTGAAGGCAGCTTTAATGTTCATATGTAAAAGAGTTAGGGCTGAAATGATGCATCAACGTAATCGATTACGTCAATTAGTCGATTTGCGTGGAATGCGTCGGTTTTCGTTGCACTGTTTATGGTCATCCAATGACTCTCGGGCATGCTGAAAATCAGCCGTTATTACAAAAATAACGAGCCCAATATAAAGTGTGTGGATTTTTTTTTAACAGAGACTAAATAAAATGGTGCTCTGCACGCTCTGTAAAACTGAAATGGTATAGGCCTACCACCACAACAGCACAACTTCTATGCAGTAGAATCTTTGAAAAGAAAACATCCCGGGGCTCTCCTACCGCAAAACAACGAGACGGATGTATTTGTACATCCGCATATGTATTTGGACTATTATAGTAAATTTTTTACACAGCACTAGATTACGGTTGTCAGTCATTATAATTGATAGATTATTCAATTAATCGGTTGAAAACAAAGTTAGTTCCAGCCCTAAAAAGCATCTAAGTGTAATTGTAAAAATTGTAAAAACATATACTTAAAAGACATGGAAGTTAAAAAATGTGACGCTTTGAACACTGTTGGTCTGCAAACATAAAGACCTCTGACTGGCCATTGTGCTCATGCGCTCTTCAGATATGTCTGTGATTGGCTACAATGATCAGCGCATGGGAGCGTTTCAAAAGTAAGTTTGAAGTTTTTGAAAGCGGGAGCAGGGTCCACTGATCGACACCTGCATTCAAACGCTCCCGTGTGTATCTGTGCAAGTGCTTGGTAAAGAGTGTCATTGATGTATGTTAACAACATGTTTTTGAAGCGCTGATCATTGTAGCCAATCACAGACATGTTTGATGAACACGTGAGTACAGTGGCCAGTCAGAGGTGTTAACGATTCCGCTCAACAGCGCTCAAAGCGTCACATTTTTTACATTTCTGTATGACCAAAATTGGTACTTTTGACAACACTGCACCGAATAGTTCACACATAAAAGAAAATTGTGCAACCATTTACTCACCTTCATGTTGCTTCAAACCTGTATGATTTTCTCTCTTTCATTGAACACAAAGTCGAATGGACACAATTGTTATATTTTTTCGTATCCGTCCTGTCCTTTAAAGTAGTGTAGTTTCAAAGCCAAATATGGATTGAAATTGAATTATTGATGTTGTGTGGGTTTGATTTATTCTTGTCTGGAACAGGATGTTAAAACTAGCTTAGGGCTGGATTTGTCAAGGCACTTTTATGTGAGGTACTTTACTAGAAGAAAGCAAAAAGCATCAGTTGTGGAGATGTTGTGAGTTTTTCATTAGTTGTCCCATGCAGTCCTGTAAGTTCCTCTTTTCTTTGTGTTGTGGTTGGGAAAGCCCTGCTAAATGATTCTGATGTTAATGAAGACACATGTACGGATCCTCCTGGAGCTGAGTTTGAGAGTGAGATAACTGACCTACTTTGAAAGGAATAGTTCATCCATAAATGACAATTCCATCATTGTTAACTCACCAATATTTAGTTTCACAAATCTATCCATATGACTTGTGAACTGCATTTCTATTTTTCTGAAGTCATATGTTACCTTAAACAACACAAATTTAAGTTGTTTTTCACTCTGCACTCATGCCAATTTTTTTCAAGGAAAAAATATATTAACACTGGTATTTTAGCAAGCCAAACAATTAGGATATAATTAGAGATGCACCGACTGCAATTTTCTTGGCAGATTCCGATTTATTTATTTATTTTCTCCAAAAAAACTTTTCTTCAATGCAAAAAAAGTAATAAAATAAGAACATATAAACAAATTGCAAACAGCAGCTCAAATCAATGCAATAAAATAAAGAGATAGGAAATAAACATTGCTTTAAAATTTTCAGGTGGGTCTAACAGTAGGGTATTCGGGTAAGAAATACTACAGAAATTAAAGTAATCAAATGTAAAGTAACACTGGATAGTCTTCATTGTAAAAAATAAATACAGATTAATGCTTACAACTAAAGTTACAAAAGTTATTCAGTCAGGGGCAGAGTGGTTTTCTTTTTGTCGTTTGTTCTTTGATTAAAGGATTAGTTCACTTTTTAAAAAAAAGTTACCCCAAGATTTACTCACCCTCAAGCCATCCTAGGTGTATATGACTTTCTTCTTTCTGATTAAAACTGGGCTTGCTCAGTTGGGGACAAATAAATTTAATTACAACTACATTACTGTGTTTAACTAAATACTCACCAAGACTCATCATAATTTTGTGTGTTTTTCTCAGTTTAAGTGCAGTGTGCCACTTTGGTACTCACAAGCTGTTTGAGAGGCGGCTTTATGTTCGCGCCACTTCATATAGATCAGTGGTCCAAGAGCTTTTGGTGTGAGCACAAAACCTGCAGGAATGAGTAAAATTTTGCGCAATACAAGCACTATTTAACTGGATGAGCGAACAAAAGGAGGCGGGTGTGTGTCACTTCGCCGTCGGAGAGAAGAGAGGGAGAACACACAGCTGACATTATTGCCTGTGTCGCTGGCAACAAAACGGACCGACTCGGAAAGATGTGAGACTGACTGGTCGGTCACCAGTCTGGGCCGAGCATGTGGAAAATCGTCTGATTCCAGTCCCTGGCCGATCGATCGGTGTATCTATAAATATAATAATAATATTTTTATATTATTATTATTATTATTCCTATGACAGTAATAGCCATATATTGTGCAACAAATGCACTGTAAAATAAGTGAAAATGAATATTTCATAAGTATATATTTTTTACTTTATGCTACTTTTGTCCTAATTTCTACACTTGCAAAAAATAAACCCTTAAGCTTTTATTTTGACGAAAAACTGAGCCGTTCTGAGATGTGGAAAACACAGGATCACGAGCTGATGCCGTGAACAAAGTACGCACTCCGCTTTGAAACACGTAGCGCAAACAGACTAGGGCTGCGTCCAAAAACCTATATACTTATTTAATTAAATCGCAGTCTTTTGCGATTTGGTAAAGCCATATCACACTTTCGATTTTAGTTCGTTTGACACATACTTTGCCAAAGCAATGCCGCAAAATAACGTTAGACACCTTTTATGTTATTATGAAAAGTTTTCAGATATTTTTGGTTCGTTATGAAACTGGTGGAGGGTCAAGGTGGAGGGTAAACTATATACAGGGAACCCCAGTTGGTACATTACTATAAAATTACAATGAATTGATTTGTTTAAGCTACTTCCATTTAAATTACACACAAGGAAGTTTTTTTTGTGCAATATTTATGTTATTATAACTTTTAATGACATAATTAGTTTCTACTTGTTTTTTGAAATATAAACATTTAAATGGAGGCTGTCATAAAAACAACTAATTTATTTGAAAATATTGAAGAACAGGTTAAAGAAAAAAATTTAATATGCAATATATTATATACATATATTTAGTATTAGCTGATTGAGTGATTATGAGACATGATATAGATTTCGGTAAGTTGTACTGTATCTTTCAATGTACCTTCTGATGTTCATTCATGTTTGTGCTGTAACTAGTAGCTGAAGCTGAAAAGATGATCTGTTCACATGCTCCCCGCTTGATCTAAGGCGCTATAGCGATCTGTTATGCCACATTAAAGAGCGCCAATGCAGCATGTATTGTTGATATTTCTGAATAAAAATGACAGAATTTAAAAGCTGTCCTGCAGAGTTTAGCTCCAACCCTGATCAAACACACCTGAGCAAGCTAATCAAGGTATTCAGGATAACTAGAAATGATCAGGGTTGGAGCTAAACTCTGCAGGACAGCTTTTAAATTCTGTCATTTTGACAGTTTGAGAAACCCTGCCCTATATGGTTCAATCCCAGAGATATGGAGATCTTAATGCGGCTCCATGAGTAAATTGGTCAATTGTACAATTTTTTTTTTTTTTTTTACTTTTCATACAGCGGATCATTTTTTCTTTTAAAGAGGAATATCTGAACAACAAATAATGTTGAAACTAGAACTGTATCTTGTTTTTTCTAACACAATTGCATAGAATATACCTATCTGAGTGCCATAAACTCTTTGCCAAAGTTTGCATTCCTGTAACACTAAAAGTATTGAAGATATCTCAATATGATTTTAGATTTTAATATGTGTTTAATATTTATGTTTGTCTGTCTTCAGACAAAATATGAACAAAATCAAAAATTTGAGCGAGGGAAGTTTATGAAATTTGGACATGGAATGAGACTTTTGTGACTTATTGGATGGGAGCCATGCTACATATTTTGTTCATTCATCAGCTGAAAACAGCATAGCCCATAAGATCAATTTTTGTGATTTAAGAATTGATATTGTTTCATCAAAATGAAAATCGATTAAAATCGAGAAATCAATATTTTTTACCCAACCCTAGTCCATATAATGTATTTAGTCAATTCCAGAGCTTTGGTGGATCATTTCCTAATAAAAAGCTTTTGCGGGGCTTCAGTACACTTGGAATAATAGCATGCAAGCTATGTAGACTGACTGGTGCTTTAATGATAGATTTGTGGTGTTTTACTATTCCACTATTTTACGCTGGTCACAACTGACTATCATTATATGGAAAAGAGGCTCATGAAGAATCTTCAAAATTTCTCCTTTTGTGTTTTTTGCAGCATGTTTTTTGTACAAAAAATTAAGATATGGTGAGAAAAGGCCTTCGGTTAGAACATGGTTTTGATTGCATCATGAAATGCAAGGGATATGGGAAATCTGTGAAACTATTCTTCAAATGATTTCACAATGTTGTTCTCAACATTATGTAGGAGCAGAATATCACAGTCACTAGAAGTCACAACATCATTTAAAGTACACGCAATCCATTTTTATTGACAAGATTGATATTTTGCAAAGTTCATCCAGATTTGATTAGGCAAACTGGTTGTATCCAATGGCAACACGGTCTGATATTAAGGACAGCAATAGTGTGAATCATTCAAGTTCAGACATGATGTTTGAGTTCAGTGTGTGAGATTATAAGATCTGTAGGAAACATCTAAAAGCTGCTTTACCAGGCAGGAAGACATGATGGACGGCCAGTAGAAGCTTAATTTGAATTATTCTAGTTGCAGTGTTTTTGATCTGTTCTTGTGTCTCATAGCAACAACGTCTGCGGTAAATCATTCATGCAGTTATTTCTGTTGATGTATTTCACTCTATTATTGTGAAACACTTCTAGAGCCATTCATTCACAGTCTCATAAGACGTTAAACCATGTAAGTGATCTATGCCTTGCTTTATAATAGTTGTGAAGCATTAAAGCGTTTCAGACCAAAGTGATCAAGTTTGTCATCATCTCCATTGTCTTAAAATTCTTCTTTAGATACTGTAGCAGGTCTTTTCAAACACGTGATCTGTGCTTCCAGTTGGAAATATCTCCAGATTCTATAAATCAAATTAACTTCATGTTGTTTGATTTACTATTTTTTTGTACCTTATTTAATGTTTTCTATTTAAATATCATTCCAAAAAAGTATATATTCTTATATACTGTAACAACACATGCACATACTGGCTGTACTTATATTGTGTCTTGTAAAATGTAAATGTCATCATTTGTCGTTCAGAAGTTGTTCTAATCTTGTTAACTTTCTTTTGTCTGAGGAACAAAAATGTAGATACTTAGTAAAACATCCAAGCTGCCCTTATCCACAGCTTGTGCACTACATTCCAATTTGTCCAAATTCATACTAAGGATATTTTGGGAGGAACAGTCCCAAGTTACATTTAATGACAATCAGTGCGTTTACATGCACCCTCATAATGCGATTATAATGGGATTTTGGCAATATTGCGATTAAACTTTACCTCATATAAACGCAATGCTAAGATAATAAGCTCATAATCGTAGTAACCATAGTTGCATTAAACTAAGTGGCATACACCGATTTTATTCGCAATAAACGGGCATATAAACACCTTAATCACATTATTACCGCTCTGACCAAAGTGCGCATGTGCACGGACGTAAACTGAAGCCGTGCTTTGTTCACACAACTTCATGAATAAACTCTGTGACATTATTCTGAAGTTTTCTCTTCTCCAAATAACTAAACTCTGTCAACACAACTCACTGTGCAGTCTCTCTTCTGTATCTTCATCCAGAGGGCGTGAAGAACGCGACAACAGAGTACTAGTGTAGGCAAACCTGGCATTGCAATGTTCATGGTGCTGAATAATATCCAGTATGTCCTTAAAAATGTATTTTGAATTTGATGCGAGTAGATTAAAACAATGGCCGGTAACATGCATACTGTATGCGTATCTGAGTGTGGTATAACCATACTTATTAGCGAATAATCAGAATAATGAAAATTGCATGTAAACTGTAGTGACGAGTTTTGCTCGTTTCTACTGCGATTAAGACCTTGCTCTGATTATTAGAAATAATCGCATTATTGGTGCACATGTAAACATAGTCCTTGTTCTCTTCTGTTGTAGCTGTCGAATTTCAATAAGGAAAAAGCCATTTTTTTGGGCTATACACAACGGCTAGACAAAAGCTACATCGGAGGGGAACATTATCAGTGAATAAGGACTTAATGTATATTTCTGGCTGTTCCTCACACAAAGCTATTATATGATGTCAGAAGACTTGATAGCTTATCATATGACGTCAGAAGACTTGGAATATAGTGCTTAAGTCATATGGACCATTTTGATGATGTTTTAAAATCTTTTTTAGAGCTTGACAGATGTGCTCACTAAGAGTGCATGAGGTTCATTCCGTCACTGAGCTTGACATTTGCTTCAACACTCTGGCTTTCTGTGCTGTGAGACTGCAGTGAGCTAATAAGGTAACGAGATTAGATCATGTTAGATGACCAATAAGGATTATTTATTTGAAGTCGATGTGATGACTGTATGGCCCTGTTCCAAAACCTACTTACAATGCTTTATAATATTTGGGCCAGGTTTTAAGGCAGCATTGTAATGAGCTTGTGAAAAAAGTCCATCCAAAATGCTTGACGTAACAGGAGAAATGATGATTATAAATATTCTTAAAATTTAGTACCAAATAATATATCAATACAAATAGCTAAACTGAATTTATTTCATGCCATATATGTGTTTGTTATTTCAATCTCAGAAGGCAATTGCCTTTAGTATACTGCAAGGCTGTTTAGTATTTTGGAACACAACCCAACTGTCTGTCAGATTTACCCAACAATTTTTCTTGACTGAACTGAAAAGATGACATCTCAACTTGCTGATACTGGTCCTGATGTTCCAGTCCATTTCCTGCGCAACTTAATATGATGGAATATGATGCCTGAAGAATAGATCTTTTTTGTGTGTTTATAGTGTTTGAGTCAGTGCTACTCTGGCCAGTGATTTGACAAAACTCTTTATTTGAATTATTTTATTATTCATTTGATATTCATTTGAATTATTATTAAATTATTTATTGTTACACAGATTCTGGCCATCAGAAATATAGTAAAACATGCATGTAATTTGCATGAACCCAGTTTAACTTGTACTTTTTTGACATGATACATACTACAGGCACCTGTCACATGTCTGTCTTGTCCTGTGTAAGCACATGTGATGTTGTTGTCATTTCTAGTCATGTGCTTGTGTTTGTCATGTCTCTGGTCTATTGTCAACCCCGCCCATCTTGTTATCTGATTATTGGTTAATTTGCCCCACCTGTTCTCCCTCATTACCTGCCTTGTTTGTCCCCTATTTAACCTCCTTGTGTCTTCAGTCCTGTGCTGGATCGTTGTTGGATGTCCTCTGCTCCCTGTTGTGTTTTATGTTCTGCCCCCCAGTGTCCGGGTATTTATGGTTTGGTTTTTCCCCCTCGTGGGAGTTCATTTGTGTTTGTTTTATTTTATTGTTAATAAATGCTTCACCTTCCTGCAATTGAGTCCTCGCTTCCATTTTTTACTTAATGATCCCTGACAGCACCCTAGAACTCCTTGAGTAAAAGTAAAAATACTACTGGTCAAATATTACTCCGTTACAAGTGAAAGTTGTAAAAACTGATTTTTACTTAAGTATGGAAGTATTTGTTTTTAAAAGAACTTAAGTATCAAAAGTAAATTTCCTTTTTTTTGTCAATGCATTATTTTATTATTGTTGCATTGTTATATGAATGCACGCTGTGCCATCATGGTGGTTTAAGCCAGTCAGTGATGCTCCATCCGACATGCTAGCATACGACTACCTTGAACTCATTTTAATACTTGTTTAAAAGTTACAAAGCTCTTTACAAAGTCACTTTAAGGCCGAATGCATGGATCCAATACACTGATTCACATCTGATATTCTCCCAACTGTTTACGTTACTTAAGACATAATCAACTTTGTTGTACGTGAATACTCGCCAAAACTGAAATTTTTACATCATTTTGTGTGCATTTGTCTGTTCAATTGCGTAAAGAAGCAAAAAAGAGCTCAATTCAGTACTCGTGCGCTGTCTGAGAGGCAGCTTTCTGTGTGCACAGAGAACTGGACTGAACTGAGCTCTCTTTCGCGTCAGCATGATTTTTTTTTTAGATTCATCCATATGTCTGCTCTTTTCTATCTTCCAGACGTTTACATTTTTGAACATTTTATGAGACCTGCATCAAGTGTATGCCAACGAAACTAATCAGAAAACTGAAACATACTGCCATGGGTGGACACAATGCGCAGAGGAACTGTCATGCAACTGTTCCATTTTGCTATAAACTGATCAGTGTTCAAAAAATGCTGGGAAACTTCACATGACCCTACAAGAGTAATTACTGATAGGCTGTCTGCAAAAAAAAAAAAAAAAACTTTTAAAGAAGAAGACTTTACTCCACTAACTTTCAAAGCTGCTACAGAAACAACTCTCGACTTTGAGGACCTTGATAGAAATGTAGTGGAGTAAAAAGTACGATATTTGTCTTTCAAATGTAGTGAAGTTAAAGTCATAAGTTTCCAGAAAAGATAATACTCAAGAAAAGTATAGTACTCAAGTAAATGTACTGCAAAGTCAGCAAAAATCTAGTCATTGTGGAAACAATTACATATATTATACAAATACAATTACTAAAACAATTACATATATTATTAATATTGTTAGCTGTGGAACATGCAATATCCTGTTAGTTAAAATGTATAAGATTGAAACAAATTCAGTGGTGGCCAAAATTATTAAAACACCTGACAGATCTGAAAATATTGACTTTTTTGCCTCCAAAACATGATTTCATTTCATAATGTTCCTGAAACATGCAGGTGGTTGCTCTAACCATCAAATATCAAATGAAGTGAGTCGTACTGTTTTTATCCACTTTTAACTTTAATATTTGGTATGTCCACCTTTTGCAGCAATTACAGCAGCACATCTCTCTGGCATAGTGTCAATATATTTCCTCTGAGAACTTCAACACTAATGTTATCCCATGCCTTCTGCAACTGAATCCAAAGGTTTTCCTTTGAATGTACACTAGATCTGTCCAGTTTATTTTCCAACTCGCCCCAAATGTGCTCGATGGGGTTGAGGTCCAGACTTTGAGGGGGCCAGTCCATCATTTTCAATGTTCCAGCAGATTCCTTCTGTCGCAGGTATTTCCGGCAATAGTTAGAAAAATGTTTCGGGTCATTGTCCCTTTTGTAAAATAAATCCTGGCCCAGTAAGACGACTCCCAGATGCCAAGTGTTCTAATAATTTTGGCCACCACTGTAAACCTGGTTGTTACGTATTAAAACACATTCAGTTATTAGTACTATTACTGAAATCTTTCATTTATGTATGACTGACGAAAATGCTTCATATTAAGTTTGTTAAAACTGTAATCCAAATGGATGGAAATTTGATATGCAATTCAAATACAGAAATCTTACATTTAGGCCTAAATATTTTTGGAGTGTACCCAGCATACCATTCCGGAAGGCTAGAAGTGATTAGTATGGATGCTGGACACAGGTTGATGTCAGCACTGTTGCTTGTGTGCTGTGATGTTGTGTTTTTTTAGTGCACTGTAGTACAGTCCAAGGGGGCATGTCCTGTTGGATGCCCCGCCCCTGTTCTGCCTTCCAATCTGCATGCTCTTCTAGGTTATCAGTAGTGGATGCATTATTGAGGTAGCCTTAAAATACGTAAAGGCTGTTTAATGATTGATGAGATGAGGTTGTGTCTTTACGCTCATGTATATTTACGCTCTAGTGTTATTGGGGCAACAGGGCAGGGCTTTAATAGGTCACCAACATTTGGTACTGTATTCCACATGTGTGTGGGTGTTTATTACTGCCCACAGCCTTTTAAAAATAAAACAACTGCTTTTGCTGCAATCTATGAGCTCATTTCCTTCTGAAGCCTGATTCAGCCTTGGAATCATATCATGAAAAACAGTTTTTACTTCATCTTGATGAAATAAAACCGAACACATACCGTAACATTCAGCGCTCAAAATGCCCTTTCCAGTCCAAAAAAGAGCCCTTAAGAAAAGGACATATGACTGAATCTATAGTATGTTACTGTGTTTAAAAGTATTTTTGATTGTTTGTGATGCACTGAAATATTTTTTTTACTGAAACACTTAATTTAACCAAAATTAAAGTTTTCATTTAGATGAAAACAGAAACGGAAAATAAAATTTATATAATTATCAAGTTGTTAAGTTGATATAAGCATTTTCATTGCACATAGGCAGTTTTTATGTCACTTTAATTTATATATTTATGATTTTACGCCAATTTGGTGGCTGTAATACAAACTTGTTTTCTTGTCATATTTATTCAAACATACTAAATAATGAAGACAACAATGAATATATAATATAGTTTATATATCTAGCAAAATGCTCCTTTCTAAAGTAATTTTTTTATAACTGACTAACAAGTTTATGGACATTGAATGTCTTTCCTGAGGTAAATGTAATGTTACCTGATGTTGTTTACAAGCTGATTGAACGATTACATGAGACATGATACATTTCATTAAGTTGTACTGTATCTTTCTACATAGCTTCTGATGTTTATTAATGTTTATCTCCTGCTATAAGCAGTAGTAAAGAGGAAAAGGTACCGCTTAAACTGAGGCGCTACAGGGATCTGCCACGGCACATTTTATAGAGGGGTCAGAGAGCTCTCATATTTAATAAAAAATATCTTCATTTGTGTTCCGAAGATGAACAAAGGTCTTACGGGTTTGGAACGACATGAGGGTGAATAATTAATGACAGGATTTTCATTTTTGGGTGAACTAACCCTTTAAAGAGCAGCAAAATGACATTTATTTAGAATTTTGTAATAAAATGGACAGAATTTAAAAGCTGAGACTTTTAACAAAAGTAACAAAGCACAAAACTCATTGCGATTATTGGATGGTAGACGCACTACAAATAATGTTTAGTGAAATTTCGTTCATGCATCAAAAGAAAACAGCATGGACTAAAAGATCTTGGCTCATCAAAATGAAGGTTAATTTAAAAACAAGAATTCTCCAATTTTAAAAAGGGTGTTCACCATGGGATAGTAGTATGCTGGTGTCTTCTTGACTAGCACCAAACCATAGTGAACATCAAAACATCTGTATCCAAGGGAAGGAGTAGTGACATTGACCACCGTTTAGAGCATTAACACTTATATACTGAGCAGACACTTTTTTTTATACATTTCTTACCATGTCAAGGGTTCAGTAGTTTAATGGGATTGAATCACAACCTTCATGATGGCGCAGTCATATTTAAACAATCAGCTTGTGTTTCTGCAGGAAACTGTTCTTATAGAAAAAACACTGTTGAGTATGAATGAACAATAATAAAGGTTAATATCTGGAGGAAACATTCAGCGTTTGTATTTTTACTGCATGGAAGTTCAGAGATTTGATTTTATTCAAATATAAAGTAAAGGCTTGACTGTTGATTCATATTTCACATTTTGTCACTAAAATACCTGGGAAGTCAAACAAATTATAATTCTAAGTAATGCTGCTTTACTGAACTCTCATGACTCATTTACGCAGTTATTCATATGCAGAATCTGTAAGATGTTTATCATTTATTTTTAGAAAAATAGAGGGATCATAAAAATAGCCTTTTCTGAATATATGTAAATAAATATAAAGATTGTATCTCTCTTAGTTAATTAAAATGCTAAACAGCTTACAGATTTAGCAACTGTATATATGGACTGCATGTCTAATAAATTCATAACTAGAAGCAATAATGCAAGTCATTTTTTTTTATAAGAAACGCTGACCTATTTCTGTTATCATACATGTGAATACAGTTTGCTCAGGACTTTACTAGAGGATTTAAACTGATGTCAGAGTGATGTGTGAGACTTTTAACGTGAGTGTGTGAGTCATATATCTTGTATGAAACACAGTTTACTAAAAGGATCATAACAGGTGGAACAGCAGTTTGTTGCGTTAAAAGCCCTGAGCTGGTCTGAATCAATCAGCACTCACATAGGTTGTTAGAAAGAAATGGGACTGTCCTGTACATTTCGGTGGCTGGTGTGGTGGTGTAGTTTAAGCACTTTTCTATTAATCAAGCAAGTTTGTAGTAATTTTCCATGGGTTTGCAATTTTTAACCCTGTTACTAAAATTTTGGACATGTCTAAACATATATGTGTGATGTAGTAATTTAAACATTCAACATTTAAAAAGACAAAATTTATAAACATAAAACCCTAGTACAGCAGAATTAGTTGGAAGAATTAGTAGATTGAAGGAAACAACGGTGCAAAGGTTAGTTTGGGAGCAAATGTTGGTTTGTAGGTATTGATGATGCACTTAAATTTATCATAAATTAAAGATTAATATTGGTTTTATCTGTGTCTTACAATAATTTTAGTAACTCGACATTAAGCCTTTTCATGTGCTTGTCCTTTGAACAAGTAAATTGGTCATTCACTTGTCCGAGTAAAAAAATTGACAATTTTTGCAATGTTGGGAAATTCATGTGGTATCAGGTTTGCACAGAAAAAGTGGGACATAGCTAAATATTACTTTTTAATAGTTAAATTAACCTTTTACTACAATGAATTGAATATTAATTAAACAGATTGTTAAATTTATTGTTAGATACAGTTCAGACCTTTTGAGGTGAGACAATTTTATGAGAGCGGACATTTGAAAACTAGGTACCTTTCCTGCTAGGTTCATTTTAATAGTTTATCAAACCTAATAATTCTCACAACAAGAAAAGATGGGATTTTGGGCCTTAAATATTTTATATAAAGTCATGGGACACAAAGAGTACTGTGTTCATGGACTGTGTCTCCTGTTATAAATGTCACGGCATGTTTTTGTTTATTTATGTATATACTTTATCCAGTGTTATCTTGGCATTTCTAGCACATGGTACTTCAGGATTCATGACATTCTTCTTTGTAAGATGCTCTCCTGGCGTCGTTGGCATTCAGCAGCCGGAAGGTGGCATGCTTCATATTCAGCATGCACAGATGAAGCAGCGGAGCTATTAATAGCTTGAGGACAGTTTAAATACACACCGCCCGCCAGGAAAGAGTCGCGAGAGTGCTCGAGTGACTCACTGTAAATAAAGAGAGCCTCACAAGCTCTCAAAGACACTTCACATCTCCTGCCCGCAGATCTAACTTCATTTTTTCATTTAGAACACCACATGCCCCTGCCCATGTGGGTTTAAGTGTGACTGAAGACCTTTAACTGAGCGTAACATCTTCATTACAGACAAGTATTCAGATCACAATATGATGGTGGACTTATCAAAACTAAAGTTCAAAACCATGCAATGTGATGCAAGGCCAAAAATAAACCACTTTAAAACAGTACAGCTGAAGGGTGACATGATCGTTTTCATTGATCAGCGTTTGGTTGAAGTCAGTGTCTCATGTGGATGGTTATTGGACTTCCTCTCAGATCCATGGAGAATTCCCAGGAAGCTTTGGAATCTGTAGGGAATCTTTAAACCATGGTAATCTGACCATGTTAACTGTAGTAATCAATAGTGACGTCAGATCGACCCATCAGATGCATTTTTTTCCGCTGAACGGTCAGATGACGACAAACTCCTCAGAGAAAAGTAGCATTAGTTGAACTACTTTAAATGAGGTGTAGCTTGTGTCTTGTAAAGCTCCAATTTCACAGTTTGTCTTTGTAGGGTGGCAGTAAAATAGAAGGGGAACAGAAATAATTGAGAAAAAAGAGGTTGTCCTTGTGCTGTCACTCAAAGACACGGGCAGAACAAAGAGTCACCCATCGTAATGAATGAGACTTTGATTCGTTTTTTCCTGACAAGGTCACTGCAAGTGAAAAAAGGACTTTGCCTGTACACATACGAACAAGAAGACATAGATGCTGAAAAGATAACTCCTTAGCAGTTGCTTTTCTGCATTTGTACTCCAAATGCACATATTCACGTCTTTCTTTACTGTGCAAAAGCTGCATTTGTGAGATGAACATTCTGTTCTTGTGTTGGCTATAGTGATGTTTAAAGGGAACTTCACCCAAAAATAGTTTTGTCATAATTAAAGGAATATTCCAGATTCAATACTACTTAAACCTCTATTAACAGTCCATGCAACTACCACTTTGTCGCTTCAAAAAATTAAAGAGATCATAAAAATAATCCATATAAATCGAGCAGTTTAGTCCAAATTTTCTAAAAGACTGGACTGCTTTCTATGATGAACAGATTGAATCTAGGCTTTTATTAATATATAAACATTAATCAGCAAACAAACAGAAGCTCAACATGTACTTGCTTTAATGCACGAGAACAAACCTAGTTGGTTCTTGTAGAAGCTCAACGTGCTGAGTAACATGAGAATGAACCTCATTGGTTCTTGCTGAAGCTCAAACATGCTGCGTAACACGAGAATGAACCTCATTGGTTCTTGCTGAAGCTCAAACGTGCTGCGCAACACGAGAATGAACCTCATTGGTTCTTGCTGAAGCTCAAACGTTCTGCGTAACACGAGAATGAACCTCATTGGTTCTTGCTGAAGCTCAAAGGTGCTGCGTAACACGAGAATGAACATCATTGGTTCTTGCTGAAGCTCAAAGGTGCTGCGTAACATGAAAATGAACCTCATTGGTTCTTGCTGAAGCTCAAACGTGCTGCATAACACGACAATGAACCTCATTGGTTCTTGCTGAAGCTCAAAGTTGCTGCGTAACACGAGAATGAACCTCATTGGTTCTCGTGGAAGCTTAAACGTGCTGCGTAACTTCTGAGAATGAACCTCATTGGTTCTCGTGGAAGCTTAAACGTGCTGCCTAACACGAGAATGAACCTTATTGGTTCTTGCACGTCAAGTGAACATGCTTGTATACCACAACTGATGTAAGTTGATGAATGTTTATATGAATAAAAGCCTAAATTAAATCTGTTCATCATATAAAAAGCGATCAAGTCTCTTCAGAAAATTTGAAGTTAAACGCTCAATTTGTATGGAACTCTTCATTAACTTTTTGAAGCTTCAAAGTTGTAGTTGTGTAGCTGTAAATGGAGGGACAGAAATCGCTCAGATTTTATCAAAAATATCTTCATTTAAAAAAAAAAAAATCAGAAATTGAGGTGAGGAACCTACAATGGAAGCATGTTAACATTAATTTGGTGTTTACGGTGTAAAATTATATTCAATTTTACAACTTTATAAGTCTTAAAAAGATGTCTTGTGGCTTATATACTATTGAAACATTGAGTATTTTAACATTTGCAGTTTCCCCCTGTAAGTCTAAATCCATAATAGCCGTCCATAAGACTCGTGCACTATATTCCAAGTACACTGTAGTCATATGATAGCTTTATGTAAGAAACGGGCCTAAATTTAAGTTATTAATTGAAAATCTTCAGTAACCCTTTATTTTAATGTGCTGTACATGTACACGTTACATGTATTTACTAATAACTACAATATAACTTTTGTACATGTTGCTAATTAATATTGCTCCATAACTGTGTAATTACAAAGGCACATAAAAATAAAGTTTGATCAAAACTTCCCCTCGACTAATGTGCTAATCTTGCTATCTTGCAGTCTTGTTTTTTAAACTTGTTACATTCATATATTTCATGTACATATCATAGTCGTTACCATGGGCCATAAAAGACACAAGTGCTTACTTTGTGACTGTTTGTGTTGGTATTTATAAAGTATTGATGGCATTTTCTTGTATGTTGTATGTTTTTGACACTTTAAGGGCAGACATGCTCCCTAAAAGAAAAGTACAGCGCAGACACATGAAGATCAGAGAGAAGAAGACAACGATCTATCCTGCAGCACAGAAAGCTTTGTCAGGCTTATGTGTGTCCTGTGGATGTGCTGTTCCTGTCACATTCTGATCTGGGATCCATTAACAGTATTTAACAGCAGAGCTAAAGAGCAAAACAACTGAATAAAAGATGAAAAGGTTATTATAAAGACTAAAGAACGTGACGGTGTTTTTAACATGTCATGAAGCAGTTATGAGTTTGTCACAACAGATCTGTAGCTTCATTGTGTGGATAATTCACAAACAAAAGATGCAAGACGATCAATACATGTCTTCAGCGTGATGCACTTGAGGTGTTTGAATTTAGTTATTAACACTAAAAAGAAAGTAGAAAAAGAAAATACATTTACTTGTGATACAATTTTTGACCTGGTTTAAAACTAACCTTTTCTTCCCCATTGGTAAATTTTTTAAAACTTGTTTTAAGCATAAATTTAACAAAATTCATTGTTTTTATTTAATTTTTTCGTTGGAAAAACAAGAATAAGAATAAGTTTAGCATAGATATATTTTCACTTGCTGGACACTCAGAGAAACAGAGTTTTGCTCTCTGTCAAGTGATTTGTCTATTTCAGTTCAGCTCAACGGATAGCGTACCTGTATTTGACATACCGTGAACTCTAGTGTGAAGCCGCAGAACTCGCCGTAGCTTTGCTAAGAGCGCTGTGTTTCTCACACACACACACACACGCAAAGAGAGTCTTAAATACCACGCAGAATCGACGCGCTACATGTAAACCATATTCTTTGTTGTATTTTGTATGTTGTGTGTAGAGTTTATTTGGAACTATTCAGCTTTTAAGAACAAGCAGAGGATATGCGGTTTCTCCGGTAGTGGGCGGGATTAATGCACAAACTGCAATCTCATTGGCTGGCGCTCATCTATTACCGTCCCTGTTTTTCAGAAAATTTCAACAAATCAGTTCAAGTGAACACAGACAACGTGATTAATATTCATGAACCCAGCAGCTCATCAATCCTTAGTGCATTGTATATTGTTATTAGTAGTAGAATTAGTAGTGTATATATAATACATGAATGTGTGTGTATTTATATACACATAATAATTATACACAGTACACACACATATATTATGTACACACAAACTTTTATAGTGGAATGCGGTTAATCGGGATTAATCGATTTGACAGCACTAATATAAATAAAATAGTATATCAGTCCGGCGAGTAAACCAAAAAATGTACTAGCCAATGGTGATTATGTTGCGAAGGTGTGCGTAGAGGGTTGTAAGACGTGAAAGAGAACTTAGAACTTAGGCTGTGTGCGTGTTTAGACTGATATGGCTTTAAAACGCATGCAGATAATACACTTTCATGACGATGAAGAACTGCAATGTTGCGTGATTGCGATAGAGATGATAATCAAAAACAGTTTTGATCGTTTTTGGCAGAGTATCCGAGGCACAAGCTGTACAGGCTTCGCCTTCTTCTGGAAAGTGGGGCGCAGCAGCTCATTTGCATTTAAAGATACATGCACGAAAACAGCATGTTTTTGCTTCCACTCAAAAATGGGCATTTACAACATGGTATAATAAATGATCTGTGGGGTATTTTGAGCTGAAACTTCACAGACACATTCTGGGGACACCTAACACTTACATATTGTAAAAAGGGGCATAATAGGTCCCAGAATCATTCTCGATACAGCTCAAATACTGGGTAAAGATTTAGTTGTATTCAGATATGTCTATTCGGACCCATCAATGGAAACTGAGTATAAGCAGCTATAACCTTCAACCTTCAATCTTTTTATATATATATACATATATATATATATATATATATATATATATATATATATATATATATATATATATATATATAACATGAATTTCTTCATGATGCAGAATTAAGCTTATTTAGCCTTTTCCCCCAGTTGTTAAAATTATCTGAAAACTCTTGCAAATGTGTGCACTTTTCATGGTACGTATACCACTGCATATGCGCCTTATGTGTTACCAGAAATATGAATAATTACTTAAAATTCCAATTATTTTGTACATGGATCGATCCAGAAATGTTTGAGAAACAATCATATTTTTTTCCCTCATGGTGTAGCAGACAGTTTTCCTAGGAGAGAAATCCAATCAAGATTTCAAGTACCCTTGCAGTGGAAATTAATGTTAGCAAACGTAGAGGAAATGTTAAGCACGTTAGGCACATTTTCACCTGGAAAATCGTTCTGGAAATGATGCAAGCAGTTAGTTATATACAGCAAACAGAAGAGTCAAACTGAACTGAACTCAGGCCGTCGTGCTCCACCACACACAATAAAAGAAACAAGATGTAGTTTCACTCGTCACGTTCACACGCGAACGCCTGCGATAGTTCAGTAAAGATTGATTTCTCCAGCAGACATAGAGGCTGCCGGAGCTCACATATGGCATTTCATTTTGTGTGCATGTAATGAAATAGTGATTCCATCTGAGATGAAGTGCCGTGTTGAATCTCACAGGCAGAATGCTGCAACATGGGCAGCTGTCTGAATATTGATTTGCAGCTTTATTAAAGCAAGAAAATGATCAGTTTCTGAATACAATATAATACTCAGACTCAATTTCATTGTGCTGAAGAACTGAAGAACTGAGCTTTTATCGATCAGACATATGATGAAAGAAATTAGTTTTTTGGATTTGAGATCATTGAGATGCAGGCAATTAACAGACTTTGACTCTGACTTTATGTTCTTATGCTGTACTTACAAATTATGCTAAGCTGTCGGCTTTGCTCATGAATATTACTTTGTTACTTGGCGTTATGTAACTGACTGGCAGGCGTTGTAGACGCTGTGGACTAAACAGCTGGGGAATTAGTGATTTAGCCTTTTTTGTTTTCCTCCTTCAATTTACCTTCACACTGTTGATGTTTGGAACCCAACCAAAGTAACTAATTTTAAATAATTTTGATGATTAGTTTTTATATTACAGCACAGTAATAATATTACAAAAGTAATATACTTTTCTCTTCATTTCTTTAATTTTTGTGCGGAAAATTAAAGGGAGAGCTAATTTGACTGATTAAATCTGTTCTTTGGTACTGTGAACTCTTTAGTTATAATTTGGGCTGTGTACTGTTATCGATAATACCAGTGTTGTTGCAAGTTTATATACTGTTGTATACACTGTAAAATTTCCTCACCGTGACATCCGTAACTGGGAATCAGGATTCAATTTCATTCCTGTTGTGGAGAGTCACATCACAAGGTTTATTTGTTTTTTTATTAGATGAGACCAGTATCTTCCGCATCATCAGAATTATATTTATCTCTGATATCTTTGTATGTCCTGAACCATGCTTGATTGATTGTTGTTGTACAATCAAAGAAATAATGCCTTGAGATATCCTGTCATAATTTTTGAAGGGGTTCTAGTTTTAGATTATCTGATGATTATAGAAGGATACTAACATGAGTTTTGAAACAGAGTTCAGTTTCTCTCATTTGGCAGATGTTTGTAAAATTTTCTATAATTTAACCACCTGCAACCCTCTACGCACACCTTGGCACCATAATCGCCATTGGCTAGTAAATTTTTTAGTTTACTCACCGGACTGATATACTATTTTATTTATATTAGTGCCGTCAAATCGATTAATCCCGATCCAAACCGCATCCAAAATAAAAGTTTGTGTTTACATAATATATGTGTGTGTACTGTGTATAATTATTATGTGTATATAAATATGCACACATGCATGTATTATATATACACTACTAATTCTACTACTAATAACAATATACAATGCACTAAGGATTGATGAGCTGCTGGGTTCATGAATATTAATCATGTTGTCTGCGTTCGCTTGAACTGATTTGATGAAATTTGCTGAAAAACAGGGATGGTAATAGATGAGCACCAGCCAATGAGATTGCCGTTTGTGCATTAATCCCGCCCACTACCGGAGAAACCGCATATCTTCTGCTTGTTCTTAAAAGCTGAATAATTCCAAATAAACTCCGTTGTTTTGACAGGAAAATACAACAAAGAATATGGTTTAGCTATTAGTTTTTCTCAAATGAAATGGTAAATGCTCATGAAGTGGCTCTGGATATGAAGTTCGTGCATTCATGTCCTCATGTAGTGAGAGGGTAGAGGCTAAAAAGACTGAGAGTCATGTATGCTTGTGTGTGAACCTGTGTGCTTGTGTGTGAGCGTGTGTGTTTGTGTGAATGGTAATAAAACGGGTAGGGTGATGCCGCCATTTTAATGACGGACAAAATGCACATTTGCACACATTCGCTGGTCAAAAACCCTGTAATTGCATTTGAGTTTGACTTTTGTAAAATGTTAATACTAAACTTAGTAATAAACTGGAACTTACACAAAGCGACTGAGTGATCCTCGTCACCTAGGTAAAATATATTTCTAAGAAATTTGTTCTTTGATTTATGATTGCTGATGCACTTAATTTGTTAACATTTAATCATATTATGGCATGTTTAATTCATGTTTACGCTGTTGATATGCACATATTCGCTAGCTAGCTAATTTTTTTATCTAGTATTCTATACTCTCCGCTCATCTTCACATGTATAAACGTAGTAAAACATGGATTTAACAGTAATGTTGTCGTTTACATTAAGTGCAAATAGGCTGCCTTTTTCATTGAAGGTCTGGTTGGGCCAGCCAAAATTACAGAAGACACCAGTTTATTTACAGCAGCAATAGTGTAGGGGTAAAGTACATGGTATGAAGTTTTGACGCAAATCGACCCTAGGTTCGAATCAGCCTTTTGCTGAACTCGCTCTACTCCCTTTTCCCATCACATAGAAATTTGAAAAAATAAATAAAGCATCTAACGTGTGTTTAATAATAAAGTGTTTGGGGTAGGTGAACAGACATGCAGTTGCACATTCCCCTCAAAAGGTCTGTGCACGGCCCTGGTCTGCGTCATTCATTCACACAGAGACATGCAGAACATGCTGGATTAATATTTAAATAATCTTTTACAGTTTAATATTCACAGACACTAGTATATATCGGCTACAGAGCTCCTAGTAAACAAGGAAGCGACTGAAAGCAGCTGCCTATTAGTGGGTACCGGATATACCCGGTACTACAGAAATGCTGGTATCGTCACATTTTCAAAATTTCTGAACCGACTTAGTACCGAAGTACTGGTACTTGTGACATCCCTATTTTGGACATTTAGTTCTTTGTATTATTATGGTGCCTATTTCCATATCAAATAAGTCTAATTTTGAAGATTTACCTTCACCTCGTGTGGTAGGGTGAGGTCAGGTTATTTTGATGGAGGCTACTTCACATCTTCTGCAACTCTCTTGCTCTATAAGGGGTTGAATAGGGCCCTACAATTTCCGCGGCACAGAAAACATAATTGCAGAATCCAATCATAAAAATGGAATTACTGTATAACATGTTTTTCAACAATTTCTGAAAAAATAAAACATATTACACAAGAAAATATTACTGTTACATTGATTTCAGTTGATTAGACATCCTTTTGGATTATTAAAATGTAATTAAACAATTAAAATGAAAATATGTAAACATAAAACACAACATTGAGCACAGTGGGTTGTTGTTGTTGTTGTTTTCTGACAGGAATCATGATGCTGTCAAAGAGTAGAGCGTTAAATGTGACTCCCGAAAAGGCTTCTTATCAGAGAGCATGTATTTTCTGTTCCATTCATCGGGCACAATGAAACAGGAAGCTCAGTGTTGACACGAGACACGTGGCTGATTTGTTTAGCCTGAGGCGAGAGAGGTCTGAGCAGTTGATTATAGCGCTGTAAAAGTCTTTAATGTGTGTTTGTGTCAGACCGTCAACTCACTGCTGCTGAGCATGCTGAGAAATAACCCTTGTATATGAAATGTCACATATGCATGTCTGTCACTGTGTGGATGAATATTAACGTCAGTTTTAAATATTGGGTAAATATATTTAACGGATGGATTGAGACAGATTTGCCTTCAGCAGCTGATGTTGCTCATATGACTGATAAAGGCAACCAGTAGCGTGACAGTAGCTCAGCTGTTCTCAAAAATAGTGTAATGAACAAATTTTTTAATATGTTGCAGTGTAGCGTGGCAAATTGCTACATTGGTTTCCAAACTCTCTATCATATGGAGCACTAAGAAGTGAATCCGTTTATTTAAATGGTTCATTTACATTGACAACCGTTTTCAAACATGATTCACAGATAAATGGTTTACATCTTTGTGGCATTAATTTTATAGGAATATTTATCGGATCATTTTACAACATAATAGTTTCATTTGAAAGCAGCAATTGCTAAAAAAAACAGATAATCTTTTGATGAAGCTTACAGAAAGCTATGATGTTCTGGTTGGGGGGGTGGGGCTGGGTTGGTTCATATGGTGACCTTTGAAACAATCAGCAGTGTCTTAAGGTGAATGGGGCAGCAGTGGAAGGTTGTGTCCAGATGCCGGTTGTGAGGTTTCCTGTGGATTACATTGATCCTTAGAAACAATAGAGATCACCGATGCATTGTGAGGGAATTAATGAATAACATGCGAATAATCTCCCCATTCACACCACAGTGGTGAACATTTGCAGTGATTTTAAATGGCTTTTGTTGCACCTGTGCTGTTTCTCTGGATTGGGGTTAATTCACCACTCATTCTGCTCAGCAGATTTTACTGTCGTCAAAAAGGAAAGAGTTTACAGTCTGTCCTTATTGGTAAATGCTTAACTTTAGATCATTTTGTCCAGCAGTAATGAGAAACAAAAAGTTGGTGACAGAACACACAGTGTGTGTCACAAGTAATTTTAAGCAATTTTGAGTACAAAAAGCCTTTCCTTTAGCTGACCTGAATGAAATCTCAATGCCGTATCTTATGCAGTCAGAGAAATGCAAACATAAAACTGCAGAGGCAATGTGATTCTTCGGAGTCATAAACTGAAGCAGCATTATGAATATATGCATCTGTCTGTCAGGGTTTATTGGCTGTAGATGCTCACATGTGAAGAACATATTAAAAACGCTCCTTTACAGATAGACAGCCTCTGAATATGAAAAGCTGAATATGAAAGACCTGTCTCTCTTTTTCTCTTGCTCCCTTCCCCCTCACAGTCTTCAGAAAACCATAAAAGCCGTTTTCAGAAAGGAGAACAGGCCGCTGGAATGGAATATGAAATATTCAAAGCGCTTATAATGTTAACTGTACTGATCGGAGCAGGGAAAGAGTTTTTCTGTGTGGAACGATAGCGTCTCTTTCACATGCCAGACTCTATAACCAAAATTGCATTTACTTTTTTTGAATTTCTAGTTAAAAATATTTAAGTATCCTTAAAGTAAGAAAAAAAATAGTTGAAGTGAAATTATGTAAGATACTATGAGACTTTTTCTGACAGTTATCAGAATTGAATTGAATTTTGTTGAATGATTTATCCTTTAAAAAAAATTTTGTATTTGTTTTCCAAGAAATCCTGAAAAATTCTTAAAACAAGATACATTTGACTGAGAAGACTTGTCAGAGAATATATCTTTAGAGAATTAACTTCAAGACATAAAAAGTTTGGAAACTATTTTGGTTTGGTTTGGTACTATTTTGATTGTTTTTGAAAGAAGTCTCTCTCTCTCTATCTATCTATCTATCTATCTATCTATCTATCTATCTATCTATCTATCTATCTATCTGTCTGTATGTATGTATGTATGTATGTATGTATGTATGTATGTATGTATGTATGTATGTATATATATATATATATATATATATATATATATATATATATATATATATATATATGTATATATGTATATGTATATGTGTGTGTATATATATATATATATATATATATATATATATATATATATGTATATATGTATATGTATATGTGTGTGTATATATATATAAAGCAATTAAATATATAAACATTTTATGTTTCTGCATACAAAATGCCAAAGGCGTAAGAAAAACTTCAGGACATATTCTTTCAAACGAGTCTTCAATTTAAATGTCATTTTAGCTTGTTTTAGGGATGTTTAGATATTTTTACCAGAAAACGAAAAATACGTTTTTTGCAGTGTAGATGAATCTACCCCCCACACACATGAAAGTAAACGCTGCTCTACTTTCTGCTTTTAAAGACTGTTTGATCATCTGCTGTATTATTTCCCACGGTAAATGAGAGGAAATGGAAGAAGACTTTGAACAACCAATAAACACACAGACATTAAAGTGCACACTTAAATTTGAGTCCCTGAACTTGAGCTGATGCAAGAGCACAAGTATCAAAGCAGCCTCTCATCTTATATTTCATCTCTGTATTATGTACGAGCTGCTATGTGCTGGAAATTGGGGAAATAATTTGATTTATTCATGATAATTAGCATGCGTGTACACAATGTAGGAATTGTGCTGGTTCAAAAAGAAAACTCTGGAGATAAATGTCCTGTCAGATCTACCATTGAAGTTTTAATCCAGTGCAGAGGTCTTAAGGTTATCGGCGGTTTCAGGGTTAATGACCTGCTGTTTGTGTGTTTTGTATGACAGAAGCTTGCTGTCAGAAGTTGTCCTGTGGGGACGGCCGCTAAACCCCTCGCCCTCATCAAGCCGCCCAGCCAGAGCATCGCCATCTCCGTGGTGCCAGCAAAGACTCCCGTTTCCATGGTGACAGCACACATTAACGGACAAAAAGCGTTCAGTTCTGAGACGCTTCAGACGTCCCCTATCAACCTTCAAACGCCCGCCGGACAGCACATCAACCGCTCACAGGTATAGCAACACAACTACACTGCACAGACATCAGCTGCTCACAAGTACCGCTACATAAACGCACCAGCACAACGCAAACATCTTTCACTCACAGGTACAACTACACAGTGGTGTAACTTTGTTTTAAAAAGTGGGTGGAACAGGAGTGTGTGTGTGTGGGGGAGGTGCTAATACAATGCTATAACAGATACGTACAATTGAACAATTGTAGAAAGAAATTACATTACGATGACCAGAAATCAATTTTAATAGTACATTGAGAACTCATGTTTAATGTGATAGTTTCATTCTTACATCTATCATATCTATAATACAATATATTGTTAGTCCTGAGATTCTTTACATTAGTGAATAAATACATAGATCCGCAATTAGCATTCAGATTCCCTAATGGTCTGGTGGTAGAACTTTTGTTAAGCGTTTCAGAGGTTCCGGGTTCTAATCTGCCCTTGTATAGTTTTTTTTTTGTTTTCGTTTGTGTGCATTTTGTTTTGTGATTTCACTGGAAAGAATAGAGTCTCTGCAACGGCATTAATTGATAGATTGACGCACTTGTCTGTGTGAAGACTGTGCATGAGCCAAAAGAGAACGTTCCGCTACTGATAACATTGGCAACGAACACTCAGCATGATTTTAAAAACAACACATTCCAGTGCCAGATTGCCTCTTATTTAACACAAATGAACGTCAACTGGATATGTTTCATTTGCATTGGGTATATCCGTGCAGCAAGATGTTTCAAAAAAGTGGTGGGAACAATATTGTCCCTGGAAAAAAAGTGGTGGGGACATGTCCCACCTGCAAATTACACCTATGCAACTACAGCACAACACTACACAAACATCAGCCGCTTACAGGTGCAACTACAGCACAAAACTACAAAAACATCAGCTGCTCACAGGTGCAACTACAGCACAAAACTACACAAACATCAGCCGCTCACAGGTGCAACTACAGCACAACACTACACAAACATCAGCCGCTCACAGGTGCAACTACAGCACAACACTACACAAACATCAGCCGCTTACAGGTGCAACTACAGCACAAAACTACACAAACATCAGCCGCTCACAGGTGCGACTACAGCACAAAACTACACAAACATCAGCCGCTTACAGGTGCGACTACAGCACAAAACTACACAAACATCAGCCGCTCACAGGTGCAACTACAGCACAACACTACACAAACATCAGCCGCTCACAGGTACAACTACAGAACAAAACTACACAAACATCAGCTGCTACAGGTACAACTATAGAACAACACTACACAAACATCAGCTAGTCACATGTACAGCTACACAAACACAACTCTACACAAAACATCAGCCACTCACAGGTACAACTACAGAACAACACTACACAAACATCAGCCACTCACAGGTACAACTACAGAACAACACTACACAAACATCAGCCGCTCACAGGTACAACTACAGCACAACACTACACAAACATTAGCTGCTACAGCTACAGAACAACACTACACAAACATCAACCGCTCACAGGTACAACCCATCTAAAAACCAACAAAAGCACCTCCATCACAACCTGTACAGTTATACTCCAGCATTCTGAAATACATTGGCATGAGACAGGACCATGCCTCCCTCAACCTCACAGCATCATTCTAGTAATGCACACCATCACGCAGTGACAGATGACACATTCAGCATGGGGGCCTTTTCTGTGATGGTCAGTTCTGCCTGGAAGTCTGACCACAAATTTCTGTAAACAAAAAAACTGTATTTTCAATATTTACTAACAATTGTAGGACTGTATTATGGTATAGTAATCATCTCTCCCTCTCAGTACTGTCTTGCCTCTTGCTCAGCCAACAAAATATTGAAAATATGTTTGTCCACAAGTGGACTTTTTTTAAATGTGTTAATGGCTCAGATATCATACAACACTCGACACAAAGGCACTAAAGGATTGCGACACTTTGTACTTTTGCTGCCCACACTACTATTGTACCTGTATGTTGGTTGTTGTACCATCGCTCATTCAACAAAATGCTGAAAATAAACTGTCCACAAACTTCTGTTATCAAAACAGGTATGATATTCCAAGATATTGTACAGTCCCTAGTTTGTTTACATCAAATGAAAAATATTGTCTACTCTGGTTGGAAAGTGTCCCAGCGCAGGTCTTCATAAATAATAGCAAAGACCTTCCCAACTGAAAAGACTCTTCATTCGCATGAGTAGTCACCCCCTCCACTGCTTCTTTCACTTGTCCTCCCCCTTCTCTTTCCCTTCCCCCTCCTTCAGGCTGGAACACTGGGATTGTTTTACTGCCTTTTATGGCTGTATTGTTTGGGAGAGTGAAGCTGTTTTCAGCTCTCCCAGCTGCCCACTGATTCAAACCCTAAAACACCCATCGCACTGGAGGAGGAGAACCAATCACTGCCTTTTTGTTTTGTTGATGAATGCGGGAGGGGGGAGACATCTCAGACCACCTGGCCAGTCATTTGGAGCTGGATAATAAGTGGATTGTGGTCCGGTGTGGATGCACATATTAACAGCATCATTTCAGCACACATGCACCATATGAAGCAGTTTCACAAGCTACACTCAACTAACAAGGATAAAATTACAAATAATTGTAGTTTGTAGGGGTTTTTTTCCTGAAAAGTTTTTAGAATTTAGCAAAAACTATACCTAAGTTTATATGATTGGACTTGTGCATCGCCAGTGAACAGCAAAGGTCAGGACTGTTGCATGTTTTCATGTCCACTCCTGACATAAATAAAAAAATTGCTTTTTGATCATAATTGAGATTTTTTTTGGAATGATTCAGTTTTTCAGGATGAAATAATAATTTGACATTTACAAGCAAGTAAATTTTTCATTCTTTAAAAAATGTTTAAAGAATATTGTTTTTTTTTAATTGATTGTAAAAAAAAAAAAAAAACGTAGAATATCAACGCTTGTTTGTTAGAACATTCAAATGATATATAGTTGGTAGAACTGGATGGTAAAAACATGCAGGGAATGTAAAAAAAATCATTGCTGTAACGCTCTGAGCGCTTTGAACAAATATTGATTGTAAATGTTAGAATGTTGCGATAATAAAGCTTGTCAAAATGAAGTATTTCATGATAAAATCATATAGTAAACTGCTAAATTAATAGCAAAAAAAGTCAAATATCTATGCTTGAAATTTAGATCTATCAAATGTGTAGTTTGTCAAGATGAAACGGGTTGACAGCAAAAGCACCCAGTAAATGTAAAAAACATTTTTATTTTTAAATTCATTTTTCATGTTATCAAAGCATGAGTGTTTTAACTTTAAAATTATGTATAGTTTTCTCGAGATAAAATATGATCGTGTGTAAAACAATGTAAGAAAAATATGCATGTGTATTATTAAAATTGCCATCAAATAATGCATCTATTATCATGTATTATTAGTGTCCAAGATGAACATTGTAAAAGGTTCCTCTAGGAGACGACATACATTTCAACACAGGAAACACAAAAGAGGAATATTAGGCAACAGATTGAGCTCAGAGAATTGGGTTCATTATTCACAGAGTCCATAAAAATGGTGTCCAGCAGCGTATCTTTCAGAAAGGCAGTTCTTCTGTCTGTTTATTTATTTATTTATTTATTTTTTATTCACATTTATTTGTATAGTGCTTTTTCACAATACATATTGTTTCAAAGCAGCTTCACAGAAAATACATTACAATTTAAAGTGGTTTGTTATCAGAGGAGACCGTGTCCAAGTTATGTATTTCAGAAATGTACACATACAAAGCACACAGTTAGCTAACAATGTATTATTAATCAATATAAAAATAAATTAAGGCACAGACAATGGGCTATGTGAAATAAGAATACATGATTAGGGTATATAGAAATTGAGCATGGGTGCGTGTTGATGCAGAGAATCTGACCGTTCTTTTACAGATGCCTTTACTTTTGTTAAGCATCACTCAAAAGCATCTCCGTGCTGCTTCCCAGTGATGTCAATGCATAACAAAAGAGTCTTATTTTAAGTTCTTTATGTTGGTTCCCAGAAATCAGTTGAATAGATTTAACTACCATTGTTGAAACATACAATTTTGTGACAAAAAAATGGCATAAAATCACTTCGTTTATTTGTTTGCATGTATATTAGGGGCTTTTGAAGTCTGTCAGAGAAAGTGGTTAGATTGTTCAAACAGCAGAGAGCCTCTATGCATATGACCCTACCACAGACTGACAGAGTAAATTAATTCTAGCCCTAAGTGTCTATGATGAAAGTGAGTGGCATGTTACAGCGCATCACAACTACATCACATTATAATCAGCGACACTGTCTACACTAAAAAACGTCCAGCGCTTTAAAAACACACCTTAAAGGGTTAGTTCACCCAAAAATGAAAATCCTGTCATTAATTACTGTCATAAGTTCATCTTCGGAACACAAATGAAGATATTTTTGATGAAATCCAAGAGCTCTCTGACCCCTCCATTGACAAAAATTTAATTAACACTTTCAAGGTCCAGAAAGGTAGTACAAATATTGTTAAAATCGTCCATGTGACTCCAGTGGTTAAACTTTAATTTTAGGAAGCGACAAGAATACTTTTTGTGTGCCAAAACAAACAAAATAACGACTTTATTCAACAATTTCTTCTAGTCTGTGTCAGACTCTTATGCTTTAACTATGTTTTTACTACCTTTCTGGACCTTAAAAGTGTTAACTAAATTGTTGTCTATGGAGGGGTCAGAGAGCTCTCGGATTTCATCAAAAATATCTTGATTTGTGTTCTGAAGATGAACGAAGGTCTTACTGGTTTGGAACGACATGAGTCATAAATTCAAAATTATCTAATTAATCATGAGCAAGGGTGGCCAACTCTGGCCCACGTGGTCCATTGTCCTGCAGTGTTTAGCTCCAACCCTAATCAAACACACTTGAAAACAATCTAACCACAGTCTGCAACTGGAGGGTTTTGTGGGTTTCTTTAAACCGAGATGGAATGTGGACGTTATGCGATTGAAAGCGTAAAAAGGAGGGCTGAGAGACGAAATCTCCTAAGACGTCTTGCAGTGCTACATTTAAGATGCGAAAAAACTAAAACAAAATGGCGTAGACAAAGACAGGTAAATGCCGCTTTCTGTATGTTTCTCCTAAAGCAATTTTCCATGTTCAAGGATTAAACTGTGTTTACACAGCTTTTTAAAAATGGTACTCTGAAATAGAAGCTAATTTAGTCCCCCCAAAAGGTGTTCCTAGCTAAAATTGTTTCCAGTTCCTGTGGTGTAAACATGCCAAAAAGCAGGTACTTCCAATAGTTATAGGAACTATGAAAACGTTCTTCTGGTGCGAAAACCCTTTAAGGTTGGAGCTGAACTCTGCTGCTTTTTTTGTGTGTGTGTTTATTTGCATGCATCTGCTTGTTGGTTGCACCACATGGCTTTAATTAGGAAGGCAGAACAAAATAATGCTAATTATTTTAATAAAATATTATGAAAGGTTTCTTTAAGAATCTTATTCTTTTAATGAGGCCTTTTATGATTTGAAACAGTTTTTGTACCTTATGCCCCAAAAATTGTTAATAATTGATAATAAAGTTTATAATTGCACAAAAAGCATTGTTGTATTTCACTGCATTGCTTTTCGGTCATTTTTCTATATAAACATGCGTCAGACGGCCATCTTTGACTTGTGCCACGTCTCGCTGATTTCAGCGCCTCACGCATGAGCACCAAAACGTTGTCAAATTAATCGTTCAAATTCCAAACGTGTCCCAAAACCATGCCTTCTTCTCCATTCATCACTGTTAGTAAATGTTTTGACATAATCTTCAGCTTTGACACTTCCAGTGTAGACTGCCTCAAATTGTTCTCATAGGTTTGCTACCAGTGTAGACATGCGTTTCGTCCGAAATCGCATACTGTAGGTACTACATTTGGTTTGAAACTTCACAACCGAATGAAATCGTTCGTCATGGGATAGTGAAGTGTCACAAAAGAATTTGCACTTCAGAATCTCGGCAGAATTAGTAGGACTTTTCACCTATTGTATTCGGACATTTTTTGCATGCTATATAGTAGGGAAGTTTTCGATTTCGGGTGTAGCAGTGGTGTAAGACATTGTTCCCAATCCTGGTCTTGGAGGACCCCAGCACTGCACATTTCAGATGTTTCCCTAATCGAACCAACCTGATTCAACTAATCAGCTCATTAAGAAAGACTCCAAGACTTGGATAAGAAAGAAACAAAATTGTGCAGTCAGGGTACTCCAGGACCAGGGTAAGGAACCACTGTCTTACACCATTGCTGCATCCGAAACCAAATACTTCCCTAGGACCAGGGTCGGGAACCACTGGTGTAAGGCCTTACAGAGGCCTTACCACCTAAATAAAGAAGACCGGCTCTGTTCCGATGTTTATGCCCTGCTGATAAGTCAGCATTGTGGTGCTGTGCTACAAACAGCCACAGTAGCACACGCCGGTCCAAAAGGCATCACTAATGACTCCCACACACGAGTGACACGGCAAGTGTCAAGTGTTAATTGAATTGCACAGCGTCTACATGTACGGAGAGAGAACAGCAGAGGGGTGTTCTGATTACGCAATTTGACTGCTTCATTTCATTTCAAAAAGATTATTATTACCATGCTGGTTCAGCTAACGGGTCCCGTATCTGTTTTCTGATGCGGCATAAATTTTCACTACCGCAAAATAATAGATGCTAGTTTAATGCTAGCTTTTTAAGTTTGTCTGTCTGTCTCTGTGGCTGAAGCCAGTTGACCTTTTCAACAAAGAGCTGAATCTATTCTGTGTGAGAAAACAAATATAATGTATATGCTTGCGTTTCAGCTGTGTATGTATTGAGATAGATGTCACTGTATATCTCTTTATCTATAAAACTCATCTGTGTTTTATTTACTCTCAGGCCCCCCTTCTCTCTTTATGAACTGTAGTATTTTAACTGCTCACAGCGCCTCCATGTGGGGTTTGCTGGTACTGGACTACTTGTGAAAGGGAAAAGACAAGAGTTTAGCTTAATTATGCAAATGTCTGCATTATTTTATTTTGCTACAGTGTAGTTTCAGTCTTAATAAACTATTGGCCTGGTTTAAATTTGCCGGATGCATAAGAAGAGGAGAATTACCATTAGTGGTCAGCAAACTTCATATAATTGTTTAATAAAATACTTTAATACATGGTATTTTAATGTGACATTGATACTATAAGAACTTCTGTGGCAAGAGCTATTTTTTTAACAGGTTCTTGACCTTTCTTTTTATTATGTGCTCAAAATGTGTATGTTCTGGTCACCCAATTTAATGAACCATATCACATAAATTATTCCATTGCTCTATATCTGAAATATCTGGTTTCTCTCCTCAAATTTACACTTACTGCTCTCTCTGACTGTAATCGTTCCAGTTCTATAAAACATTTTCTCCCTTTCTCTTCTTCTGGTAAACTATTATTCTGCTGTGGAACTGTTACCTCTTTTGTTCATAATATTCAGTATATATCTTGATATTTCTATATTTGCTTTCAAATGAAAGGATGTTTTTAGAGAGGAACCATTATATCAAAATACAGTCAAATACAGTAAAATTAGCTGCATAATATTTAACTAAGAAAAAATGCATGCAAAAGCAGATTTTTGATTGACTAAATAAATTAATTGTGGAATCGGAAATAATTGAATTAATTCAGTGATGTAGTTTGAACTGATTCACTTGTTTTAAGTATTAGGATGAAAACAAGGTACAATCTTAACAAGTCTTAATATCTTATGCAGTGTTGCTTCACAAGTAAATTCATCTTGTTTTAAGGATTTGTAGGTATTTTACTGGAAAACAAGTAAAAAAAGATCAATTAAGAACTCATTAAGAATTCATTTGTTTTTATCACCGGCCACACAGTCACATGCTATAGAAATGTTGTCAGATTTGTGTGTCAGTAAGTACAGTTTAAATTGTTACAAGATCTGTGACTATGAATTTCCTCACCCTTGTGTCATTACAAACCCAAATGACCTTATTTCCTTTGTGTGATCACAAAAATAGACAATAAAATGTTTTAAATGTTCAGATAAACAGCTAAAAATAGGTGCTTCAGTTTACAGTTACAAAGCGTAATGGGGCTCCAGACCAGAATCAGCATTATAGCTTCTGATACGTGACCATCCGGGAAAAAGCAGAATTGTTAACGTTCACCTGACATTTCTATCTTATGGCAGCTACAGGGGCTGATGGGTAATTCACTGCAGGCCTGCTGTTTAATTCAGTACTTTCACAAAGTACAAGCTGAATGCCGCAACTCAAGGTTACAGCCTTCTCTCTCTCTCTCTCTGCTGGGATTCAGCAATTACTAAAATCACAGCCCTGACGGAGCAAGACATTTCATCCGGACTGTTGTCATGGGAACAGGCCGCAGGCCGCCCCACCTCCTCTTGTTGGTTCGCTAGTGCACAATAGACAGAAATGAGTGACTGAGAGGGATTTTAAAGCAGTAGAGCTCAAACTCTTGTCTTGTATTGTTCTGGTTATATAACCCCCCCCCCGTGACAGCAGGACATAAAGTGCGAAATCGGTGCTCACAGCGGCCGTGGACGACATTACAGCAGCTACAGCAAAAAATGCAGTTTCATACTCATTGTATTTATGATACTATTATTCATTGCTGAGGGGTCAAGGGAGTCGAATAAGTTAAACATCCACATGATTCCTTGTTTAAGCAATAAGACATTCAAGATCTTAAGGCTACAGCACAGCCTCAGTGTCTTACTGCTTTTATAAAAAAAAAAAAAAAATATATATATATATATATATTGTTGACATTACAGAGCTCAAACTTTATTCGTCTGTCAGCAGGTTTCCAGCTTTAATGCTTAAACTTGAAATAGTGTTTAGTGCAAATGTGAAAATTGTTTTTAATTGAAATTCAAATCCTACTTCATGCCAGTGATGTCAAATTCACAAAATAATCATTCTTTTGTATAATTTGTAATAATCAGTTGTTCACATGCAAGTTACTTGCCACTTGGGGAAAAAATATGGAAACATGTCTGAAATGTCAATTTTATTGTTCATTTTTTTATAATAATATATTTGTTGTAATAGTTTATAATACATTTGAGTGGATTAGAAAATTATATATAATATAAAAAAAAATGTAAAAAGATAATTGCGACTTTTTATCGCACAATTCTGACTTTTTTTTTTCTCACAATTGCGAGTTTATATATCTCGTAATTCTGAGAAAAAAATGTTTTTTGAATAAACGTTTTATTTTAAAATATATTATTTTAATACTTGTATAGTGATTGTATTCTGGGAATGCCTTCTGGGACAGCCTATCTGGGCAGAGATGCTTATAACCAATTTGCTCAACCAGCTTGTTATCTGGGAGGGGATGAAAATGATTGCAGCCTCTGAATAAGCATACTTCCCTGCTATATAGTAGACGAAAAACAGCATGTGTTAAGAGTAGTATGTCCGAAATCATAGTATTCACAAAGCAGTAGGCAGAAAGTACCCGGATAACCTACTACTACTTCCGAGTTCTGATGTGCACATCAAATGGACACTTAACTATCTCACGAGGCCACGGGAGAGGATTTATAAATGGTAGTGAAGCGACGCAACATGACTTTGTAGGTCACATGACACAGACAACATGACAAATGTAGTACGCCTATTTTCCGGACTCTCTGTGCGAAAGGGACTAATGTGATTTCAGACTCAGCCAGTGACTGTCAAACTGAGAAGACTATATATCTAATACAAGTTATCTAATACATTCTTTTTCTGGAACTTAAAATTAAGGGTGATTTTATTCCATTTTTACTACTACTGTAGACATCAGTGTTTAGATCTGAGCTATAAACTTTCATAGTAGAACTTCTGTGATTAGTTGAATGTTTGTAATATAAAAAAAATAAGAAATTGTATGGTTGAATGTTTGTTTCATATGCAGATTTGAATTTTCAAATGACACAATCATGAATTAGTCAGATTTGCACAAATAACTGTCTGGATTAATCATCCAACCCACTGATTCACTGATTTGTTCTGACCAATAATTGAGTTAACACACTACCTCACTAAAATAAAAGTCATCACCTGAATCACCACCTCATGACTGACTCGAAATGAGTCCAACCCAAGAGCATGTACCAGTTTTTGATTACATTTACAGAAAACGACAGGATGAAAGTGAATCTGACTCTTCTGTACTATTTGGCTGGTTAGCATGAGCAATAGATGATGTAACTACACCATTGCACGTCTTTTTCATCATTCTGTCCTAATGTCTGAAATGATTGCTTTGCCTGTCTCATTACATGTTTGCTTTCTCTCTGACAGATGTTGGGAGCTCTCACCGCGATCCCAATAAAGGTGCCTCACTTCAGCTCTCTGCAGCGACTGGCAGGACACTCACCCAGCGTGCTACCTCAGGTAGTGCACAACACTAAATAAGCAATTCATATAAGGGGGGGTTTGTATTGTTGTTGTTTTTTCCTTTAAAAATATATCACAAACCACAGTGGAGCTATATATAGGCAGCTGTTACAATTTTTTTTTTTAACAATAAATATTCTGATTTAACCTTGAGCTTTGAAGTATTGAAGTTTCTGCGTTCCGTTTTTATAATACATTTATGCGTCTGTTATAATATATAACATCTGCATAAGGTCACAATAGAGGCATGATTATTGCACAGGTGTGCCTTAGGCTGGCCACAATAAAAGGCCACTCTAAAATGTGCAGTTTTATCACATAGCACAATGCCACAGATGTCGCAAGTTTTGAGGGAGCGTGCAATTGGCATGCTGACTGCAAGAATGTCCACCAGAGCTGTTGCCCATGAATTGAATGTTCATTTCTCTACCATAAGCCGTCTCCATAGGCGTTTCAGAAATTTGGCAGTACATCCAACTGGCCTCACAACCGCAGACCACTTGTAACCACACCAGCCCAGGATCTCCACATCCAGTATCTTCACCTCCAAGATCGTCTGAGACCAGCCACCCAGACAACTGCTGCAACAATTGGTTTGCATAACCAAACTGTCCGAAACCGTCTCAGGGAAGCTCATCTGCATGCTCGTCGTCCTCGTCGGGTCTCGACCTGACTGCAGTTCGTCGTCGTAACCAACTTGAATGGGCAAATGCTCACATTCGATAGCGTCTGGCACTTTGGAGAGGTGTTCTCTTCACGGATGAGTCACGGTTTTCACTGTACAGGGCAGATGGCAGACAGTGTGAATGGCGTTGTGTGGGTGAGCGGTTTGCTGATGTCAATGTTGTGGATCGAGCGGCCCATGGTGGCGGTGGGGTTATGGTATGGGCAGGCATATGTTATGGACAATGAACATAGGTGCATTTTATTGATGGCATTTTGAATGCACCGAGATACCGTGACGAGATCCTGAGGCCCATTGTTGTGCCATTCATCCACGACCATCACCTCATGTTGCAGCATGATAATGCACAGCCCCATGTTGCAAGGATCTGTACACAATTCCTGGAAACTGAAAACATCCCAGTTCTTGCATGGCCAGCATACTCACTGGACATGTCACCCATTGAGCATGTTTGGGATACTCTGGATCGGCGTATACGACAGCGTGTTCCAGTTCCTGACAATATCCAGCAACTTCGCACAGTCATTGAAGAGGAGTGGACCAACATTCCACAGGCCACAATCAACAACCTGAATCAACTCTATGAGAAGGAGATGTGTTGCACTGCGTGAGGCAAATGGTGGTCACAACAGATACTGACTGGTTTTCGGACCCCCCTAATACAGTAAAACTGCACATTTTAGAGTGGCCTTTTATTGTGGCCAGCCTAAGGCACACCTGTGCAATAATCATGCTGTCTAATCAGCATCTTGATATGCCACACCTGTGAGGTGGATGGATTATCTCGGCAAAGGAGAAGTGCTCACTAACACAAATGTAGACAGATTTGTGAACAATATTTGAGAGATATAGGCCTTTTGTGTACATAGAAAAAGTCTTAGATCTTTGAGTTCAGCTCATGAAAAATGGGGGCAAAAACAGAAGTGTTGATTTTATAATTTTGTTCAGTGTACATACACTCACCTAAAGGATTATTAGGAACACCTGTTCAATTTCTCATTAATGCAATTATCTAATCAACCAATCACATGGCAGTTGCTTCAATGCATTTAGGGGTGTGGTCCTGGTCAAGACAATCTCCTGAACTCCAAACTGAATGTCAGAATGGGAAAGAAAGGTGATTTAAGCAATTTTGAGCGTGAGACATTGAGATGGTAGAGTCAGAATTTGGCGTAAACAGAATGAGAACATGGATCCATCATGCCTTGTTACCACTGTGCAGGCTGGTGGTGGTGGTGTAATGGTGTGGGGGATGTTTTCTTGGCACACTTTAGGCCCCTTAGTGCCAATTGGGCATCGTTTAAATGCCACGGCCTACCTGAGCATTGTTTCTGACCATGTTCATCCCTTTATGACCACCATGTACCCATCCTCTGATGGCTACTTCCAGCAGGATAATGCACCATGTCACAAAGCTCGACAATGAGTCCACTGTACTAAAATGGCCCCCACAGTCACCAGATCTCAATCCAATAGAGCATCTTTGGGATGTGGTGGAACGGGAGCTTCGTGTTCTGGATGTGCATCCCACAAATCTCCAACTGCAAGATGCTATCCTATCAATATGGGCCAACATTTCTAAAGAATGCTTTCAGCACCTTGTTGAATCAATGCCATGTAGAATTAAGGCAGTTCTGAAGGCGAAAGGGGGTCAAACACAGTATTAGTATGGTGTTCCTAATAATCCTTTAGGTGAGTGTATGTAACGAGGGCACTGTAAAATTAAGTGTTACCCTAAACTCTGCCACACTCTCCAGGAACTGATTTTGGCACCTCTGATTTAAAGTGATCATAAACAAGCCAAACTTCACCTGAAACTAAGCACATGTTACCCAAAGGCTGACAGAAACTACAATTGAAAGATTGAACGATTTCATCTAAGAGATGAAAATATTTCAAGCCAAAGCCAAGAACCATGTGCTGCTGGTGTCTGCACAGGGGACTAAACTTTGTAGTCTGTATTTTTTTAGGTTAGGCCAAAGACCCTCATTCCAGACAGCCTTCCTCACAGCCCATGCCGAGAGCAGCAGTCCAGTCAAACGCTGGTCATGCCACAGAGCATGGCCGTGGTCAGCCCAAAAAGCCAAGGCGCATCTTTGCCAACTGCCAACAGCACCTTCAGTCATCAGCGCCTGTCCAGTGGGCAGGAAGAGAGTTCCTCATCGCCCTTGTCTGTGCCGAGTGCGTCCACAGCCTCTGCCAGTCCAGGGGTGGCATATGCCATCATCTCTGCAGCCTCGCCGGCAGCCCATGGGGTGGCAGGAGTAACCGAGACCATCAAGGTGCAACCGTTGATTTTCAGCCCAGATAGCAAGGTCTGAATATCCCTAATCACCTATTACCTAATAAACATGCTGCTCAGCTTTGAACTTCCTCAATGCTGTTAATGTCACTCTATGGCAAATTATAAATTTAGATGCCCAGAATACTGTTCAGTTGATTTAAGAAGTTTAATGTGTGTATCCAGGTTATAATCATTCAGCCACAGATTCCCAGCAACTGCAAGAGTTCTCCTGCCTCACAAACTGACAGTCCTGTGAAGGAGCCAAGCCCTGACCCCTCGACCCCAGCCAAAAAGCAGGAGGATCCAGAGGTACACACACAACTAGTCTTGACTGTTAGCACAAAGTCCATATTACAGGTAATTCTTGATAAGGCCATCCCAATTAGACAAGAAGAGACCATCTGATTGGCATGGAAAATAACTAATTACAGCAGTATTGTAGTACTCAAGTCCAGACAAGACCAGTCCAAAACCATATCTATAACTAGTCAAGACCAGATTAGTCTCGCGTAGACTGACACAAGAAGGTCTGGACTCTATTACAGCTTTAATTGGTCAAGGACCGACCAAGAGGACTTGATTGACATGTAACACAACCAATCACAGTTCGTTATGTACCGCGTCATGTTTAGGGGCGTGAAAATTTAAAGTCGATGTCCCTGCAATAACAGACTATCTATAAATTAGAGACTAAGACCAGATCATTCGAGTCAGAGTCCAAATGCTCCTGAAAATAGGGGTTTTGTCTCAGACTTGTCAGAGTTTGGTCTTGTCTAGATTTGAGTGCAACAACATTGAATTAGAGAGTATACAGTTGAGAATATCTTGTTAGTAATGCCTCAAACAAAACTCTCTCTTGAATTCAAGATATGCTATTATCCTCAGAAACTTTTGTAATATTGAGTGACTGGTTCTTAAAAATTGATCAATGTAGAATTTTGATACCTTGTAATTGTAAAGTTGCATGTGGCCAATTAGAGTTTGCCATATCAAGAAACTGTCAGTTTTGAGTGGGGCTGTCCTCGACTAAAGATTTTCCTAGTCGACTATTAGTCGTTCATTTAAGCCATCGGTTCATTATTCGGGGGAGAAAGACTAAACCATAATAATGAGCATTTAAAAATATAAATGAAGTGTTCAAGTGCACACATAAAGGTTGCCACAGTGACTCTGGAAAACATTAGATTAACTTTTCTGAGATCAGAACACAAACAAAATAGCCTTATCTTAAAAAGAAAAGAAAGGAAAATATTTGTAGGACATAAATATAAATTTTAAACAAACAAACAAATAAATATACAAAAAACTGAAACAGAGAAATAGCAGTGCAAACATAATCAGGCTAATGGACAAGTATAGCTTCAACATCAAATGAAAAGGGGTCAGAGCACAAACAAAATAAATATTTCCCTCCTCTATTTTCGTCCTTCGATCTCAGTCTTCTCATATTATGAGAAAAGAACACTAGTTCCACACTGTCAGAGAGAGTTTTTGCAAACTCTCAAAAAAATTGGTTTTGCAAAACCAATTCAAATTCAGTCAACCAGGTCTCTTCTCGTTGAGTAATGTTTAGTCAACTGTTAGGGGGCAGCCCTAGTTTTGTGTACAGTATGAATGACAGTCAATGAAAGAACTGTTGCCAGTTCGAGGACGAGGGCCATGTTGTCAAGTGAAACTAGTCCAGAAGAGCAAGGCTAAAGTTAATATCAAACATTGAATACTGTTTAATGTATTAACTTTATTAACCTTCTGTCCTACAGAAAATTGCCTTCATGGTCGGCCTAGGCCTGGTCACTACAGAACACTTGGAGGGTGAGTTATGTTCAAAATGAAGCTAAATATCAATATATCATCAATAGACTATAATGTTATTTTATTTTTAATGTTAATATGTTTAATGATTGTTAATTGCTTTGATAGCATTTGTGAAGAAATATGTCTAGTCAGTTAAAATAATAAACAAAAACCCCCCACAATCAGTCAATATTAGTGATATGTTCCTCTGCTGCATGACTGTGTTGATTTGGTTTGAAATTCATTCCAGTTCAAATTCCAATTCCATCATGTGTGTTGTGGCGAATTACCTTCAAATTCATATTTGAAAGAAGCCAATTATTCTGAATTCTGCTCAACCCTGAATGAAACAATGAAACCCAAACAAACAAAAACTAAGATTCCATGTGAGATGTTAGGGTTTAAAGACCCATCAAAGATGATGTTTTCATTTTTATCAGAGATCCAGAGTAAACGGCAGGAGAGGAAAAGGCGAAGCACAGCTAACCCTGCGTACAGCGGACTGTTTGAACCAGAGGTCTGTCTGCCAGTCATAATTCCTTTAAATAATCGGTTCATTTTATGACTCGGTTCATTTGTAAACATCATGTGTCTTGCTTTTCAGCGCAAACGACTTGCCTCCAATTACCTGAACAGTGGGATGTTTCTTTCGGCGAGAGGTAAAATAGATTTCTGCTTCTCAACATAATGCTGCTGGGGGAGCTGAAAAAAAATGCATAAAAAAAAAGAAACATGTTTGAACAGAATTAATTAAATGTGCACATTCGCCACATGTGCTCATGTTTTTATTGTTTAACTGGTGATGTATTTGACATGAAAGGTTGACTAATAAAACTCACTGCTTTAACTTGCTGATGAACACACGCCAGTACCGCTGTTAAACTCAAATAACTCTAACAACACAGTCTTGTCAGTGTGACGCTACTAACCTGCTTGTCTGCTTTCACATGCTAGACTCTGAGGAGCTTTGCTGGAAGGTACGTCTATACTCTAACATCACTCTCTGTGTGTTTGAATCTCATGTGACAAGAAAATATATAGTTTTTGATGTTTTTTTTTAATATATACAATATATACAAAAATGACCAAAATATATTAGCAAAACGTGTATTTTTATCATTTAGGCTGCGTTTACATGGCAAGTCTTTTACCATATTTTACCTTTTTGTTTGTGTCCTGCCTGTTTACATTCACATTCAGACATGACTGGTATTCAATTATCTGTGTTTACATTAATCTCTGCCCAAAATTATTCTTTACTATGCAACTTTTTTTGACCCTGGGGTTTTGAATGGCCGTGCTATTAAAATGACTTACACCGATCAAGCATAACATTATGACCATTGACAGGTGAAGTGAATAACACTGATTATCTCTTTATCACGGCACCTGTTAGTGGGTGGGATATATTAGGCAGCAAGTGAACATTTTGTCCTCAAAGTTGATGTGTTAGAAGCAGGAAAAATGGGCAAGCGTAAGGATTTGAGCAAGTTTGACAAGGACCAAATTGTGATGGCTAGACCACTGGGTCAGAACATCTCCAAAACTGCAGCTCTTGTGGGGTGTTCCCAGTCTGCAGTGGTCAGTATCTATCAAAAGTGCTCCAAGGAAGGAACAGTGGTCAACCGGCGACAGGGTGGCCAAGGCTCATTGATGCACGTGGGGAGCGAAGGCAGGCCCGTGTGGCCCGATCAAACAGATGAGCTACTGTAGCTCAAATTGCTTAAGAAGTTAATGCTGGTTCTGATAGAACAGGACAGGTTTAAGAACCACTTGTCTAGTGGACGAGGGAAGTTTATCTGGTCAGACCCTCGAACCCTTGATTTTGACAGAGGGAGCGAGTCTACTCAACATGTACACTTCAGGCAGATCCATAGACCACAACGAAACACGATTGTGACATTACAGCAGGTCGCGCTTAATTTACCCCCCATCCAAACAACTCTAGTGTATGATATTGGAGTTATTTTGACATTTAACAGCATTTAATACTTGTAGCTAAACCGTAAACTGACTATTTATGGAATTGACTGTTTTTACACAGTTACAGTTGATTGTATTATCATTTTTGTTTTAATATTTTATATTTTATATAAATATATTCATATTTATTTATATTTATTTTTTAACAGCCCAAGCATACATACAGGCCTATAGAATGGTGCGTAAACAAATCAATCAATCAGCTTCATATCGAATTCCAAGTGATCAAGGGCTTACGGTGTTCCATTCAAACACATTTCAAGGGTTCTGCCAGTAGTGGGCACTTGTGCAATGTAAAGTAATGACGTACATCCAAGTGAACGAGATGGAGGGACATTAGCGAGGGAATCCAAAGCATTTCGACAGCCCCCTGGTGGCTGGCTGCAGTATAGGTCATAAACCCTGCCCTCTCCATGTAATTCAGGGGTGTCCAAACTCAGCCCTGGAAGGGCCACTGTCATGCAGAGTTTAGCTCCAACTTTCCTCAACACACCTGCCTGGAAGTTTCTAGTATACTTAGCAAGACCTTGATTAGCTAGTTAAGGTGTGTTTAATTGTGGTTGGAGCTAAACTCTGCAGGACAGCGGTCCTCCAGGAACAGGATTGGACACCCCTGATGTAACTGAATGAGACGTGAGCCAAACAAAAAATCCAATTAGACAACATGGTTTCTATCATTTTAGGTAGTTCTTATCACGCAGACGCATTTTCCAATAAGTTTGGTTTTAGTTAGTTATTTGATGCTGTAAAAATGGGGTGTAACGTTATGATTGACAGCTATGCTTGCGATTGAGTCTGTGGGAGTATGTGCGGGACCTTGATACTGCGGCTCCACCTCAGGATCACTACTGCGCAGACTCGGACTTCAAATGACGTAATCCGCAACGACCGTTACTAGGATATTTTGGCTTTGTTTTTCTACAGTGGAAGACATGCTGACCATCTTTTTTTACAGTCTATGGTTTAATTACAAAAACAGCGAAATATCCCCTCGTTGCTGAGAAATATAATTTAGATTTCAGTAGCGAAGCTGTTTTATGTATACAATTCACGGGGCAGAGGTTAAAAAAAAAATTATATGCTCCTGAATGTTTCTGTGTATGCACAATTTCTTACCTATATATAAACTTTCCACCTCAATAAAAAAGCTGTGAGTTTTAGTGCGAGTGTCTGCTTAATAATACAACATTAAAAAGCTAATGGCTTTGGCTTTGTGGCCAAATGTGTCGTCGTCTCCTTGTGGCATATAAGGCCTCGCCTCCCTGCCAGGGGATATGGATATACGTGTTTAGACGCAGGTCAGATGTCCAGATATCGGATATGTATCTGATTTAAAACCACATTTGAAAGTGTCTCAGGACAGATGCAAAAAAAATCTGATCGCATACAGATTTTTGTGTTCACGTGTGCAATAAATTCTGATCTGTGTCAGATCAGATGTGAGTAAAAAATCAGATTTTTTTTGTGCCAGTGTAAACGCAGCCTTACTTTCCTTTATGCTGTTTCAAACCTGTATGAATTTATTTTGTGGAAAACGCAAAAAATGTACTGTTAAGGTTCTCTCTGCTTTAAATGTAATTGAGAAAAAATGCAATATTCTGTTCTCGGGATAAAGTCCAAATCCCCCCAAAACACTTTAGTAATTCAGTAAAGTGACCATTACATACCATTTAATAATACAATTAAGTCAATAAGTCTTTATTTACAAGTACTTTACAAGTCTAGTGAAAATTCTTTTTTTTTTTTCAACCAAATTATTTATTTTATGTTTCAGGCATTTAAATACACATAAGTACTAACAATAAAAACATTTTTGTTTGTAAAAAAGCATGTTTATTAAAGATGAAAAAAATCTCTACAACTTTTCAAACATAATTCTGACTGTTTTGATCTCTTATTCAATTTGAATATTTTAAATATTTAAAAAAAAATTCATGTGAAAGGGTTAAATGTTAAAATAAAATGGACATATTAAGAATTGCTGACTTGTTGTGTGGTGTGTTTCTGTGAATGTGTGTGACACAGGAGGAGCTGCAGCATGATGATCACTGTGCAGTGTGTGAACAGGAAGGAGATCTTCAGCCGTGCCACACCTGTACCCGCGCCTACCACCCCGACTGCCTGAATCCACCTCTCAAAACTGCCATCCGGGCCGGCATCTGGATGTGTCCCAAGTGCCAGAAGAAAGTATGTTTCTCTTTTCTTTGATCCTAACAGCACAGGGATGTCTGCAAGATATCTATTTGATGTGTTCGATACTTGAACACAACCTAAATCTCTATTTTAGTCTTATGCAGTTATCCAAGTTAATTGATATTGTTTTAAGGATATTTAGATATTTTTACTAGAAGGTTGTTTTCACATAATAAGACAAATATAATCTGCTCCTATTCTCTGTTCTGTTTCTCTTTTGAAGGTTTTGAACAAAGAGAACTTGTCTTGGCCACAGAACTTCATCCAGTCGTATGTTACACATAAAACAGGTGAGCTGTCAAACACATTTAAATCACTAGCTCTCTTCAGGACTCAGTTCTCAGTGATGATGATGATGATTTGTGTGTTTTTGCAGTGAGAGAGGAGGAACGCAGGAAGCTAATGAGGAGAAACACTGAGCTGAAACTCGAGTGTGAACATCTGAGCGAAGAGGACCAGAGACTCTGCAGTTCTTTCTCTGTAAGTAACTCTGCTAAATTGGTCTAGGCTGAAATATAGACTGCACAATTTTAATCAGTCTTCATTTTAACAAACTGAATTGTGTTCCAACGGCGAAAGACGTCACTAAAACAGTGAATGAATCGAATTGAGAGCTTGTGTGAATCAGAACAAAATCAAATCATGAAATCTATGTCAGTACACAGCCTTGGCGCTAAACTTTACAAATAAGTATTTAATGTTGTACTAGTTATTTAAATTAGCATGCGCTATTAGTTTTGTTTAGCGTAAATGTATGTGTTCATGTTGCTATCATCCTAATTGTGCTACATAACTTGGTCTTTTTCAAAACAACATTTCTTTTTGTAAAAAAAGTACAAGATTTGCAAAGTTTGCAAGATTATAAACATTTTATCAGGTAAGAAATAATACCTTTTACTATGTGTTGAGATTTAAATATGCCTTCAGAAATGTAACAGGGTTAGTTCACCCAAAAATGAAAATTCTATCATTTACTCACCCTCATGTCGTTCCAAATCTGTAAGACTTTCGTTCATCTTCGGAACACAAATAAAGATCTTTTTGATGAAATCTGAGAGATTTCTGTTCCTCCATAGACATCTACGCAACTACCACTTTGGTGCTTCAAAAAGTTCATAAAGAGATCGTAAAATTAATCCATATGAATTGAGAGGTTTAGTCCAAATTTAATGAAGAGACACGATCGCTTTATATGATGAACAGATTTAATTTAGGTTTTTATTCACATTTAAACCTTGATCAGCGAACATAAACAGAAGATCAATCGCACTTGATTGACATGAGAGAACAAACCTCATAGGTTCTTGTTGAAGCTTAAACTTTGCTGCGTAACACAATGAACCTCATTGATTCTTGCTGAAGCTCCAATTGTGTAACATGAGAATGAACCTCATTGGTTCTTGCGGAAACTCAAACGTGCTGCGTAACACACGAGAATGAACCTCATTGGTTCTTGCTGAAGCTCAAACCTGCTGCGTAACACGAGAATGAACCTCATTGGTTCTTGCTGAAGCTCAAACGTGCTGCATAACACGAGAATGAACCTCATTGGTTCTTGCTGAAGCTCAAACGTGCTGCGTAACACGAGAATGAACCTCATTGGTTCTTGCTGAAGCTCAAACGTGCTGCGTAACACGAGAATGAACCTCATTGGTTCTTGCTGAAGCTCAAACGTGCTGCATAACACGAGAATGAACCTCATTGGTTCTTGCTGAAGCTCAAACGTGCTGCGTAACACGAGAATGAACCTCATTGGTTCTTGCTGAAGCTCAAACGTGCTGCGTAACACGAGAATGAACCTCATTGGTTCTTGCTGAAGCTCAAACGTGCTGCGTAACACGAGAATGAACCTCATTGGTTCTTGTGGAAGCTCAAACATGCTGCGTAACACGAGAATGAACCTCATGGGTTCTTGCTTAAGCTTAAACGTGCTGCGTAACACAATGAACCTCATTGGTTCTTGCTGAAGCTCCAATTGTGTAACATGAGAATGAACCTCATTGGTTCTTGCAGAAGCTCAAACGTGCTGCGTAACACACGAGAATGAACCTCATTGGTTCTTGCTGAAGCTCAAACCTGCTGCGTAACACGAGAATGAACCTCATTGGTTCTTGCTGAAGCTCAAACGTGCTGCGTAACACGAGAATTAACCTCATTGGTTCTTGCTGAAGCTCAAACGTGCTGCGTAACACGAGAATGAACCTCATTGGTGCTTGTGGAAGCTCAAACGTGCTGCGTAACACGAGAATGAACCTCATTGGTTCTTGCTGAAGCTCAAACGTGCTGCGTAACACGAGAATGAACCTCATTGGTTCTTGCTGAAGCTCAAACGTGCTGCGTAACACGAGAATGAACCTCATTGGTTCTTGCTGAAGCTCAAACGTGCTGCGTAACACGAGAATGAACCTCATTGGTTTTTGCTGAAGCTTAAACGTGCTGCGTAACACGAGAATGAACCTCATTGGTTCTTGCTGAAGCTTTAACGTGCTGCGTAACACAAGATTGAACCTCAGTGGTTCTTGCACGTCAAGCAAACATGCTTGAGCTTCCGTTTACCAGAACTGATGTGAGTTGATGAATCTTTATATATGAATAAAAGCCTAAATTCAATCGGTTCATCATATAAAGCAATTGTGTCTCTTCATAAAATTTGGACTAAACCTCTCAATTCATATGGATTAGTTTTACGATCTCTTTATGAACTTTTTGAAGTGTCAAAGTGGAAGTTGTGTAGCTGTCTATAGATGGACAGAAATTTCTCTGATTGTAGTGTGATCGCTAACCGCACCGGAGGACGGAACAGCTGTGCGCTACTGTCATCATTACGACAGCAAACATCAAACTATTACTACTTGGATACACTTTTCAATTAATTAGTATATATTTAGGTTTATAACGGGTCTGTTTTTCACCTTATTGACGAACAGGGATTGTAGTTTGTGGCTTCAAATTCCTCCATCAAAGTCAGCTGCCTCCATAATAATCTTCTGATACGTGCAGTGCAATCAAGTGAAAATCGCTGCACGCGCAGCATAAATGATAAATCTATTAGGCAGTCTATTGGCGGAAGCGCTTTTCTTCCTGTCTTCAAAGCAAAAAGTTGCATCGTGAATGACGTAAGCGCGTTCGGCCCGGTACGTTAAGTGCAATGTGAGTGCAGGTCAGCGGGAGTGTGGGGAGGGGGGACAATTGCGCTCGGGCAAGGTACACGTGTCTAGAAAATAGTGTGCTTCTTAGAAAAAATAAGTTTAATGTGAATTTGCAAAAAAAAAAAAAAAGCATTTTGATTTGGTTTGGAACTTACTTTGTGACCGTTATTTTCTATATAGTATGAACGTGTGTGATATGAATTGAATTCGGACGTACTACATCCACCATTTTGTCCTTATCATGTGACCTAAGGCATCAGTTGTGTCGCTTCACTGTCATTCACAGTGAATCTCGCCGGAAATAGTAGTAAGTTATCCAGGTCATTTTCGCCTACTGCTTTATAAATACTATGAATTCGGACATACTACTCTTGTCACATACTATTTTTCACCTACTATACAGTAGGCCTATGGAAGTAGGCATATTTGGACACAACGTAACTTTTTTTGAGGAAACATCCATTCCTCAAATGGATGTCATCATTTTGACCGTTTTATTTATTTTTGGAATATATTTTTTACTTTTATAAGGGCAAAATATGATAACAGGGTTGAAGTAATTTTAATAATTCAGTTTTAAATAAAATAAAAAATGAACATTAAAGAACATTAACTTAACTTTTTTTATTATTCACCTCAGGTTAAAAATATGCAATTTCTGTAACTCTAGCATCACCAAAGAGAATAAAAAAAAGGGTTTTCTGAATCTTCCATCAAACAGATAGTCCTTCCCCAAACTTGCGCCATTGGTTGAACTGGTATTGCTATATAAGACGTTTTGGGTATAATTTAAGTGAATGATTTTAAATTTGTGCCCAACAGAAATGCATTGACCAGAAGGAACGTCTTTTGGGTCAGCAGCGGGAGACTCAGGCGTCCCTGGAGCGTCTCAAGACTCTAATTCGACTCATCCAGCGCGACCAGATGATTCAAGTGACTATGACGGCCACCACCACCACTGGAGCATCGCTGCTCTCACTGCCGTGGATCAAAGCCACGGGCAGCAGCACCAGCACCACAGCGCCTACAGCTGGCCCCTCCGCAGTACTGCACAAAAGCGTGCTTCAGCCGCAAGGAAACAACTGACCCGAACCCACACAAACACACAGAACAGCTCTGTACAAGATCACCACATGGTGATATCCAACCAATGTGCATTTTCTTCTGGTAATGTCTTACCATAAAATAATGGGAAAATATTTGAAAAAAAAAATGAAAAAGAAATAAGCGTTACTCGATTCATAAGTATTTTTTAAAGCCAACAGACACAGTGCTCACAATTTTTTTTAATTCACTGTTTTTTAATGTATTATTTTTCTTGGCCTTAATGTATTTATGACTAGATTACAATGCTGTTGCAAATATATGAAATAAGTATTCTACATAGAAACATTTCTTTTTATGCTTTGCGTTTTTTTTACTGGGGTTTGGTGTGTGCGTTTCGGGGGGAATAATTGTTCGCATTTCGTTATTGAGATGGTTAGCATAGTTATAGTTGAAGACAAGCGACATGAAATGGAGAGCACTGTACATTGATATATCTGAATTGATGCTCGTTTGCATTTTCCGATGAACAATGTTTGCCATAATAATTCAGGTTAAAGCGAGACAGGGAAATGTTTTAATTTTGTTCATTTTGTGTCTACTTGCGAGCGTACAAACATAAAAAAAAAACAACAACAAAAAATAATTTTTCAGTATTAATAGAGATAAAAGAACAAAGTATTTAAGATAACAACAGAATTTAGCCTTTTTAGTGAGGAATTTAGTATTTTCATGCTGATGCTTGTTAATAATTTCAAACAAGTATTGGAAGAGGGATCGTTGTACATGTATGATTTTTTTTATTTTATTTTGGCTGTCCCAACAACAGAAACAAAAAGGCCATTTGAGTTCTTTGAGTGCCTGATCCCGGAAATCCCAAAAAAAAAACGTTTATTTAGTCTCCCCACCGTTTAAAATATGCCAAAAACCCTGAGTGTTTTTGTACCTTTAATGTTTTCATCTCATCTTGCTCTCTTGTCTGTTTTTACTTTTCACTGAAGTGTTGTATCATGTTTTCATTTACTTATCTCACGTCACTCCAAGGATACCACAAGTTGCATTATTATTATTATATTTTTTTTTTATTGTTAGAAGTGAACACTGCCTGATGAATAAAAGTAAAGAATTCATATCTAAAATAGGAAATAATTTGAATGGTACTTTTTTGGAGGGAAAGTTTAGCACGTTCATTTGAATGGTTTGTCTTCCTGCGTGGTTCGAAAACAGACGCCACATCTTTGATGGAGTTACAACATCAACACAACGCAAAAGAGCGCAAATAACAAGTCGCACACAGTTAACAACAGCACTATCATTCTCAACAAAGGAGATTTCAGTAAAAATTTATTTAGTGTTAAATTACATTATCATGTGTGTACCTTTAAGGGCTAACAAACATGTATTTAACCACAGTCGGAAAATATTTTTCCCCCTTCATTAAAAAAAAATCTACTGAATTCATATGCAGCTAAATTATGGTGTTACATTTGGTAGTGTCTGTACATTGTCTTTTGTGTAACATTTTCTATGAAGTCTGTATATGTCTGTAATTTTGTGTGGTAACACTACAGTTCAGTTCTACATGTTAACATATGCTATTGCATTAACGTACAATTATTTGTATTTTTTACAGCATTTATTCATTTTTATTTAATTTATAAATGTACGATTGTTAATTCCTACAGTGTGGAATTAAACAAATGTGTTGACTAACTATAGCTTTAGTTATATGTATGTGGAATTAAATCCAACCAAGATTAATAAATGTTGTAAAAATTTTCATAATTGAATCCATATTAACTAATGTTAATATGTACAGCTTTACTGTATAGTGTTACTTATACATTATTAAAGTATTAATGCCAAATTATTGTTCCCACAAATTATAATACTTGTTAATGGTCACAAGTACAATGCATTAAAACGAGATCAACACCAAATATTATGTTGAAGTATAACCATAAATATGTATGTATTGTATGTATATATGTATACAGACGTCATAAAAAGTGCTGTTTTTGTTTTCTTGACAAACTTTAAATCTCATCCCACAGAATGTCTCATTCAGGTCCTGTATTATCATATTCAGAATGTAATTGAATGCATATCATTTGTTGGATTGTTTCGTAACAGTCACTCCTGCTGAGGACAGACTGCATCGAAATCCTAAATTATTTTCTTAACAAGCTTCTTTCATGTTTTCCAGTAAAAACGGTAAATGTCCCTAATTTCCTTTACTGTTTTTCTTCTTTAGAAATTATTCTCTGTAAACAAGTATCAAGTAAATTAGCCTTGCTCTAAAGCTGTTTACATGTTTTTATTGGAAAACAAGAGGATGCTGTTTGAGAAAATGAAAGCATATGGCAGGGCAGTGGGATGTGATGTTAATATATCAGCCCTTTCCATGAATTGTTTAAATGAAACTATATCAGTGCTCTGTTCTTCATATCACTTCCATCTACATTGCGACACGTCCCTGATTTCTGTTGTGGCCCGTGTTCCTCAGATATCTTCAGATATCCTCTCCGGGAGAAACTGTGCAGTGCTTATACAGATCTATTTTACTACACTCAACACTACGTTGAACAAAAAAAAATTATATTCTTTTATCAATGAACAAATGAGGGAAGACAAAAAATGACATTTTTTTTATTGTTTGCTAATTATGCATTTTGACTTAGCTTGCAATATGTGACGTGTCCTTTTGCAATGGAGAAGGAAGCAAAGCGAAGCAGATAAGACAACACAGAGGTGTTTAGCTAGATGTCTTTGGACTGTATTTTTCTTTGTCATTTTGAAGGGGACTGTCCAGTGGATAGTACATATAGAAGAGTGTTTGTCTTACATATGCCAATGTAGTTTTTACATCATCTAATGATCTATTAAAGTTGATTGATGGAACTTCATCAACTGTAAGAGTTGTCTCACTTTTTGTGCTTTGGAGAATTATGGAAAAATAAGATATGATATTAAATGTGTGTTAAGGATTATTATAGTTGTTAAGTCTGTAACACTTCATTTTGATGGTCCGCTTTAGACATTCTACTAACTATAAGTACTATCTTTGCAACTATGTCAACTAACTCTCAATAGAGTATTAGTACACTGCCTGCTTAACATCTGCTAACACTTTATTTGTATCCTCATGTACATACTATGTACTTATTATAGTAATTACAATAACTAGGTACTAACCCTTAACCTACCCCTAAACCTATTCTATGTAGTTACTTTATATTAACCTGTACTTTCTTAAACAAGTACATGTAAAAGCATGTAAAATAAAGTGCAACCGCTAACACTTCATTTTGATGCTCCCCCAACAGACATTCTACTGACTACGTATAAGTTATTTTACAAGAACGTCAACTTATTCTACTAATCTGAACACCTAACATAACAGTCTACTATAGTCTACTAATACTCTTGGTAGTTGACATGTAGTTGCAAAGTTACTTATAGCTAGTAGAGTGTCTGAAGTGGACCATTGAAATTAAGTGTAACCGTTAAGTCCTCTATTACTGTTTATCATCATGGGTTTATTGATTTGTCTGCACGTATTTCTCGGAATTGGGCTACTTTTACATTGTTGCCGCAGGTAGTTTATGTAGTCCGCTGGTTAAAACAAAACATAACCCTCACACCCCCGGAACACAATTTTTATCCCCTGGAACGCAAGATATTGGCAGGAGCAATTGGGCGGGAAATAACACTGCAATGTGCTATAAACCAAACAAAACAAAAGTCAAGTCACCTTTATATATAGTGTTTTTTACAATACAGATTATTTCAAAACAGCTGATAAGAAAATAATGCAACAAAGTTTGTTTCGGCTGTACAGCCACTCTGGAGAAAACGGTAGTCATCGTCCAGCTCAGTTCAATTCTCATACAATGGTGATAAACCCGGCAGATCAGTAATATTGTTGAATATTTAGTGTCCTCAACTAAGCAAGCCAAAAGCCAAAGGCGACAGTGGCAAGAAACTAAACTCCATTAGATGACGGAATAGAGAAAAAAATCTTGGGAGAAACCAGACTGGGGGGCAGTTCTCCTCTAGCCAATGAACGAATAGTGTATGATTATGATTCAGGCAGCAGTAAAGGTCATAAGGCAGATTGGATCAGAACATTCAGAATATTTATCCAGTTCCATCTGGTTGAAGATCATGTCATTGAGTCATCATGCCGAAGATTTGAAAAAATAGAAATTGACAATGTTCTATGTGTATGCCAGGTTAAAGAGATGTGTTTTTAGTCTAGATTTAAACTGACAGAGTGTGTCTGCTTCCCGAATAATGCTGGGAAGACTGTTCCAAAGTTTAGGTGCTAAATAGGAAAAGGATCTACCGCCTGCAGTTGATTTTGATATTCTATTATTATCAACTGGCCAGAATTTTGAGAATAGTTGTGAAGGACTCGCTCAAGTACTGGGGAGCTGAACCATTTAGTGCTTTGATTTTAAAATGTATACCATTTTAAAATTGATATGTTTAATAGGGAGCCAGTGTTGTCAGAACTTTGAGAGTCTGTCAGTGTTGACAGAACCGGGCTAATATGGTCATACTTCCTGGTTCTAGTAAGAACTCTATCTGCTGTGTTTTGGACCAGCTTGAGTTTGTTTATTAAGCATACAGGACAACCACCCAGTAGAGCATTACAATAATCTAGCCTTGAGGTCATGAACGCATGAACTAACTGTTCAGAATTTTGGATTGAGAGTATGTCATAATTTAGATGTATTTTTAAGATGGAAGAATGCGGTTTTACAAATGATAAAAACTTGGCTTTCAAATGAAAGATTGACATCAAAGAGAACACCCAGGTTTCTAACTGACGACGAAGACGACAGAACATCCATCAAGTTTTCAGTATTCTAGGTTACTACATGCAGAGGTTATTTGTCCAATAATTAGAGACTCTGTTTTTTCAGAATTAAGTAGAAGGAAATTACTAGTCATCCAAATTTTTATATCAGCTATGCATTCCATTAATCTTGTTAATTGGTACGTTTCGAAGAATTATAGAGCTGAGTATCATCAGCATAACAGTGAAAACTAACGCCATGCTTCCTAATAATATCTCCCAAGGGTAGCAAGTACAGGGTGAAATGCAACGGTCCTAGCACTGAGCCCTGCAGTACTCCATACTGAACTTGTGATCGGTGTGAAATCTCTTAATTTACTGCTACAAACTGATAATGGTCAGATAAGTATGATTTGAACCATGCTAATGCAATTCCACTAATGCCAACATAATTTTCAAGTCTATTCAAAAGAATGTTGTGGTCGATGGTATCAAATGCAGCATTAAGATCCAGTAGATACAACCACGATAAGAGCAAATCATTTGTAACTCTAATAAGAGTCTCAATACTATGATACGGTCTAAATCCTGACTGGAAATCCTCGCAGATACCATTTCTTTCTAAAAAGAAACATAGTTGTGAGGATACTGCATTTTCTAGTATTTTTGACAGAAAGAGTAGATTTGAGATCGGCCTGTAGTTGACTAATTCTCTAGGATCAAGTAGTGTTTTTGTTTTTTTAAATAAGCTGTTTAATAATAGCCAGCTTAAAAGTTTTCGGTACATATCATAATGACAAAAAATAATTAATGATTTTAAGAAGAGGATCTACGACCTCTGGAAGCATCTCTTACAGTAACTTAGTCGGTTTAGGGTCTAACACATGTGTTGTTTTAGATGGTTTAAGAGTTTAGACAATTCTTCCTTTCCTATAGCAAGGAATGAATGGAATTTTTCCTTAGGGACACTACAATGCACTGTCTGATGAGATACTGTAGTAGACAGCTGCATAGTTATAATTTTCTCTCTAATATTATCAATCTTGCAAGTAAAGAAGTTCATAAAGTCATTACTGCTGTGCTGTTTGGAAACGTCAGAAGTTGAAGCTTTATTTCTTAATTTAGCCACTGTATCAAATAAATACCTAGGGTTGTGTTTGTTTTCTTGTAAGAGAGTAAAAAAATAAGCAGATCTAGCCGTTTTTAAGGCCTTTCTGTACGCAGTCATGCTCTCCTTCCACGAAATGCGAAAAACCACAAAAAAGTCACAAAAATGTGTGACTACCAAATGCAAATACAAATCTCATTTGTAAATTTTCATACGATCTGCCTACGCCCCAGTGACAGTTATGTTTAGAAATTGGGTTTCTGCATAGAAACATGCTAGCTTGGCAACTGCTATTAAAACCTTAGTAACCACATAACAACACCAACAGGAACCCACATTATCCTAGCAAACACTGTCAACCACTCACAACAACACAGTAGCAACGCAAAACAACATATAAAAACACCTTGAGAAGAGATATGCTCTAAAAGGGGCATGTAAAAGAAGGTACAATATCTAAAGTTAATGTTATTAATGAGATGAACAACATTAATTAAATGTAACCATTACATCGGTATAATGCAGTCATTACATTACAACCATGTTCATATGTAATCTAGTGAAACTGTGTAACAAATAGAAGAACAAGGTAGCAGATGATACTTGTAAAAATATCCTGAATCAACAGCTTTACATCTGTCTAATTTGACTAGCTCCTACCAACATTTTTTTTTTTTTTTGTAGAAAAGTGCTTTATAAATAAGATTTGACTTGGTGACTTGACTATATAGCAGGTGAAAAGCAGGTGAAAAGAGTAGTATGTCTGAAAAAAAAAAAAAAAACACAACCCCCCATAATGTATCACTTTATTTACCAAATATTAATCTCCAACATGCGTAAAACACAAAAATGTCTACTCTTGAGTCAATACAACACGCATATGTTGTGGTGCATGCATTGGAAATTCATATTTTGTAAATAAAGTGGTAAATTAGTGGGGGGGTTTTGCGCAAACAAAGTACTTGCGTCACTTCCTAAAATTGAGGTTAAACCACTGGAGTCACATGAATTACTTTAATGATGACTTTACTACCTTTAAAGCTTGAAAGTGGTAGTTGCGTAGCTGTCAATGGAGGGACAGAAAGCTCTCAGATTTAATCAAAAAGAGCTTCATTTGTGTTTCAAAGATGAACGAATGTCTTACGGGTTGGGACGACATGAGGGTGAGTAATTGATGATAGAATTTTCATTTTTGGGTGAACTAACCTTTTAAGATGATGAGAAACATAAATCCTTTCAAGTGTCGTGGTGGTGTATATCAAATGTTCTTTAATTAAGAACATGGTCAGTCAGTTTTTTGTGTTTTAATGTCTAATACAGATGACTGATAAGAAAGAGTGCATTATCTGAACCTGATACTGTTACACGTTTGATGCTGCTGATAATGGTACAACATCTCTTTGGAGAGTACGACACCTGCTGGCTGAGGAACAAACTGAGTATAACACTCTATTGATGTACAGTAGCTTTTTCTTTGTGGAGAAGAAATATAGAAACTATATAGAAATATAGAAACTAACTGGCCAATTGTCTGAAATGTAATTTACGCAATATTAATTAGTTATTTTAAAATCACACTAGCTACCATTCTGTTTTTCTAAACAGGTTAAGATGCCCCCTTAAGAACAATGTGCATTTGCTTTGAAATTGTTACATAATTTACATATAAGTTTAGCATGTGCAGGAATAAATGAATATGGGAAATAAATAGAAACATGCTAATTTAGTCATCATAGCACAGCATTTAAAATGATTCCCTACTGGGGTAAGAATAATATTAACATGTATACACAAAAACCTTTGATATTCAACATAATGCCATAAATCAATATTTTCCAGGGACACAAAATAAGATCAGATAACCTCAAAACTGACTCAACTGAGCAAATTTCACAAATGTGCCATCTATGATCAAGAGGAAAAAAGTGTGGAAGGTCAGCATATATAAATAAATACACAAATAAATACAATTCTTAATGAGCTTTTAATTATTCATTTTTAAACATTTTTTAAATTCTCAGAAGCAAGAAGATATTAACACTTGTTTTCAAAGACTGCATCTTGAATATGTGTGTTTGCTCTTATTATTTATCTAATTTTTGTACACTTGTCACTTATCTTACATTATTGATTCCCAAGATTTCACAAAAACAGTATACATTCTCTGCACAAATAAACAAATAAAACCTACACTACAGGTATAAGACAACAAGCCTTCTACACTGTGACAGCCCAAAATGAACAATTGTCTCCCAGCAACACCCAAGCTGATGGTGGTGGATGGTGACTGATGCAACATCCCCGCTCACAGCCAATCACAGCACAGAAGAGCGTGTGACCCTCAGAATTGGCAGTTGCGATGTTGATCAGCTTCATTTGGCTTCCGAATGTTTCCAACTGCTGCTCCAAGCGCTTTAATCCTTAGCTAAAGAACTGCTCCAACAGCTGCAGTTAATGGCACTGAAGCTCACATAAGCCCTCGTAGTTTCCCTCTTATCAGTGATCACACAAACCGTAGTTTTTGTGTCTTAATGAAAGTCTTAATGAAAACAAAAATGATAATTTTTGCTTTGGTTGAGTTAAATAGATTTGAACAGAATTGTTTTTGTTTCATCAGTGATGTTCAAAATGGCTTTTAATAAGGAACTACAGCAAAAAAATGTGACAAGCAAAAAACTTTTGCTTATTGATTATAGATCATATAATCAAACTATTAATGCAAACAGTTACGTGCCCTTAGTTTGTTACTGTTACTGTTTGTTATCTCGAGGTCCAGGTTTCTGCAACCTCAATCAAACTCACCTGCCTGGAACTTTCTAGTAATCCTGAAGACCTTGATTAGCTTGTTCAGGTGAGTTTGATTCGTGCTGGAGCTAAACTCTGCAGGAAAGTGGACCTCGAGGGCCAAAGTTGAGAACCCCTGCACTTGACTTTGAGCATGCAACATTTCTTCTGATAGGGTGAATTCAGGGTAATTGGGACAAGTCATCTCAATGGCAAAAAGTGTCCCAATCACCCTGAATTCACCCTACATCACAGGTCATGAAATGACATTATTCTCTGCACCATCTTTTTAAAAATATAAATTCAACATATAACAAGAAAAAATAAATCCAAAAGGTAAATAGACTATATTGCCAAAAGTTTTGGGACGTCTGCCTTTACATGCACATGAACTTTAATAACATCCCATTCTTAATCCGTAGGGTTTAATACGGATTTGGCCCATCCTTTGCAGCTATAACAGCTTCAACTATTCTGGGAAGGCTTTTCACAAGGTTTAGAAGTGTGTTTATGGGAATATTTGACCATTGTTTCATTGTTCTAGAAGCGCATTTGTGAGGTCAGGCACTGATGTTGGACGAGAAGGCTTGGCTCACAGTCTTCGCTCTTATTCATCCCAAAGGTGTTCTATCGGGTTGAGGTCAGGACTCTGTGCAGGCCAGTCAAGTTCCTCCACACCAAACTTTTTATACTTTTTTTTACAAACTTTCATTAAGAGTTCCTTTCACTGGAACTAAGGGGCCAAGCCCAACCCCTGAAAAACAACCCCACACCATAATCCCCCCTCCACCAAACTTTACACGTGGCACAATGCAGTACTGTTCTCCTGGCAACCATCAAACCCAGACTCGTCCAATGACAGCGTGCCCTACACCACTGCAGCCGACGCTTTGCATTGCACTTGGTGATATAAGGCTTGGATGCAGCTGCTCGGCTATGGAAACCCATTCCATGAAGCTGATTCTTGAGTTAAAGCACTGTTCTTGAGCTAATCTGAAGGCCACATGAAGTTTAGAGGTTGGTAGCTATTGACTCTGCAAGTTGGCGACTTCTGCGCACGGTATGCCTCAGCATGTGCTGACCCCGCTCTGTGATTTTATGTGGTCTACCACTTTGTGGCTGAGTTGCTGTTTTTCCCAATTGCTTCCACTTTGTTATAATACTAACAGTTAACTGTGGAATATTTAGTAGTAAGGAAATTTCACAAATGGACTTGCACAGGTGGCAACCTATCACTGTACCACGCTTTAATTCACTGAGCTCCTGAAAGCGACCCATTCTTTCACAACTGTTTATAGAAGCGTCTGCATGCCTAGGTGCTTGATTTTAAACACCATGGAAGTGGTTGGAACACCTGAATTCAATGATTTGGAGGGGTGTCCCAATACTTTTGGCAATATAGTGTATATACTCCACTTTCCTGCAATGCTACAAATCTGCAGCTTTTACATTTGTGTTCTTTTAATTCAGCTTTTAAGTGGTCACGCCATGATGTTTTGATGTCTTCATGTCATACGAATTTGTAAATCTCCAAACTCAAACTTTGGAACGCAGCGAAATGCACTTCTACCTATTGAGCTTGTGTTTACAGCTTTTGCGTATATTGAAGTCAATGGAACAAAAAGTGTAATGCGAATTATATTACTTATAATTTGTTAATAAACAGTAAATTGTTGCACATTTTATTGGTGCAGAGATGTGTATTTGTATTTTATAAAACATTTCCAACTGTTTCATCACTTAATTTTAAACACCACAATTACTTAGTTGTGTAATACTACAAAACAAACATTGGTTTCACTTTATATTAATGGTCCCTTTAACACCTTCTGTTGACTATATGTAACGTTGCACCAACAACTCTCATTAGAGTATTAGTAGACTGGTAAGGTTAGGGTTAGAATAAGTTGACATGTAGTTGCACAGTTACTAGTCAGTAGAATGTCTTTTGGAGGACCATCACAATAAAGAGTTAGTAGATATTAAGCTGACAGTCGACTAATACTCCAATGAGAGTTAATTGACACATAAGTGCAATGTTACTTACAGTCCAGAGAATATTCAAAAGGGACCATCAAAATAAAGTGTTACTCAAACATTTAGAAGTTCAATTTAAAGTGTAAAGAACTGAAAGTCGAAATGTGTAAATAAAGCTCTGTAAAAACTTTACTTGCAAATGTACTTTGCGCCGTGACAGGTATGAAAGCGAGGCTATAGACTTAATCAAACTCACTGTAAAAATCTGTATAATGCTCCTAGATCCCTTATAATTTTCCACAGCTCATGTTATCTGGAGTTTTTCGTCTACTGAAATTTATTGGAAAGATATTTTTCAATGTTTCGACAGCAGAACAATCCAAAAACATTAAATAACAGTACAAGCCACTGAAGAGATGTATATCTGTCCCTCACAGCCTCGCTTTTATTCCCATTAAAAACCAAAGATGGCGCTGCTGTGAATAAAGTCTACGGCCGCAAGTGTGGAATTGGCACAGGCCAAGTCAACAACCAAATTATCAATTAGCATTTGTGTTATCTAATGCGTACTTTTAGAAATATAAATGAGATTAGAAAAAAATAGAGAAGAAAGTGATGGTCAGGAATAAATTTGATATGGAAACTGCCCTTTCTAAGAAGGTCCAACTTGAATTCTTGACTACAGTACATGATAAAATGAAAGGGCTGGATTCATCCATAACAAAGACATTGATAGACCAATGACCTTTCAATTTAGAACAAAAGACTAATTTAAAAAAACTGATAGTGTTGTTACTATAAGAAGAACTGTTGCAACAATGCTTAGGTAGGTGGTACGTGTCAAAGTAACATCCACATGCATGGCAGGACCCAAGGTTTCCCAGCAGAACACTGCCCAAAACATCACACTGCCTCCACTGGCTTGCCTTCTTCCCATAGTGCATCCTGGTGCCATGTGTTCCCCAGGTAAGCAACACACACGCACCTGGCAAATCCACGTGATGTAAAAGAAAACGTGATTCATCAGACCAGGCCACCTTCTTCCATTGCTCCGTGGTCCAGTTCTCATGCTCACGTGCTCACGTTGGTGCTTTTGGCGGTGGACAGGGGTCAGCATGGGAACCCTGACTGGTCTGCAGCTATGCAGCCCCATAAGCAAAAAAAACTGGGATGCACTGTGTATTCTGACACCTTTATATCAGAACCAGCATTAACTTCTTGAGCAATTTAAGCTACAGTAGCTCGTCTGTTTGTTCGGACCACATGGGCCAGCCTTCGCTCCCCACGTGCATCAATGAGCCTTGGCCACCTATGGCCCTGTCGCCGGTTCACCACTGTTCCTTCCTTGGACCACTTTTAATAGATACTGACCACTGCAGACTGGGAACACCCCACAAGAGCTGCAGTTTTGGAGATGCTCTGACCCAGTCATCTAGCCCATTTCTGCTTCTAACACATCAAGTTTGAGGGCAAAATGTTCATTTGCTGCCTAATATATCCCACCCACTAACAGGTGCCGTGATGAAGAGATAATCAGTGTTATTCATTTCACCTGTCAGTGGTCATAATGTTATGCCTGATCTGTTCATATGTATCTCATTACAAGGTAGACAAGGCTTACCCTAATGTGAATAATAAAAAAGTAAATGAAATGTCCATACATTCTGGCTATGAAAATAAAAAAAAATTAGCATTACAGTAATGACAATTTAATAAAAAATAAAATGCGCTTTTATTTGAAAACTTTACTCTAAAAAATAAAAATAAAAGTGGAAGAATTTCAAGAAAGTGGAAGAATTTTAGGTGAATGGAAAAGCATCAGGTTTCATTTTCGTGTGGTGTCGCTCATGTAAACAGAATCAGTTATTATTGGTCACACGGATCTAGCACGACTCGGATATGAATAATTTAGTTATAATAAGCACAGACACAGGGCTAGGCAATTCCTCATGTATATTTAGTGCACCGTGGGAATTCAGACAGGCTGCTTTGAGCAATCACAGAGACTGGTCAAATAGATGCTGTTTATAAAAGAGTAAAGCAAATGGAAGACACTTATAGACTCTAGAATAAAGAGAAGTGAAGATACTTTTTCCCCTATCACAGTAGTGTTTGGTTTAGGGGTTTATATGCTAACCTAAAGCAGTTTTGGAGATGTCTTGTACAGCACATTCACGTTTCACACTTATGTATTTATCAGATCTCCAAAGTGTCCAGTCACTTTATTATGTCAAAGCAAAATTATCCTAGCCTAAAAATATAACGTTGGTGAATTCCCAAATGTAGAGTGTCACATATATTGGGGGTAAACTGCTAGTGGCTCAACAAAAAATCCTAGGCCCTAATGAGCTTTGCATCCAAATGCAATATAATTACATTAGCTTTGTTGAAGTGGGGATCAAAATTCATTTAATAATCTGTGGGAAGAATCCCACCTTTCAAAAAAAAGTTATGACGAAGCGAACCATAATGCCTGGGTTTGTTATAAATCCATTTAATTATTTAAAAAAAAAAATTGTTTAATTGTTTTTAACATTGTATGTTTCTAAAAACAACAGAATCAGAATATTGCTTTACTTCATTTAAATAGTCTGAAAATATATTTCTGGTTAAGTAAAGCATAAAAGAAGGATGGAAGCATACAAGTTGTGTTACTATACCTTTTTTTTGTATAAATATGATTTTTATGTATATTATTTTGTTCTAATTTTAGTTGATAGCAGTCATCATGAAATACATTTAAAGCATAAAATGTAGTAGTTTTACCTCATATCTTCTTGTATAAAAGACAACTTATGCAAAAAGTGACAGATAACCCATTCAGCATGGCTTTGGAATTGCTAAAGCCATGTGTTAAGCTACTGATGTCGCGCATAGTGCAAGTATATAGTTGGCTTTTGAATAAGACCCTCAAATACCTGTTTTTGTCAGAGTCGATGTCTTGTTGCACTCAAAATTTCAGACTAGTTTCTAAAGTCTAAAATCTCAGGCCATCCAGCAGGTGGCAGTATTGCAGTTTACTGTATCAAAATGCTTATAAAGCATCTTTTGGGCTCTTATGGAAAGCTAAACAATGTTTGCTATACCATTTTTAGGGTTCATTACATGCATCCATCTGTTGGGAGACACTGGGATACCCTCTACTTGACGAATCGTCTGTTTACGGTGTATACAATAGGCTGTGGTGGTCTATTGCATACACTATGGCTCACAGATAGGTAACACAGGTGATGGGGTTTGAAGACAAGCCAGGGCCATCACGTCCTCTGTGTGTGTGGTTCCCCATCCAGCGTAATCCTGCTTGAGCCACATCTGATCTCCTGTGATAGCACACAATTCCCAACAACAACACCAGCCTAGATGCCGTGTGCATTGACAGATCACAGCGCTGATAGTGTGTCCTTGTGTTTGTGGTCTGAATGGACTAATGAAAGCGCTGACCTCTGTTGGGAGACATCAGTACTGCTGAAAGTCAAGCGGCCACCCCAATTGTCCAGCGAGGGCATCAGCAGCATTGATTTTCCACAAGGACCTGATGACTTTTTGCTGTTTACAGCTTCAGCTTGCCACCCTGTTATTAATTATTTACCGTCACAACACATATCAATATAGAGGTGATGTATTGGTGGTTAAGTTAGCGTAAACTGGTCTTATTATCCCAGTTATAAATGGAGAAAAGCTGTAAATAAGTGCCATCCATAATTTCGGTGCACTGAGATTTTGACCTTGGCTGTTTAAAACGATTAGTACTGAGAAATGTCTGAGTGTTCCATGACAAACACACCATTAGTAAGATGCTCAAGAAGAGCAGAGGTTCAAGAGAAAAGAGATTTGTGTTTTACTCACTTATTGTACCACAAACTAAAACCTGTCTGACTGTGTTCAGAGTTCATAACCTGTCTGATTTCATAAAGGGACACGTTAGCTGTGCCCTGAATGGAATTATATGAATTTGATGATTGCAGTATGAGTATTCTATTCAAATCCCAGCTCAATTGGCCTCATAATATATATATATTTTAAAAAAAGTGTCAAGCCCAGCAAAGGACAAAACAGAAGGGCGGAGGTTCACGTTATTTCAAGACAAAAGAGATTTGTGTCTTCCTCACTTATTGTACCACACTACTGCCCTGGTGTGGTATAACTTGTCTGACTGCGTTCTGAGTTCATAACCTGTCTGATTTCATAGGGACACACTAGCTGTGCCCTAAATGGAATTATATGAATTTGAAGATTTCAGTATGAGTAGATTCTATTAAAATCTCAGCTCCTTTGGCCTCATAGTACTTTTATTATATGAAAAAAAACTGCTGGTATATTCTTTTATGATAGTGTTATTCTTGTTCATTATTTTATCAGCAGAACATTTATCAGCAGAATGTGGTCAAAAAGACTCACAGAGTCCAGATCACAGAGATCACAGATCCTTGTCTAATGCAAGCTCTTCTTCGAAGGGTTAAGGAGAGATTGGAAAGAATCAGAACGTAGTAATGATGAGCTGGGCATTACCACTTTACAAGGTGAGTGCTATGTTGAGCAATGTCACTGCTTTCTTTGCTCAGTGTCATACTAAGTTGGGTGTACTGTGTAAATATTTAATGTTGGTACGTAGGAAATGTGGACTGGATAACAGAAACAGTGTATTGATTGGAATATTACACCTCAGTGTAGTAAAAAGCTGTATACGATTCTGCTGAGCTCACCTTGATGGCCATTACACAGAGTACTTCATTCCAAGGCCAGATGGGCCTGTCTCTGCAAACTGGGCCATTTGTGACATATTTGTGTCCTAATGACTTTACTACTGATATAAGTAAAGGATGCTGAACTTAGTCACATTATTTTTTTAGTCTTAAATTTAGTGTGTAATAAAAAAGGAATTTAAAATATATATTTTTTTATTTCAGCCAGGTTGCGGTCTTTCCCTTTTTGTTATTTCTGATATAATATACAAGTATCACATGCACTCTAGACTACATTTCCCAGCATCCCTCCTGGTTCTCACCTGCACTCATTCAGCCATCATCCACACCTGACGCCAATCACTAGCCATCAAGAACACTAAAATATAAAACTTAAAATATAATCTGCATGCACAATAAACTACAGTAAAATGTATTTACATCTCTCTACAGAAAGGTTTTTGCAGGTTTTAATAAAATGTTATAATAAGTAGTCATAATAAGCATATTTCCATAAACCTGTATTGTCATCTCATTGCTGTCTCCAAGCCTGGTATTTCCTGACAATAAAGGAGAGACATTTTACTAAAATGTTTTTGACCACATTGTTTAAGCTAATGTGACTTTCTATTCAAGGTGACTCTCATTCATATATCATATGGTTGAAGCAATATTTTTTTTAAATGTAACTTTATAAAAGAAAATTGTTATGAGACAGACTCTCACTCTATTTTTAAAAAAATATATTTTGTTTTGATCGGGTTATTCAATTAAAAAAAACAAAAAAACAAAAAAAACAAAAGCGTTAAAAATCATAAACCCTATACACTCACTGTAATGACTGTTGTTCAGATATAACTTCTTGTGATGATTATACATTGTTGATGATTGTGTTGTGGGTCATTGTTTCCCTGTTGGTTACCCATTTTTCTTGTTAATGTGGACAGGTAGAGTATGACACCCATAACCATGTTATGCCAGCAAATGGAGAAGTCAGTCAGCTTGTTTATTGTGTCTTAAGCCCCCAATGTTGTGCACTTTTTGCCCCATACCCTACTTCTAGACATTCTTCAGTTATTAAACTGTAAATTAGCTTGAACAAAATTGAAAATCATTACAATCATGTATTTGGTTATTTTAAATGTTTCTTATTTGCTAAATAAGTCTATAACATTCAAAAACATTAAAGGGTTTAGTTCACCCAAAAATGAAAATTCTGTCATCTATTTGCCGTCAATATCATTCCAAATCCATAAGGCTTTATGAACATATGTTTTAATGAAATCGGAGAGATTTCTGTCCTTCCATTGAGAGTCTATTCATCCAAAACTCTGATGCTTAAATGAGATTGTGAAAGAAATCCATTTAAATTGAGTGGGTCAAGTCTTTTGAAGAGAGATGATCATTTTATTTGATGAACAGATTTCATTTGGATTAACTCACTCAGTTCATATGGATTTATTTTACAATCTCTTTATTAATGTTTTGAACTATCAGAGTTTTGGGTGAATAGACTTTCAGGAGGAACAGAAATTTCTCAGATTTCATTAATATCTTAATTTGTGTTTAGAAGATGAAAAAAAGTCTTTAGTGAGAGTGAGTAATTGAAAGAATTTTCAGTTAAACTTCCCTTTAAATATTAGATCAACTTTGCACAGAGTTGAGGGTTGGCATAAAAAATAATTATTGGTACTTTGCAAGGCTGTAAGCACATACTTGTAAAAAAAAATAAAAAATATATATATATATATATATGTATATGAATAACTGAAGGGATGTGGTGGTTGCATAATGTTGGTCTTATTTGGTTTTTATTACTACTGTAAAGGATTGATTCTGGGGTTCAATTAAATGAGCTTAAAAGAAATAAACAAATTAACAATTAAGATTCTATAAGAGGAAAGGAGAAAAATAATATATTTATTTTATTTTACTTATTTTGTTTTACTACTAATATTGTGCAACATTTATGTTTTTTGTAAATCTCACTGTGGTGGTTATAGTCTTTGATACGGAGCCTGAGGTGGGTGGAGCCTGAGGCCAAGGTTCTTCTGTGTCCCCATATTGCTGCAAACAATTGACCCTTCCTCCTTGGCATTTTGGCTTTTTGCTTTTTGGATTATTGGTTTTCCTTTGGACTTGCTTGCCACATATTCAAAGTGTTTGTCACTTGTGAGGTAGAAGCTTGAGGGGTTTTGACCGCTTACTTGTGGTAGCATGCTCATGGATGGGAATATAAACCACGTCAAAGTGTGGGGTGCTTTGCACAGGGCTTTGACAAGGGTTTGGACTGCTAGATGATCTAGCGAGTAGATCCCACTGCCTCTAATGCCTGCTTGTGTATTTGGCGTTGTTGCATTTTTCCAGGCCTTTAAGAGCATGGGCAGGAAGAGGGGTCTCCGCAGCTTCCTTCCACCATTTTCTCTGATGTAGATCCAACCCTTCAGGTTCCAGTGATGCTTCAAGCTTTTGAAGAAAGCCCTGTCAGCTGGCTGAAGAATGTGTGTTGTATGAGGAGGGAAGCACACAACATGCACATTGTTGTCTCTCATTAGAGTAAGGAACTCAATGTTAAATACATGGCTGCTGTGTCCGTCAAGCAGAAGCACATGTGTACAGGAAACTTCTTTGGGCAGGTGAGCTATTAAGTACTTTCCACAGTCCAAAAACACCTCAGAGTTGATCCATTGCCTGATATTCTGACAAGGGTATTGATTGGTTCCCCAAAACACCATTCAGCTCAAAGCCTTTTACCTTTCAAAATGACAAGTAGTGGCCTATGCTGTCCTGCTGCATTGAGACACGCTAACAGTGTTGTTGTTTCTCTTTCATTTGCAGTGATTTCAAAGTATGGCAATCCTACTTAAGCCTCACCTCTTGCAGACACAAAGTGGTCCTGTAGGCCTGTTTTGTGGCAATTCCAGATGTGACCTAGGAGGTCCTGGATCCCAAGCTCAGTAATAATTTCGCTGTAAGAAGCAAGTAATTTTCACACAGAAACACAGTTAAATTAAGCAGGCTGCTCGGGTAGAAGAGAGTGCCTCCGGCTTCCTCATACTGAGGACTCTGAGGTCTGGTAGAGTATCAAAAAGCAATTGTACTGCACATGTGTCAAACTCGACATACATGTTTGACTCGATCAGCTTGTTGGACCTCATCTTCTTGGAGAACGCTTTTGAAAAAAACAGCATATGCTGGTTGGGTATGTTTTGAAGCATGGCAGCTGGTCATGAGCTGGTTTAAGCTGGTCAAGTACTGGTCCTAAGCTGGTCCTAAGAAACTAGCTCCAGCACAGGACCAGCTTATAACCAGCTCAGGACCAGCTTAAACCAGCTCATGACCAACTAAGGACCAGCATAAACCAGCTCAAACCAGCTGCCATGCTTCAAAACATACCTTTTTTTTTTCAACATGTGGGACTTATGTGCTTATGTCCCTTCACTTGCCCGCAGAGCAGATTTTTGGCATGTTCCACACTCTCAAAAAGGATGTACACATTTTTTGTGTTAGGGCTATTTTAACACATTTTGAGTAATTTTATGTTGAATATAAGTTCTTTTTTTTTTACATTTTATGTTGAATGTGTGTAAAAAAAAAAAAAGAAAGGAAAGGAAAACAACACTATCCAACACAAAATGTGTTAATTGTCCTCCAATCACATTGCTGCCTACCTCACTTAGCCATTTGTTAAGCAAATTAGTGCCTCTTTTTCACCAGTGGACGACTTGAATGCTCACCTCAGGTAACGTATTTGGATTTATTTGTTATTAGAAACTATTAAAAAAAGTATTTTTTTGTTGTTTGTGAAATTTTTTGACAGTCAAGGTGCATTTACACAGTTAGCGTCCTCTCCTGCTTACTAATATTTTCAGTTTCTCCCCAAAATATTTTGGAGGTAATTTATCCCTCTTTTTCATCGGTGAACGACTTGAATGCTTATATGTCATGTATTTGGATTTATTTGTTATTAGAAACTATAAAAAGTATCTTTTTTGTTGTTTGTGAAATTTTTAGATGGTCAAGGTGCGTTTACTCAGTGACCTCTCGTGCTTACTGGTATGTGATTTTCAGTTTATATACAAGATATAAATATGTTTAAAATGTCTATGAAATATGTCTATGTGAATATTGACTTCATGTAAATGTACCAGTCAAGTTTTAATAAATGCATATATTTAAAAAAAATGCTTTGTATTAAAGCACATCTGACACAAACCTGTGCGATTTATAACACATTAGTGTGTTAAATATTTGAACACACTGTCTGTGTTAAGAAGAATAACACACTGGATGAACTAACACAAAATGTATTGTCCTTAATTGGACACACAGGTGTGTTAAGAAATAATACAGGTTGTGTTGTTGTTAACACATCCTTTTTGAGAGTGCAGGCTCTGGCCAAGAACCTACACTTGGGTATGTTCCCTGTCTCCACAATCTCCTTGTACTCTTCAATGGCCCCCTTCATCCTTTCCTCAATCCACTTTATTTGCTTTATGTCTCATTGGTGCCATTCTACTCTGCAATTGCTTAAATTAATCAGGATTAGATAGGAATGTATTAAAAGGTCAAGGCTAAACTTAGTGTTAGTAGCTTAGTTGGTGTATTAGGGTAAATTGTCATACTTTAGCTAATACAAACCTTTAATGGAAACATGAATATAGTGTACTACTGCAACACAATCAGTAAAAATGTGTAATTGTCATGGTTTGCACAAATTAAAAGGTTGAGAAGCACCCGTTTAGAGCATACAAAGCATACACAACAGTTCCCTTTCAGTCAGTACACTACGAGTTACGTCAGTTACTGACGGAATGGGGGTTTCGCTTAGAAGCCAATCGCCTTTGAGCTCTACAAAACGAGCCAATGGCATGAATGGCATGAAAATCGCATGAAAAATGGCATGAAAAATCGCATGAAAATCGCAAAGCCAGTGCTGAAACGGTCTCATATGGAGCAGCCTTCCTGCAACGTCCTCCACGCCTCGGCCCGGGTGAAGGCTGCTCCATATGAGACCGTTTCAGCACTGGCTTTGCGATCGAGTCCCGAGATGGGCATGGCAACACGGCACGCTCCAGGTCCCAGTGACCCGAGCCTGCCGTCAGACCTTCACCCCGTGGTCGAACCTCAGCTTTCTACGGGCAGGTGTTCCCCTAGAGCGAGTTTCCAGGCATGTTGTTGTCACAACAGATGCCTCTGCCACGGGCTGGGGCGCCATGTGCAAGGGACATGCTGCCGCGGGCTCCTGGAAAGGACCCCAGCGCTTATGGCATGTCAATTGCCTCGAGTTGCTGGCCGTACGTCTTGCTCTGCACCGCTTCCGAGCCCTGCGCAAGGACAAGCACGTACTGGTCCGTTCAGACAGCACGGCGACAGTAGCGTACATCAACCGACAAGGTGGTCTACGCTCCCGCCGGATGTTGCAACTCGCCCGCCATCTCCTCTTATGGAATCAGAAGCATCTGAGGTCGCTTCGTGCCGTTCACATCCCGGGAGACCTGAACCGTGCAGCCGACGAGCTGTCGCGTTTTCAGCCGCTCCCGGGGGAATGGAGACTCCATCCCCAGACGGTTCAGCTGATTTGGGAACAGTTTGGCGACGCACAGATAGATCTGTTTGCCTCCCAAGACTCTTCCCATTGCCGCTGGTACTATTCCCTGACCGAGGGGACCCTCGGCACGGATGCACTAGCGCACAGCTGGCCGCGGGGCCCACGCAAATATGCGTTTCCCCCAGTGAGCCTTCTCGCACAGGTTCTGTGCAAGATCAGGGAGGACAGGGAGCAGGTCCTTTTGGTCGCCTCGTATTGGCCCGGCCGGACCTGGTTCTCAGAACTTGTACTCCTTGCGACAGCACCTCCCTGGTCGATCCCTCTGAGACAGGATCTCCTGACTCAGAGACGGGGCACCATATGGCACCCGCATCCCGACCTGTGGAACCTCCACGTGTGGAACCTGGACGGGACGCGGCAGGTTTGAGTACCCTGCCACCTCAGGTGGCGGCTACCATCACTTCCGCTAGAGCCCTGTCCACCAGACAGGCCTATGCGTTGAAGTGGAACCTCTTCGTCACCTGGTGCTCCTCTCGGTGAGAAGACCCCAGAAAATGCTCGATCGGGTCCGTGCTCTCCTTCCTCCAGGAAGGGTTGGAGCGAAGGCTGTCTCCCTCCACCCTGAAGGTCTATGTGGCTGCCATTTCAGCCCATCACGACCTGGTGGATTCTAAAACGGTTGGACAGCACGACCTGGTCAGCAGGTGACTCAGAGGCGCGAGGAGGTTAAACCCTCCTCGCCCACCTCAGGTACCCTCTTGGGACCTAGCAGTGGTCTTAGCCGCCCTGCAAAAGGCTCCTTTTGAGCCATTGCAGTCTGTGGAGCTGAAGTTCCTTTCATTGAAAGTGGCGCTCTTGACTGCTTTGGCTTCCATCAAGAGGGTAGGGGACCTGCAGGCATTTTCGGTTGACGAAGCGTGCCTGGAATTCGGGCCGGCCAATTCTCACGTGATCCTGAGACCCCGGCCTGGATACGTGCCCAAGGTTCCCACCACTCCCTTCAGGGACCAGGTGGTGAACCTGCAAGCGCTGCCCTTGGAGGAGGCAGACTCAGCCTTGGCACTGCTCTGTCCAGTACGCGCCCTTCGCGCTTACGTAGACCGGACGCAGTGTTTCAGGACCTCAGACCAGCTCTTTGTCTGTTACGGAGGGCAGCAGAAAGGGAAGGCTCTCTCCAAGCAGAGGTTGTCCCACTGGATAGTGGACGCCATTGTCCTGGCATATCAGGTCCAGGGCATGCCATGCCCCCTTGGGGTAAGAGCACACTCCACTAGGAGTGTCGCCTCCTCATGGACTTTACGCATGGCGCCTCGCTAACAGACATTTGCAGAGCTGCAGGCTGGGCGACATCCAACACATTCGCGAGGTTCTATAATCTCCGAGTGGAGCCTGTATCCTCTCGTGTACTCGCCCCAAGTGGCCAGTAACCGGACAGGCTCAGGTGTCTTCGCTTGCTGCGCCATTCCAATCCACGGACTGGATGCGTGCGCATTTCTTCTCAGGTGAGCTTCCCAGTAAGCCCTGAGCTCCTCCAGCACTGTTGATGTCGTCACCAGAGCGTGTGCCCTCTCGGTCACCCCTCGTGCTCGGCTAGGTGCCTCCGTATGCATTGTTTCCCCGTTGGGTAACCCCCACATGTGTATTTCCACGGTAAGTCTCTTGTAGCTCGTGTCTTCCCTTGGCAAGACACCTTGCCACACCTGGGGTTGAAATTTTCCACCTTTGGCTGGATACCCCGGAGTGCCCCCTATGCAGCCCCTTCGGTCATAGGTGTATTCTTAAAGTCCCCCCCTTTGGGTTGGCATTGTGTTGCATTTCTCCACGTGGGATATGCTTCCCAGTGTACCTTGGTAGCGTTGAGCCTAGCCCCTCGTTCGTGCCCACACTCACGGCAGGGAGCCCGGGTCAGCGCAGGACGCTGGAAGACAGCCGTCGTGGCGAGATTGTATTGGGAACCCCATTCCGTCAGTAACTGACGTAACTCGTAGTGTACTGACTGAAAGGGAACGTCTCGGTTACGTATGTAACCCTCGTTCCCTGAAGGAAGGGAACGGAGACGTTACGTCCCCCTGCCACGACCGCTGTACCGCTGGAACTGGCCAGGCGTTCATGCCTCGGCTCTTCAGCAGGTAACATAATGCGAGATTGCCACACAACGCTCTTTATACCCACACCGTGGGGCGGGGTTGCGGCATGCAAATTCTGCAGACCCATGGCATTTTCATGCCATTGGCTCGTTTTGTAGAGCTCAAAGGCGATTGGCTTCTAAGCGAAACCCCCATTCCGTCAGTAATTGACGTAACGTCTCCGTTCCCTTCCTTCAGGGAACGAGGGTTACATACGTAACCGAGACGTTCTCCATTGCAAGGTTAATCATTTTCTTAACTCCCAAGGGTCTGCAAAGTTGCCGGCGACTTCACCTGACTTTTTTTCTTATCGGAAAATACAAGCATGTTCATACATGTTGCACTGTCCCAAAACCATGCTGTCTCATTCACTTAAAACTTAGTGATTTTAAAAACTTAAAATTTAAAAGTGACTCACTTAAAATTTTTCTGATAGTAGTAACAGTACGTTTGACAAACCTAGTACACATAAAACATAAATGCCATTATAAAGAGATGGACGAAAACACTTAAACTCCATTAAACTGTGAACAATCTGTTCCCCATTTGACCAAATTTTAATACTGGAATTTCAAGAGACCTCCAGAAACTCTTTCTTTCCCTCACACAAAGCCAATGGATGTCTTCAGTATTGCAAACAAGTCATATGGACTTTTGTGATATATTTATAGTGGATTTTTTAAGCTTTCGACCCCATTATTGTAATTACATGGACAACAGTAGCATGAACATTCTTCAAAACATCTCCTGTTCAGCAAATCCAAAACATTCAGGCAAAACATTGAGCACAACCCAGACAGAGCTCCCCTACAGTGAATTCTGGTGGTGACAGCCTCGTCTTTTGGGGATTCTGAGTGCACTGAGACAATGATCCAAAACATACAGCAAAAAGCCCCTAGGGAAACATCACACCATAGAGGTTAATGTCCTTGAGTGGCCCTGACAGAACCAAGAACCACATCCAACTGAGAATCTCATTTACCTAAAAACTATTCTAAAATATTAAATTTGTCAGTTTATTTGACTGTTATTTCACACAATATCATAGTTTGTCCTTAAGGAAAGCCACAAAACAGAAAAGCTAGAAAATGTTATATTGCAAGACTGATTTTATTGTTTACCTTTACCCTTGAAATATAGCCTAGAAATGTAATTTGCAGCCAGGGTCATCTAGCAACTCTCCGTTGGTTTGCGAGCTTGAAAAACCAAACTCTAGTCAGGCCAATCACATCGTGCATAACATAATGACGGCAGAGTCGCGATGGTTCCGCGTGAATGTACAAGCACGCCTGCAATTCTCATATTCTTTTTGCAAAAATGGCAACAGTCGTTGGGCTCCATTACCATAACATTTGTTGGCTTACAGGAATCTCTCCATCAAACTTTTCCACAACACACCATACGTGGAACACTCCCCCATGGACTCATTTCCGTCGTTCTGACTACATCAGGATTTTTTTTTACTTCCTCGCTCCTCTGTCCTCCATCCTATGACCCGGAAACCGATCAAGCTCAGCCATCTTGTAGGACATCCCAAATCTCTAATTGCACCACGAGGAGGTGAGGATCGAGGAGTGAGGAGGCTTCCTAAGGAGTCATGAGTGAGGATACACGGGTGTATCCTTTGCGGAAGTGTTTTATCGACTAAATGTGACGCAGTATACCTTCTCCTCCCCCTTCACATCTTGCCACAGTTTATTAATTATTATTACTATTATTATAATTATCATTATTGTTTACATATACAAGACACAAATGTATGTCAAATTACAACAACTGTAGTACAGTTGCAGAATTATAAGCACAAGAAAATGAACGAAAATTAAAAAAAATGTAATACTATACAACAAATAAAAAACAGTTAATAACTGGGAATAATTAATTGTTAATAAATGGTAATGTAAAAAAAATACAGACCAATGTGGTATTTTGTGGAGGTTGAAACTATTACAATATAAATAATTATCTGTAATGTTCAAGAATCCTGACGTGCAAGCTAAATCCAGCGGTGTAGTCATCATTAATTGACGAGGCTTTGAAGTGTTGCTAAAGGGAGCGAGGGTATATCATTTCACTTCGATTCAATTCCTCCATCCTCACGTCTTTTCCTTGTGTCATTCCCTCGCACCCTGATGGGGTGGAGCTAAGACGCGAGGAAAGGAAACGAGAATGCACAAATAAGAGAAGCACCTCGAAAGTGCATATGAAAGTGTGCCATTTAGGATTCAGCCTTTGTCCCAAGTAGTACTGAAATAGTACACTTACAAGTATACTACTAGTTCATTGATATTAGTATACTTACTACATAATGTATACTTAAAAATATCCTTAAACTGTAAAAAAAAATTAACTTTGACGTATACTTATCTTTTGTAAGAGATGATAAAAATAAATTCTGAAAATTCCAGACAAACATGGCACTATCCCATTCAGAATGTGCCATAATGTATTTCCCCTGACCTGAACAGGACACACCTCACTCCTCACTGTTGCAGTATTCTTTGCTGATGAACATTGTTTCTCCCTTCCTACATGATCATTTTATTCCCTGCCTGGTGATGCTTGGTGTGTTTGTAATGGGACCAATGTAGCTATTTTTCCTGAAACACATGCAGAATTTAGTCACCATGATGGTGTGCAGCACGCCTGATTCACACAACATGTTTGTTTTTTTCTCTCAGATATTCCACATGGATGCTTTTTTTGTTGAATGCCTGAAGCCAGGTTCGACATGTGTTGTCAGATATTTTGAGTCATGAAATCTGGGGCACAGAACAGATGCATGGAAACCTGGGACTGAAGACTACAACAGGAGTTTAGCTTTGGGAAATTATACCTTCAACATCCGTTGTATACCATATACTGAACAGACTAAATAAAATATTAATTGACTAATTTCTAGTCTTGACTATTAAACTCTATTTGGAGGGATGATTTGTAAGGTAAATTACATTCAAATAAATTTTTATCACTGAATAAAAGCTTTCTTTACCCCCATGGACATGATTCAAACATTGAAGGATGTTTATTTGTCCCATGGGTTTTTCCCTTCAAAACTATTTGCTCCCAGCTATTTGTTCCCAAGCGTCCAGACACAAAATGAGGTTCCCTCTGACATATTCATTCATACAGCAGGACAGAAAAAAAACAAACACATTTTCTGTTGGGTCACTAGATCTAAGAAGTGAACTTGATAGTGGACACACCAATAGAGACAAAGTATCTGCAAAGTGATTTGTCAAGCTTAAACGTTATTTTTAAAAACTATGCAGAAGTATATGAACAGTGCAGGTATCTTTCAATGACCGCAGTGTTGAACAACAGTAGTAATTTCTAGTTTAATTTTTTTTTTGTTGAAATAAATCTTTGCTGCTATGACTTCAACAGGTAAAGAATACAGCATTTTATAAAAATGACAATTATGAAATACACAGTATTTTTAGTGACTTCTGACTTTTGATATTACAGTCTATTTGGAGGTGGTATCAATGCAATCTAATAATTGGCCTTAACTATATTAAACATACTGTATGTTAGTATTTAAATTGGGGTGCAAAAACAGTCTGCTACTATTTGCCTTAAATAAATCTATAAGCAAATCTTATAGAAGGCTATTCATTTTCATAATTTTCATATATTAATCACATTTTTTGCCAGTGTGTGAACAGCTTTTAACTAAACTTAAAAAACGAGACTCCCTGACATCCTATGTTGTTCCTATGTCCTATAGACTGATTTTGTGCGAAGGACTTCACCGGGAAAATCCAAAGGATGTAATGTTCCTGAGAGCCTCTCCTCCAGTCTATGACACATGAAATTAATGCTTATACTGCAATGATCAGGATAATGCCAAAAGAGCCATTCTGTACTGTAATGTCAATGTGTCATGCTAAGAAAAGGGATTCATTCAAACTATAGTCTCACATAGCCAGATCTATATGTCTCAAATATACTTTCTAATCAAACTATCATAACAGTGTAATTTTGTGTCAAAATCTGTCAACATGAATTGTAGAGTTGGTGCAAACATATCCACATTGCTACGATCAGATGCTTTCTTAACTGATGTTTTCTCACCGCTGTCATTTTTGTTGTGTCTTTATTTTGTTATTGAGAGGAAAGTGCGCAGCACATATTTACATATTCATCTAAACGCCGTTCTCAGCAGCATATATCGCTGCAAATGTATCAACTGTACTTCGCCATGAGTATAACTAACTAGGACTGTATGTTACGTGTGCACGAATGCGAGCACAATCAAGTTGTCGGCTGCAATTCACTTACTGGTCGCTAATAACAAGGGTTTCCAAAGACCTATGTCTGACCGTGTTTAAATTTCACTGCTATTTGCAAAGGCAAGTAGGTACTGAAAAAAACCCCATAAAAATACTATATTACTGTGTTAAAATGAACCCAAAATAAGTTGAAAATTAAATAAAAAATTAATTTTTTTAATTAAAATTAAAATTAATTAATACATTAAAACAAGAAGAATGTGATGGATGTGCTAACAAGAAACAGAACATTATCTGCAAAAATATGGGATGTCAGAGCTGTGGTACAGTGGGCTCTGTACATGCTCATGACATTAGAGTGGTTGACTCTTGGGGACCCATGTTTAAGTACAGCCTGGGACATTTCCTGATCACACTCACCCCTACTGGCCTTTCAACAAGGGAAAAAGTCCCAAAATTGTTCCTGTAATAAATTAATTTTTGTTGCTTTAGATAAACACTTACTGTTGACTATGAGGATATAGTACCTCATCCAAATCCTCCAAACCCATCAGGACAGAAATAACAGCTCTGTGTGCAGGTTGTGGGTGGAGAAAGAGATGCATTGGTCAGCTGCCAAATAAAAGATTTAAACTGCTGATAATTAGAGAATACTGTGTGGAAATGAAGATTTCTTTTAATGCGCTTTAATGAAGGTGTCATGTATAAAGCACATTTTATGACATACACCACATATTATCCTGTCATGAAGCTGTAGATGGTGCAGGCTGATAGGTCCTTAAAATACTAATAGAAGGTAATGAGTTCAATTACATAGTGAGAAGCTTGTTATATGATATGTACAAATGGAGCATATATCAAACTTTGTGCTCATGAAAAAAAAGCTTTTCACCTTAAAGGTGCAGTATGCGATTTCTGTAAAACGCTGTTGAAAGTGGTTCGAACCGAGCACGACAACACTCTTGTAGCCAGTTAGCAGTATACGCTCATGATGGGGGAGGAGAGAGACTGAGCTAGAGGGAGATTTGAAGAAAGACTGTATAAAGAGAGATGGCAGAGAGACATTACAAAAGACAAAAGGTCAGAGGAATATCACTGGAAAAGAAGTGTTATGCCCAGGGGTCCGTTCTTTGTACGTCGCTAACTCAGTTAGCTGGATTTGACTGTTGATGATTTGGCATGATCTTGGATTGTTTGGTTCTTCGACACTCATCGTGGACTTGCTGTCATAGCAACAGGTCCGGAAGCTTAAACCTGCTCGGGAGCTAATATAATATAAAATTGTATTTGAAAATAATATTATAATGTTGTGTATAATATTATAGACACAGCCACTTGATTGAGATATTTATTTTTGATAGAATAATTACTTATAATTACTATAATTTTATTGGAGTCTTACACACGCGCTGTAACGTTAACCTGAGCCGTGCATTAATTTGAGTGATGAAGGATATTATGGGATGGCTTGATGCAACGCAGGAGAAGCAGATAACTTGATCTTGACCCTTAAGAAACTTTAATTAATGCTGTCACGTAACAAATCTGCTTCAAATTGAATTAAAAATTAAATGAATTGCTAATTACAACATTGAAATAAGAATTTAAAGGGTGTACAAATACTATAAAATCGTGAATATAAATAATTGGAAATCATGTTTAAAAAAAACAGTGCACATTTCATTGATCTATTATAACTTTATGTTGGATTGGTCATTTGGCTGTTTCGTTATAAAGGTCCAGAAATTTATGTTTTTTTTTTGTTTTTTTTTTTAATTTGTCAAGGTTTTTGCCAGGTGGCTTTTTTAATTATATGATGTCATTACGTTGCTGTCTTTACGACAGCCAATCGCTGCATTGCTAATCGTGGTTTCGAGTATTGATGCATCTGCCCTCTTCAGGGAACACAGGAATGCGCAGTAATCTTAGACAATTTAACCCAGATATTTTAATCCAATCCGCAAATTAATTTGAAGAACCAAATTAGCCAGAGATCATTTATCAAGATTAGTAGATCCGGGATCTGTCAAATCATCTCAGATGTATTAAACAAGGTACGAAGCACGGACCCCTGGTGTTGTTTGTCTGGATTGTCTGCACAGTGTTTTGACCAATTGCCTGTTACACAGATTATGATTCTTGATTGGCCAATAAAAGCTGCATTTGGATCTTCACCCAAGTCTCAGAACAGTCCGTAACACTTACTGCACCTTTAAGATTTTTATAGAAGCTTGATCATGCATGAGAAAATTATGTTAATGCACTAATGGAGCATAATAAACGGTGCTTAGCATGAGAAAATGCAATTTGGGTCCAAACTTCTCAGGAACACTAATTGAAAAATATGTTGTTGATGGTTTTGGAACCCCATTTTGGAACCTTCATTTTCTGAAATGCTATGAATAAAATATTGCATTTCCATGGCCACGGGAAGAAAATCATTCTAAGTGGAAAGTGGGTGAACAAAGAGTGAATTTTAAGCAGGAGCAGGTGGGTACGGAATAGAACCTAGCGGGAATGGGCAGGAGCGGGACGGAAAAAAAAAACAGTCCCGCGCAGAACTCTATTTCCTCCTCCTTCTTCCCTGAGCCTTTAATATTGCCACAGCGTGTTTCTGATAGCAGCACGCTATCAGAGTTCCTCTGAAACCCTCCACCTCCCTCAGTTCCACCTGCCCATATCTGGTACGGACAATTTCACCTATGCTATTTGCCGTAGAAAATCCAATCTTGCACTGAAGCAACAAGAATAACAGCAGCAGAAGCAGCATGCATAGCATAGTCTGTCAAGATCAAATGGGCATTAACAATGTCATCCATTAGCATAACAAACTATCCCAAGAGCTGTCATGATAAACCCTAGTTTATAATCTTCTAAAAGACTTTGAAAAAGCACAAATCTTACATATGTTTTAATTCGACTGTATCCAACATTATCATTTTGACATGACAAGCTTTTGACTTAATATTTGTCTCAATATATTTAATTTATATAAACTGTCTAAATTAAACCTAAACTTCAAAAGGCAATTAGAACTGTGTGGTTTAACTCAGTGTTTTTTCAATCCGTCTTGTGCACTTCTATAACTGTCTGATTTGGCTTGGCCACCAAATTGGACAAAAATAGGCTACAGCAGACTGTTAAGAAGGATCATTGGTTCACCCCTGTTTGCCCTTTAGGACCTCCAGAGTAGACGAGATGAGCAGACAAAATCATTCTGACCCCACACACTTCCCTCCGGCCAGAACAACCAGGTTACACTGGCCGGAGGGAAGTGTGTGGGGTCAGAATGATTTTGTCTTATTTATTATTTATATTGTATATATATATCAAATTTATTTGATTCTAACAATATGCATTAAAGGGATAGTTCACCCAAAAATGAAAATTCGCCCATGATTTACTCACCCTTAAGTCATTCTAGATGTATATGACGTTCTTCTTTCAGACGAATACAATCAGAGTTATATTAAAAAATGTCCTGCCTCGTCCAAGCTTTATAATGGCAGTGGATGGCTGTTTCTGTTTTGAAGTCCATAAAAGTGCATCTATCCATCATAAACTTACTCCACACATTTTTTTTATATAACTCTGATTGTTTCCATCTGAAAGAAGAATGTCATATACACCTAGGATGACTTGAGGGTAAGTAAATCATCGGCTAATTTTCATTTTTGGGTGAACTATCCCTTTAATGCATATTGTTAGAATCATATAAATAAGAGTTTAAAACTGTATGTAGACTGTATCCCACATAGCAACATTGTGCCGCCGATCTGGCCCACATCTGACACATGTGGAATGCTGATCTGGCCCACATACTGCGTGGAATGACGGCCCTTGGGTGGCCCACTCCTCTTTTGCCAGATCTGGGCCACAAGCAGGCCATAGCAACGCACATGTCAGCCAAGAGCAAAGAAATAAACCAGAACTGGACCTTATCTGAGCCACAAAATCTGCCTTAGATGAAATCAGGTGATGGTGGTTACCTGTTGATGGTTTTATAATCGTTGTGAAATTGACTGAGATTCTAAAAGTTGTGTTGTGCAATTAATACATTTACGTTACAACCCCTGTGTTACAGCAGCATGAGATCCTGCAGTATTATAACAATCAGTTAATTTGAACAAACATGAGCACAAAAAGTTAATCTACGGTGACACACAAAGACATCAACAATAAGTGTATGAATCTCAACAATCTCAAACGATCAGCACTGTTATAGTGATGAAACAGATTAGAGTTAAACTGGCAAACAGGAGTGGGCCACTCAAGGGCCGTCATTCCACATGTGCCAGATGTGGGCCAGATCTGGGGCGGCACAATGTTGCTATGTGGGATCATGTCCCACATTATGTATTTTAGTACAGGGATGATTTTTAGTTTTTTTTTACAAATCTCATCAAATAAATTAAACAGCTCTTTTTATGAAAGCTAAGTATCTCCTTTCACTTAGTAACTGCTGAAAAATAAAACAAAAATACATTTAATGGCCTATTTCATGTAAAGTGCCATCCCAATGTCAAACAGGTGCAAATCTTGAATCTTATTCGCAGATATCCCCCTCAGATATGTGAAAAAAACCCTGTGAAACTTCTTGCTTTGAAATTACATTTTATTTATTGTTAATAGAGCTTTCTCTAAAAGTATTCAGGCTGTATCAACAGGCATATGGGTTTCCATTTCATTTCAGGCGTATCCATCACAGTATTGATTGGCAAGTGCTTGTTAGGGTGTCAAATCATAGTATGATGTATATTGATATGCCTCTGGGTTTTATTCACAAAAAATGTGTTGCTTCAGAGCAACACACTGTTAGTCAGGTTTAACTTAATTCACTCAGGTTTAACAGAAGGTTCAGGTGCTAATGTGGTTTCTAATGAGCAAATATAGTGATATTTCCTGAAGACAGTGTTTTACCCCCAAAAGCGCTTATTGTTAATGATATGATTACAAATCATAATCTAGATGTGCTATGTTTGACAGAAACCTGGCTAAAACCTGACAATTACATTACTTTAAATGAGTCCACCCCCCAAGATTATTGTTATAAACACGAGCCGCGTCTGAAAGGCAGAGGGGGAGGGGTTGCTGTAATTTATAATAATATCTTCAGTATTACTCAAAAGTCTAGTTTCAAATATAATTCTTTTGAAGTTTTGGTGCTTTACGTAACGTTATGTAGTGTAAATGATAAATCCAGTTTGACATTTGTGCTGGCTACTGTATACAGGCCACCAGGGCATCATACAGACTTTATCAAAGAATTCGCTGATTTTCTATCAGAGTTACATTTACATTTACGCATTTGGCAGATGCGTTTATCCAAAGCGAATTACAGTGCAATTATTACAGGGATAATCCCCCTGGAGCAACATGGAGTAAAGTGCCTTGCTCAAGGACACACTGGTGGTGGCTAGGTGGGATCGAGCAACCTTCTGCATATTAGTTCAGTGGTTTAACCCACTAGACCACCATCCACCACCAGTTAGTACTAGCTACAGATAAAGTTGGTTATTGGTCCTAATTGTTGGTTATTTTAATATCCATGTAGACAATGAAAAAGAAGCATTGGGATTGGCATTTAGAGACATTCTAGGCAACACCCACTCATCGGCGTAATCATACTTTAGACTTAATACTGTCACATGGAATAAATGTTGAAATTCTGCAGCAGAGCGATGACATCTCAAATCATTACCTAGTATCGTGTATACTTAATTTAGCAAAGGCTGCAAAGCCATCTCCTCGTTTCAAATATGGCAGGATTATCACCGCTGCCACTAAAGATTGCTTTGTAAATAATCTTCTTCATCAGTTTCATCTCCTCAGCATCCCAGATAGCCTAGAGGAACTCGATGTTGCAACAGATTGACTCAGCCAGAAAAATGGAGGTTTTTCGCATTTCGTGGAAAGAGAGCATGATTGCATACAGAAAGGCCGTAAAAACTGCTAGATCTGCTTATTTCTCGACTCTCTTAGAAGAAAACAAACACAACCCTACACTGTAAAAAATTGTGCTGTAAAATAACGGTAATCTACTGGCAGCTGTGGTTGCCAGCAATGTACTGTTTATTTACAGCTCTCCTTTTTTTTACAGAATGATACCGTAATAATACCATGAAAGGTAACTCTTTTCATTTGGAAAATTGATTGCTTCAAACAGTTCTCATTTTAAGACTAGTATTTATACAGTGTTTGTACTGTAAACTTATTTCAATTGAGTCCACTGAAAAAGAACATTTCTTAATATGAACTGCAAACGCGCAATGTGTAGAAGTGATATAATTAAAAACATGACTTTAATCTTTGTAGTTCATTGTTAACGATAACACACATGTATGTGATAAATTACTCAACAAACAACTCATAACTGCATCAGCAAACACAATCACCGCCTTTAAATAAAACAACGTGCATCAATGTTTCCCTGCTCATCTTGGACTGAAGCACAGGCTCTACACTTCAGCACAATGGTGACCCACAAAACAAATTAATTAAACTAAAAGATCTCTTCTATATCATCTTGTGCAACAACACATAAACATTGTTTTATTTTAAAATTTACTCTCCTTATCAGTTACTGACTTCACACAACTTTTTTCTATTAACTTTCACTAATAGTTCAGTGATAATATCTTGATTCATCTGGTAAATCTGACTGTTACGTTTTACAGTATGTTACTGTTTTCCTTGATTTAACGGTAATCTACTGGCAGCTGTGGTTGCCAGTAAATTGCAGTTTTTTACAGTACTTTTCCGTAAATGAATTTACAGTTGCTTACCGTTAATTTACGCTTCACTCTGTTTTTTTTTCATCTAATCCCTTTAACCCTTTTAACCCCACAGCAAAATCTTCAGTTTTAAATGAACACTTATATGTGTCCACACTACAGAGTATTAGAGTAATTGAAGCATTGTTGAAGTTAATGAGATAATTAAGAGATTAATTAAGTGATATTGAGAATTAGTGATGAACACCTGCTGTTAACAAGCAGAATCACTGAAGGAAAGAGAAACAAAACTGTACAACTGTACAACTGACTTCAGCCACAGCCTTAGATGAAATCAACTGAAGATAAAAGAAGACATTAAATCTCTGAAGAGCTCAGCAGAGGAGGATTGACTGTCCACAAACAGCATTACCAGCTTCACACATTACCAATCAGATTGACTTTATTTCTGTCAGACGTCTACAGAAGCTCTTATTGAAAATGAACAGATCTTTAGGTGTTGATGTTTAATTGAAAATGTTTGGTCACCATTATGGTGATTAGTGTTTGCTTCAGTTGGGCTCTTGACCTTTGAATTTGTAACAATAGTTTTCATTTGGTTACTGTAATCGTGTGTTTCTTAGACATTTGTTATAACAAAAAAGGCCAAAAAACAAAATGTGATCAGGTGTTATTGGTTATGTTTTGCTTATGACATAATGGAATGCTTGGTTCGTTAATCTCATCCAGTGTCTATTCCCTTAACCAACCCATTCTTTTAAAAATACTTATTTTACGTTACCAAAACCATGACACTTCTGCAAAATATCAAGCAGTGATTAGGAATCAGTTAAGAAGGTTTTTTAAACTCATGATTTACAAAAATGGTTTGAACTACAGTGCCATTTAGACTCACATAGACATGAAAAATCAGCATATGAATCTCAACAATGGTGACAATTGACAACAAAAAAGATGAACAGATCAACAAGGTAAATAGTAAGAATTAAAGAAAATAACCAGGCTATTCAGCAGCATAATTTAATTATGCCGCAATGCATGCTGGGAGTCATGGACGATTTTTGTACAATGCCGGTACCCAGCATGCATTGCAGAATGAAGCTTTTGATGGTCACCATTGTTGAGATTCATACGCCGATTCTTAATGTCTATGTGAGTCTGAATGGTACTGGTGTTCAAAAATGTTTTGGCCACAAATTGTTTTCATGTCTTTCAAATTATCTGGTTGTAACAACACTGATGGATCTCATGCTGTAAAATTATTGGGATACCATAAAAAAAGCCATCATCTATATCATTATAGATTTGATTCTGAAGGAGCTTGGTTAATCAGACCATTAATAAATAATCAACATCATCGGTTTATGTTTTCTTTCAGCTTTGCTTGCTATAACAAATGTATTTAAAACGCACAGTTACAGCGACAACAGAAAAGCTAATGTTATTATGTCAAGGTTCAAGAGCCCAACTAAAGCAAACACTGATCACCATAATGGTAACGTCAAAAGAAACAATAAAACAACATCTGTTAATTCTCAATAAGAGCTTCTGTAGACGTCTGACAGAAATAAAGTCAATCTGGTTATATGTGAAGCTGGTAATGCTGTTTGTGGAGTTGTTTAATCCTTCTCTGCTGAGATCTTCAGAGATTTAATGTCTTCTTTTATCTTCAGTTTTATCTTCAGTTGGCTATTTTCTCGAAAATGACAATATTACCTAGAATGCATTGTTTTCTACGGTATATTACTGTTTTATTGAAAAAAAGGAATGTTAGTGTCAAAATTTTGTCTTTTTTTTACAGTGTAGGTATTTATTTGATACAGTGGCTAAATTAACAAGAAATAAAGCTTCAACTTCTGACGTTTGTAAACAGCACAGTTGTAATGACTTCATGAACTTCTTTACGTGAAAGATTGATAATATCAGGAAAAAAATTATAACTATGCAACCATCTACTACAGTATCACATCAGACAGTGCATTGTAGTGTCACTGAGGAAAAATTCCAGAAAGAAATGGTATCTGTGAGGACTTCCGGTCAGGATTTAGACCGTATCATCATCGTACTGAGACTGCTCTCATCAGAGACAAATGATTTACTCTTATCATCCGATCATGGTTGTATCTCTCTATTAGTGTTACTCGATCTTAGTGCTGCATTCGATACTGTTGACCACAACATTCTTTTGAATAGACTCGAAAATTATGGCATTAGTGGAATTGCACTGACATGGTTTAAATAATACTTATCTGACCGTTATCAGTTTGTAGCAGTAAATGAAGAGATGTCACACTGATCACAAGTTCAGTATGGAGTACCGCAAGGATCAGTGCTAGGACCGTTGCTTTTCACCCTGTACATGCGACCTTTGGGAGATATCATTAGGAAGCATGGTGTTAGTTTTCATTGTTATGCTGACGATACTCAGCTCTATATTTCTTCACGCCCTGACGAAGCTTACAAATTCACAAGATTACCGGAATGCATAGCTGATATAAAAAATGGGATGACTAGTAATTTCCTGCAACTTTATTCAGAATTTTTTTTTTTTTTAATTATTGGTCAAAAAAACTCCACAAGTAGTAACCTAGAATACTGTCTAACACTTGATGGCTGCTCTGTCAAGTCCTCGTCGTCAGTTAGGAACCTGGGTGTGCTCTTTGATACCAATCTTTCATTTGAAAGCCACGTTTCTAGCATCTGTAAAACTGCATTCTACCATTTAAAAAAATATATCTAAATTACACATGCTTTCAATGCAAAATGCTGAACAGTTAGTTCATGCGTTCATGACCTCAAGGCTAGATTATTGTAATGCTCTACTGGGTGGTTGCCCTGCTCGCTTAATAAATAAACTGCAGCTGGTCCAAAACGCAGCAGCTCGAGTTCTTACTAGAACCAGGAAGTATGACCATATTAGCCCGGTTCTGTCAACACTGCACTGGCTCCCTATTAAACAAAGCATACATTTTAAAATCTTGCTAATTACTTACAAAGCACTAAATGGTTTAGCTCCCCAGTACTTGAGCGAGCTCTTAACGCATTATACTCCATCACGTCTATTGCGGTCTCAAAATTCTGGCCAGTTGATAATACCTAGAATATCAGAATCAACTGCAGGCGGTCGATCCTTTTCCTATTTAGCACTCTAGAACAGTCTTCCTAGCATTGTTCGGGAAGCAAACACACTCTGGCAGTTTAAATCTAGACTAAAAACACATCTCTTTACAATGGCATACACATAGAACATTATCAATTTATATTATTCAAATCAATTAAATGATTGTTAGGCTGCATTAACTTGGTCAGCCGGAACCAGGAACACTTCCCACAGCACCAGATGTACTCGTTACATCATAAAAAGAATAGCATCTACGCTAATGTTAGTCTCTCTGTTTATCCCGAGGTTTGCTGCAGTCAGCCGGATTTGGATTTTGGCAGTTGGGGACACTAAATATTCAACTATATTACTGATATGCCCGCATTGACACTATATGATAATTGAAATGAGTTGGATGACATCACCGTTTTCTCCAGAGCGGCTGTACAGCCATATCAAATTCTGTTGCATTATTTTCCTGTTTAACACTGTGAAGCTGCTTTGAAACAATCGGCATTGTAAAAAGCGCTATATAAATAAAGGTGACTTGACTGACTTTTATATGTGTTCACAAAGCACAAAGCCAAACCATGACAGGCGCAATGGACCATTAATGTTCAAACAAATTCAGACTCTTATATTTGAGCTTGCGTCTCTGACTAAGAAGTAACATTTTTCACAGGTCGGTGGTGTTATTTCTTCTTCCAAACACAGAAATGCATTTGTAATTTCCATCTAATCATGTACATTAGTCATCTCAACAAACACATTTGGCCTTGTGAGAGTTTATCAGATGGATTCCTCTTGAGTCAGTTGAGTTCATCTTAACGCCTGTAATTTAGAGTTATCTTCCACACTGGTGTGCTTCCATAGTCTCAGCATCAGATGGCACGCCTACAGACCGCCCACGGTCCGTTCACGGACCATATGATGCATAATGCTGACAAAAATGAGTACATATGAGGAGGAACTGGTCACTGGATTTAGAAAAATGTGGCAAGTTAGTGGCACCAAATCAAGATTTTATTAGAGGTACTTTGTAGCACTTAGTCGTTTTTATTTTTGGATGGACAAAAAGTGTATACACATTTATGATATTAGGGTATCAAGTATCTCTGTGAACGTAATTTTACCAAAACATGTTCCTTGATCAACATCTGTTGATCCTGGAACAACATTCCAGTCAACCAATCAGATTTGAGGGACACGTTTAGGCTTACAACCAGAGTTAGGTGCTTCTACATCAGTGTTGTTCACCTATCATTTCCCTCTGATTTTAGGGATAAGTTATGGGTAGGGTTAGGGGTAGGGATATGGTTAGAATATAAAAATATAAAATATGTATAATATAAAATATGTTGATACAGGAATGTGTCTAACTCTGCAAAGTGAGGACGTGCGAGATAGGGTTAAGACCAAATTTTCAGACAAGAATCAGCAGCAGGATCAACAAAATATGTTGACCCAGGATCGCATCTTATTTGGCAAAATCAAGGTGACCAAATCAATTTCAGATAAAACTACCCCTAAACATCACATACAAATAAAACTATGGAAACTATGGTGGGTCGTTTTACATGTCCGTCAAACTTTTTTTTCTTGTCTATGCAGTGGACAAGTGGACAAGACTTATATTATACATTTTTGGTCTTGTTTGAAAGTGAAAGATGAACTACTATCAGCTTTACTCACTGACTTCCTGGTTGTTGTGGTTCGATGGCTCAGGGTGGCCCAGTTAGCCCCTGTTAGAAATTGTAAATATACTGTTTTTATTTGATAAATAAATTAAATTTTAAATATATAAATATTCTTCTGCAATTCTCATGTGCTCTTTGAATGTAGATGAGTCAGTCTGTAACTGTCATTAAATGCCTGTTAGTCTTAAGACATAAAATTGGAGTGCAGGCTGGACAGGCATATTACTTGGAGCTGTGTTTTCCGGAAGCCAGCAGGCTTGAGTTACCCTTTCATACTAACAAACGTTCCACCCACCTCAGATGACATCTGAGCTAAATGCAGGTCAGATCTGAGAGCAAAGAAGTTGGCCAGCTAAATACTGTGATCATTTTACAAAGCAATAAAGTCTAGGAACCCCCTTTTTTGTGGAAATGTCACTGATTCCATCTTCTAAGACTACAATAAATTATTTGTCAACCCCTCATAACAAGCAGACTTTTCACTTTTGGGGACAAATCTTATCTCTCAAAAATCTTATTGTTAAGGTAATTGATAAAATAGCATAATTGTTCAGGTAAAGTTTAACCTTTGCGGTCTCATTTGATAATTTTATTTAGGAAAACTTAATTTATCAGACCAGATCAAAAATGTTTGGGTCATTCGTTTGGGTCATTCGTAAGTACATACAGGTGTAATATATTAAATGTACTATATATATATATATATATATACACCGATCAGGCAGAACATTATGACAGGTAAAGTAAACAACACTGATTATCTCTTCACCACCCCACCTGTTAGTGGGTGGGAAATATTAGGCAGCAAGTGGACATTTTGAACTCAAAGTTGATGTGTTAAAAGCAGGAAAAATGGGCAAGCGTAAGGATTTGAGCGAGTTTGACATGGGCCAAATTGTGATGGCTAGACGACTGGGTCTGAGCATCTCCAAAACTGCAGCTCTTGTGGAGTGTTCCTGGTCTGCAGTGGTCAGTATCTATCAAAAGTGGTCCAAGGAAGGAACAGTGGTGAACTGGCGACAGGGTCATGTGGCGGCCAAAGCTCATTGATGCACGTGGGTAGCGAAGGCTGGCCCTTGTGGTCCGATCAAACAGACAAGCTACTGTAGCTCAAATTGTTTAAGAAGTTAATGCTGGTTCTGATAGAAAGGTGTCAGAATACACAGTGCATCAGAGTTTGTTGCATATGGCGCTGCATAGCCACAGACCCTTTCATGGAAACGGTATTCCCTGGTGGCTGTTTCAGCAGGATAATGTGCCTTGCCACAAAGCAAAAATGGTTCAGGAATGGTTTGAGGAGCACAACAAGTTTGATGTTAACTTGTTAACTTGGCCTCCAAATTCCCCAGATCTCAATCCAATCGAGCATCTCTGCTGAACAAACAAGTCCGATCCATGTAGGCCCCACCTCGCAACTTACAGGACTTAAAGGATCTGCTGCTAACATCTTGGTGCCAGATACCATAGCACACCTTCTGGGTTCTAGTGTAGTCCATGCCTCGACGGGTCAGGGCTGTTTTGGCAGCAAAAGAGGGACCAACAATTTTAGGAAGGTGGCCATAATGTTATACCTGATTGGTGTATATATATGTATTTTTTTGTTTTGTTTCTGAAGGGTCATACTGAAGACTGGAGTAATGGCTGTTGAAAAATCATCTTTACCATCACAAGAATTAATAGCATTTTAAAATATCACACAATATATATATATATATATATATATATATATTTTTTTATGCAGCCTTGTTGAGCATAAGATGTGTACATCAATTTTAATTCATAATCAATTTATAGGATTTGTGTCCTTAATACCTCATTTGTTAGGGTTAGATACCCTTTTATAAGATACCTCTACCAAACAAAAGCCAAGTTTCTTAATGACATCATCCTCCAGGAAGTGACAGGAAGATTGTGCCCGTCAAACACCTCAGATATGATGGCATTTGGAAGCGGGCAACATCAAAATGGCGGTGGTGCTGCCCATAACTGCTGGTCTAGGATCTGTTTTCTTCGTAATAATAGCATATTATTAGCGAAAAAGAGTTGGCAAAAGATCCAGTGCGTATCTGTATTTGCGCTCGTCAAATTCCAACGTATTTTTGCTTCGGTGAGTAATGTAGCCAATCACAGACATGTTTGTTGATTTCTTGAGCGCAATGGCCAATCACAGGTGTTTAAGTTAGAATCCAGTCAACGCTCAAATTTTTGTCCTGTGCTGAGTTCTGCATGTGCGCTAATCCTCTCTAACAAAGTGTAGACATGTAAATAAGAGATTCATTGTGTAGTCAGCTTCACTATTAATATAACAGAACTTTGTGAGATGGCGTTCATTGAATGAGTGACCACTTTTAATGATTATAAAGGGAGCGCTCTTTGCGCTATGTCTAGGACAAAAAAAAAATTCCATTCTTGACAAGCGGCCACATACACAACTTTGGTAAGTTGTAAGGAACACTATATCGAGTCCAACCTTTAGTTTAAACTGATAACCGTTTGTTTCACTCACGTTTACCCCTATTAAATCCATTCATGCAGCAGCTCTTCTGCCACTCAGTCCCGGCTGAGGGGGTGTGTTCCGGCGGGAAAGTGACGTTGATGCATACCCTCTATAGAGATAGACTGAGCAAGAATGACTCACAAGCGCCGATAAACCCCTGGAAATCACATTGTTAGCGTCTATTCAGACGCCTCAAGTGTCATACCAACACCAACTAAGGATGACAACTTGACAGCGCAAATAAATAGCCAAATGCCTCGTCATCTAATTAATGACACACATGAATGGATGAACGATATTCCCACTGTCCCTACCTGCTATCTAGCGAAACCACAGCCAAGGTAATTGGCTTGGCAGAATCAGCGGGCAAAGAAACCATGTGTAACTTGACTCTAGTCTGACACTGTGAAGAGACATGAGGGGTGTAGGCAAACAATTTTACTGTTTCTTCACTATAAAGTGAGCAGTGCGTCAAAACAACAGAGCTGTTCCCACCTCGAATGACCATTTGGTGAATTAGTACTATATCCTGTAATATTTTTATCTAGAGCCCTTTCTGCTCTCTCCCTCACTAAAGATGTAAAGCGGTTATTTTAAAAACATTAAAACAGTAGCAGAAACACTCAAGCTACAAAAAAAGATATATTTTACGCATCCGAAAACAAGAATGCAGCAAATATAGATATTTTATCATACAGTATATGACTCAGAGCCTTTAAACCAGGTTTGTGGGGTTTTTTTTGTTGTTGAATCTATATTCCGCATTAGGCCTATTAATCAGCATGTTAAAAGCTTATTTATGGGATGATTTTAGTCTCAAAATGATTAATAAATGCACGCACAATTATCCATGAACTTGATATATGTTGCAGCCATGTTTTACTATCCACAAACAAATGCCTTTCAACTTGTGCGCACATGCATTCATTGACTCGTTTGTGAGTCGATCCTATTTGATTCATTTGGATTTTAAGACTTTCATATCGCCGGTTTGAAACTCAGTAGGCCTACATACCTTATTAATATAGCAGATAAAAAGAAGCCTAGAAATATGAGCGCAACTGGGGAGTTTCACATTAAGTGTTTTCTTTCTAAGGGAGGAAATGCGTGAAACTTTGCTCATTGTGTTCATATTCTAGGCTGTCTGTAAACAGTAAGCGTTTTCTCCCATAGAGCCTATTATAAAAGAAAACACTTAATGTGGCTTAATGCAATTAATGCAAATAACTTGATTTAATCTGCTTGCCTATACAAAGTATGCGTTATTAATACCTTTTTAATGTTAGCTTACTGTTAAGCGTTTTCCTCGTCTTTATAAACATCGCATACATTTTAAAATCTTGCTAATTACTTACAAAGCACTAAATGGTTTAGCTCCCCAGTACTTGAGCGAGCTCTTAACGTATTATACTCCATCACGTCTATTGCGGTCTCAAAATTCTGGCAAGTTGATAATACCTAGAATATCAAAATCAACTGCAGGCAGTCAATCCTTTTCCTATTTAGCACCTAAACTCTGGAACAGCCTTCCTAGCATTGTTCGGGAAGCAGACACACTCTGTCAGTTTAAATCTAGACTAAAAACACATTTCTTTACTATGGCATACACATAAAATATTTTTAATTTATATTATTCAAATCAATTAAATGATTGTTAGGCTGCATTAACTAGGTCAGCTGGAACCGGGAACACTTCCCATAACACCTGATGTACTTGTTACATCATAAAAAGAATAGTATCTACGCTAATGTTAGTCTCTCTGTTTATCCCGAGGTTTACTGCAGTCAGCAGTAATCCAGGCCGTATCCAGATCAGATGGTGGACCTGCACCCAGACAGGACCAACACATCCCTGAAGTGTCTGCAAAGACCATGCCAATTGTTGCCTTGGCTTGCTCAGTTGGGGACACTAAATTTTCAACTAAATATCCAAATAAATTTAATTACTAAACTAAATTAACTATATCAACTAAATTACTGATCTGCCCATATTGTCGCTATATGACAATTGAAATGAGCTAGATGACTGACCAGTTTTCTCCAGAGCGGCTGTACAGCCGAATCAAATTCTGTTGCATTATTTTCCTGTTTACACTGTGAAGCTGCTTTGAAGCAATCTGCACTGTAAAAAGCGCTATATAAATAAAGTTGACTTGACTTGACTATAACGAGGAAACATTAAGTGTCTTACAGGCAGAAGAACGCTTATGGTGCCATTGTCTGTTTTGGCAGGATACTGCCATCTAGTGGTAGCAGGTTTTCTTAGACAGCTGTGTGTGTGGATCGTGCAAGGCCAAACCGGCGAAATGAATGTCTCAAAATCCAAATGAATCAAATAGGATCGACTCACAAACGAGTCAATGAATGCATGCGATCCACAAATGCACATCTTACTCGTTGTATGCACAAATTCTGACCAACATTAATAAAAAATCGATTTTTTGTATTCACAATTATGTCTCTATTTGTACAAAATGCTGCATATTCATGTCAATCTGGATTTTGCACACACAAGTCGTAAAGTATTAGTTTAAATATAGAAATGCACATTTGGTATGTGCATACATTAATAATTAGCACCAGGCGTATTCACTGGTAGTTGTTTATGTGTGGGTCGTGAAATGCTTGAAAACGCGAAAAGAAAGTCTCAAAATCTAAATGAATCAAATGAGATTGATGCTGAAAAGACGCCAATAAATGCATGCGTGTCACACGATCCACAAATGCACATCTTCTTTGTTGCATGTGCAAATTATGATACATTAATGCAAAACAAGTTTTGTATTCACAAAACTGTCTCGCTGCACATTCATGCAGTTCTGTATTTTGCACTCACAAGTTGAAAAGCATTTGTTTGTGGATACACTGTAAAAAAAAAAAGTTGAATCAACTTAAAATAATAAGGCAACTTATCGCAAGCGCTTCTTTGAGTAAACTCAACCAACAGGCACTGAAGTCCACCCAACTTAAAATATTACATTAACATCACAAGTTGTCACAACATAAATAGTCATGTTTACCTAATGAATAACAGAACAAAATATTTTTTGTTTACTGAACACAAATAGGCCTATTATCTATAGGCATAGACTGATTCATATATTTAAATAGTCTAATTAAATAAAAGACATACCATAACGAGTCAAATAACTTTTCTTTTTTATTATTTAAACAGTTTCTGTCCAAAGCACCACGTCATTACAGTATCCAGTTCTGCATTTTAAGCATTTTACACTGAACTCAATGCATGTTAAAGAAATCCAGTGTTAATTATACCATAATACATTAGCTGTCTTGTGGCATGAGGCACATTTGCACGTATTTAACATTTTTGGTTGATTTTTAAAGGAGCAATTATGTAAAAACTATATTGCATATTTTAACATCAACCTAAGAGTTCCTCAAAACTAAGTTACTATTGTATCCAAGAACCCAAAACTAGTGAAAGCATCTGAGTACTGAGTATCTGAGTACTGATTACTCAGTTATTATAAATCCACTGTACTTTTTTGTCAGAACATCAACATTGAAACTATTGAAACATTGAAATTACAATGATATGCCTGTAATTCACTCTTGACCTAGATCCTTGGACGTACCAGTGTCTACATAGAAATAAAATACAATTTGTTTGGCCAGAACAAAGAAGAAAAAGCAAGGGAAAAACAACACTTTAGGAGAAATTCCAGCCTGAAGAGTATTCACACAAAAATGACTTAATAAACAATGTTTTCTTTCAATGTATTAATTCATGTTAAGTATTCACTTGTTACAACCTTTGCCTTAAAGAGATAGTTCATGAAATGAAAGTTCTTCTCATCATTTACTCACCCCCAAGTTCACACAGGTTTAGAACAACTTGGTTTAGAACTTTCATTTCATGAACTATCTCTTTAAGGCAAAGGTTGTAACAAGTGAATACTTAACATTAATTAATACATTGAAAGAAAACAGTATTGTTTTTTAAGTCATTACCTTTGAAAATATAAAAAAAACAATGGCCAGTGGAAGAACGTCATTCAGATGTCCATTTAGCAAAGTTTTGACTTCAATGACTTTACTCTTGCAGAGCAGGTACCACCAAGATCCATGAAGATCTTTTGTATTACTTCAAAAGTATACTTAAGTTCTTTTGGGTACTCCATGTTGAGTGCATACAAGAGACCGACTTGCAGCATTCCCATACAAGTATGCGAATGCTGCTGGCAGATCTTTAATGTCCTCAAGCACAATGGCCTCTTCCAGGATTATGGCCAGGTTGATAACAGTTGGCGGTGATGTGACAGCAGCAACATCATCTTCAAGCACAGAAACACTGCGCAATGAAATTAGGCCGTCAGTTCGTAAAGAGCACAATATTCATTATGACAAATAACATACAGTCGATTATAAAAATGATTAATACACACCAGTTGTTTTGAAGAAAAGCTGGATCGATGAGGAACTACACCACTCCTTTTCATCAGCATCGAAAAGCACCCAAAAGTGCGCGGAATAAGAAACACTGCGCAATGAAATTAGGCCGTCAGTTCGTGAAGAGCACAATATTCATTATGACAAATAACATACAGTAGATTACAAAAAAATTATTAATACGTACAAATTATTCTGCAGAGATTGATTAGGCACTTCTTCACATCAGCCATCGAATGAACTGTAACACTGCTAAATTAGATTACGCCATCAGTTTGGGAAGAGCACAGTACATATGACAAATAACAGGCGATTATATAAATTATTAATACATACCAGTTATTGTGCAAAAAAGATGGATTGGTTAGGCAGGACACATGGTCACTGGCTTCTTCTCATCAGCATCAACTTCTAGAAAAAAACGCTTCTTCTCACCTGAATGAACTTCTGGAAACCCCATGCTGTCTCAAGCTGCGCATGCGTTCAATGTTCAAACTGCGCACGCTCTAACGAGAATCGCGAGATTCAATGAAAACTAAAACTTCGTAGTAAGATCAACAAAACATTGCACGTTTTTAACATTTAAGGAACGAATTTGTTAAATCAACTTAGTATCATGCATGAACACTTCCAAAAAAAAAATCTTAGTTCAATTTACTGTTTTATGTTTATTGGGAGGACTTTTTGGAAGTTGGCTTTTTTACAGTGTAGTAAAACATAGCTGCAACATTTATCAAGTTCGTGGATAATTGTGTGTGCATTTATTAATCATTTTGAGACTAAAATCATCCCATACTTATTTGTTATAATTTGGAAAAATATTTTTAGATGGCAAGGAAAGACTATTGAAACTTTGTAATGACTAACTTTGTTTTTTGCTCATAATGAAAGCATTTTGATTATGATGTACATTGTTTGTTTTTAATATAATACTTATTTTAAGCTAAATATAAAAATGGTCCAGACTTCAAGAGGAAAACTCTGAACCATCATTTATTAGTCACATGGCCTTCTGTCATACATGGGTATCTACTGTAAATGTAAAAATAATAATAGCCTTTAATATTCATATCCAATTGGGTTTAACTGATGAAGTCTTTGATGACTATTTTAACTGTTTAGGATTATTTTTTTCTTTTACAAAGTACTACTGCTGCCCAGATGGAAACATATATAACTATTACAAAAAATATTGTCTGGACCTCCACTGGGAATGAAATATAGAGACCAGGGTGCGTATTACAGAAACATCTTAACTTTAGAATCCTATCTTATCTGTTTGGTAACCATGGCAATTTCATGTAGGACCTCATTTAGGGCAAAAGCTATTACAGAATGACATTTCTTAAGTGCATAATCTTATCTTAACTTTGGATAGGAAACTGGTATTACAGAAGCATCCTAACTCGACAAAAAATCCTAAAAGCTGTCTTAACTTTAGGACAACCCCACTTGTGTCCGAACTTCAAACCTTTTTGAAATCCAACGGAAAAATCACAGTACAAAAGACTTGTTTGAGAATGGCGTTACATTTATTAATTATACAAGATGAAGAGCAGCGACGTTTGACAGTGGAAAGACTTTTGGAAGACCCAGAGGATATGCTGAATTTTGATGATAAAACACTCCCACGACACATGATTCTGCAGTTAGTTAAGGAATTGCAGACATTACAGAGGTGCCGTCACGGAGCATCACCGGTTACTCTTCAAGTGACTAACACCTTACGGTTTTTGCAAAAGGCGATTTTCAAAGTGAGGTTGCTTCTATAGCAAAAATGTCACAACCTGGCATATTTAAAAATCTTACAAAAGTGGCCAGGGCAATCAGTGCCTTAGCGCCTACCTACATTCGGTTTCCAAGGGGAGAGGAGATGTCGACCATCAAAACTGAGTTCCCTTTTGAGGGAACTCGCACTGCGTCTAACGACACTTAACCTGGGGACGCTCCCTTAACCTAGCGCATCTGAAGTATTAATGAAATCTCACTACAATCATGATTGGTGTTGCGTCATGACGTAGTATGTGACAGCACCCGGAAGCTATAAAGGGATGCCGGCTTATAGTACACACAGCTGTGTGGAAGCCCGCGCTGCGGCTTCTTCCCCCGAGGTGGAGAACCCGATGCTCGAGCTGTCTGATTCTGAGGGGTCAGACGTGCTCAGCATCGAGGCGGGTGAAGTTGAATTCTCTGACTCAAGGTATTAACCCCCGCTGTGGCCAAGCTCAACATCAGAGGGACCGTCTCTGGACGATGTAACAGAGCTGCGCAAAGCCACTGACTTGTCTCTCCGCATTACCAAGGAGACGGCCCATGCCATCGGCCGCTCCATGGCTGCTATGGTAACTGTGGTGAGACATCTCTGGCTGAATTTATTAAGGATGAAGGAGAAGGAGAAATCCTTTCTCCTGGATGCCCCGATATCACCTTCTGGTCTGTTCAGCGACGCAGTCCACACTGTTGTCGACAGATTTCAGGAGGTGAAAAAACAGTCAGCAGCTTTTAAGCAGTATCTCCCTCGCCGCTCTAGATCCTCGAGGAAGGCTGCCTCAAGTGCACAGCCTCAGCCGTCTACCAGCTCCTCGCACCGGCAGGTGCACAAAGAGAGTTTCGCTTCTCGAGCCCCTCCTCAGGGAGCCTGGTGAAAGAGGCGGCGCTCTCGCCAGAAGCCAGCTGAGCGGAAGGTCGATCTGAGGACCTTCAGGCGAGGAAGGCTTCTGGCGAGAGGTCCTAGCTCTGGCTGGACCTTTGAGAGCTGTCCCCCCCAGGGAGGAGTGATTGAGGTCGCCTCCTCCTCGGAGCTCTTGGGAAATCGATGCTGTGCTCCCGCCATCCAGTACGCTTTGGGCCACATCACTGCACACCGATAATCGTCCTCGACTGCTCCCTGCCGGTCAGCTGAGGCCCGGGGAATGGAGACTTCACCCAGAGGTGGTGAAGGCCATGTGCAAGAGGTTCGGCCCAGTGGAAGTGGATCTATTCACATCAAGTCAAGAAAAGTCAACTTTATTTATACAGTGGCAAGGAACCAAAACTCCATCAGGTGGCATAATGGAGAAAAATAAACCTTGGGGGAAACCAGGCTCAGTCGGGGTGCCAGTTCTCCTCTGGCCAATTAACAAACAGTGTATGATTATTATTTTGGCAATCTTACAGGTCAGAAGTCATATTAGATCGGAATATTCAAAAGATCAGAGTCATCAAGACGAGGACTCGACAGAGCAACCATCAAGTGTTAGACAGTATTCTAGGTTACTACTTGTGGAGTTTTTTGACCAATAATTAAAAATTCAGTTTTTTCTGAATTAAGTTGCAGGAAATTACTAGTCATCCAATTTTTTATATCAGCTATGCATTCCGTTAATCTTGTGAATTGGTAAGTTTCATCAGGGCGTGAAGAAATATGATATCTCCCAAGGGTAGCATGTACAGGGTGAAAAGCAACGGCCCGAGCACTGAGCCTTGCGGTACTCCATACTGAACTTGTGATCGGTGTGACATCTCTTCATTTACTGATACAAACTGATAACGGTCAGATAAGTATGATTTAAACCATGCCAATGCAATTCCACTAATGCCAACATAATTTTCGAGTCTATTCAAAAGAATGTTGTGGTCAACAGTATCGAATGCAGCGCTAAGATCGAGTAACTAATAGAGAGATACAACCACGATCGGATGATAAGAGTAAATCATTTGTAACTCTGATGAGAGCAGTCTCAGTACTATGATACGGTCTAAATCCTGACTAGAAGTCCTCACAGATACCATTTCTTTCTGAAAAGGAGCATAGTTGTGAGGACACTGCCTTTTCTAGTATTTTTGACAGAAAGGGTAGATTTGAGATTGGCCTGTAATTGACTAATTCTGTAGGATCAATTTGCGTTTTCAAAGTGGTTTAATAATAGTCAACTTAAACATTTTCGGTACATATCCTACTGACAAGGATCAATTAATGATATTAAGAAGAGGATCTATGACCTCTGGAAGCATCTCTTTTAGTAGCTTAGTCGGTATAGGGTCGAGCATACATGTTGTTGATTTAGATGATTTAACGAGTTTAGCCAATTCTTCTTCTCCTATAGCAGTTTGTAAGGGACTCTGTATAAGGGAAACGGGTCTATTTAGCTCAAAGGAATTAATGAATTAATTCATAGTCTATTTTACGGCCGAGTAAATAACTCGTCCAGCGTTCATTTGAACAGGCCATAACTATCAACTCTGCAGCAGATATTAACATCCACTCAATAGTGAAACACTATTTAATAGCCAGGTAACATAGATCAGCAGTTTAAGACATTAAATTCGTAAGCACATAACACAAGAACACATCTTTAAATACAAACGAAACTTTATTGATTACTCTAACACGTAAAACTAATATCTAACACAAATACACGCGCACACACATTCAGCCGCATTGCAGAAAGGAAGAAATTGAGGAAAGAATGAGTTTTAAGAGAGTGAAATGATGAAATCCCTATCGTTTCTCGAGGCGGGGTTATTAAATTTGAGATCAATGCACTAGTTCAGTTTAGAATCTGGAGGTTACTTGCATTTGTGTCTCGTGTTGTCTTTGAATAGGGAATTCCCTTTTCCTTGGTCCTGGCTGCAGGGGTTTCCCAGGTTCTGTGATTCGCTGACGGCCTTGTCGTGTCTTTGATGGACGCCTTGGGAAGCCAATCACGTGGCGTGTTGGCGGCTGGATGGAAAGTCTTGTGGGTGTTGTTGAAGTTGAAGCGCTCGCTGTAGATTCGTCAAGAGAAACTTTGCGGCGACTTTTATCTGACCGTTATCAGTTTGTAGCAGTAAATGAAGAGATGTCACACCGATCACAAGTTCAGTATAGAGTACCGCAGGGCTCAGTGCTAGGACCGTTGCTTTTCACCCTGTACATGCTACCACTGGGAGATATCATTAGGAAGCATGGCGTTAGTTTTCATTGTTATGCTGACGATACTTGGCTCTATATTTGAGCTCATGACCTCAAGGCTAGATTATTGTAATGCTCTACTGGGTGGTTTCCATGCTTGCTTAATAAATAAACTGCAGCTGGTCCAAAACGCAGCAGCTCGAGTTCTTACTAGAACCAGAAAGTGTGACCATATTAGCCCAGTTCTGTCAACACTGCACTGGCTGCCTATTAAACATCGTATAAATTTTAAAATCTTGCTAATTACTTAGAAAGCACTAAATGGTTTAGCTCTACAGTACTTGAGCGAGCTCTTAACGCATTATACTCCATCACGTCTATTACGGTCTCAAAATTCTGGCCAGTTGATAATACCTAGAATATCAAAATTAACTGCAGGCGGTCGATCCTTTTCCTATTTAGCACCTAAACTCTGGAACTGGAACTAGTCTTCCTAGCATTGTTTGGGAAGCAGACACACTCTGTCAGTTTAAATCTAGACTAAAAACACATCTCTTTACTATAGCATACACATAGAACATTATCAATTTATATTATTCAAATCAGTTAAATGATTATTTTAGGCTGCATTAACTAGGTCAGCCGGAACTGGGAACACTTCCCATAACACCTGATGTACTCGTTACATCAAGAAGAATGGCATCTACGCTAATGTTAGTCTCTCTGTTTATCCTGAGGTTTACTGCAGTCAGCCGGATCCGGGCCGTATCCAGATCAGATGGTGGACCTGTGCCTGGACATGACCAATGCATCCCTGAAATGCCTGCAGAGACCGTGTCAATTAAACTCCACCCTGTAAATGCCGCATCGACATGACATCCTCATTAAACCCGTCTCCGGCGTGACGACTCCAATCTTTCGAATAATCTTACGAATATCTTTCGATCTAATATGACTTCTGACCTGTAATGTTGCCAAAATCATAATCATACACTATTTGTTCGTCGGCCAGAGGAGAACTGGCACCCCGACCGAGCCTGGTTTCTCCCAATGTTTTTTTCTCCATTCTGGCCACTGGAGTTTTAGTTCTTTGCCAACGTCGCCTTTGGCTTTTGGCTTGCTCAGTTGGGGACACTAAAATTTCAATTATATTACTGATCTGCCCGCATTGACACTATATGATAATTGAAATGAGCTGTTTCACTGTTTTCTCCAGAGCAGCTGTACAGACGAATCAAATTCTGTTGCATCATTTTCCTGTTTAACACTGTGAAGCTGCTTTGAAACAATCAGCATTGTAAAAAGCGCTATATAAATAAAGGTGACTTGACTTGACTGAAGAGCTGATAAAGAGAACAGATCTCTGAAGAAGACGAGGATGTGACGTGACGTGACATGACATGACATGACATGACATGACAGTTCGATGCGAAGGTAAGTAATCCACAGATAGGCATTCAGCATTCAGCATTCAGCATTCAGCATTCAGGTTAGAACAAACAAGACAAGACGAAGGTGAACTGGAGAGTGTGAGCTTTATGGTGAAGGTGACCATGATTTGGTGCAGCTGGTGCTGATCAGTAATCGGGTGATTGGGAGCATGTGTAGGAATCTGGTGTTGAGGGCGTGGCTGATGGTGTGGCTGATCCTGTGACACTAGGAACTACACTATATTGCCAAAAGTTTGAGGACGCCTGCCTTTACATGCACTTTAATGACATCCCATTCTTAATCCATAGGGTTTAATACGGAGTTGGCCCACCCTTTGCAGCTATAACAGCTTCAACTCTTCTGGGAAGGCTTTCCAAAAGGTTTAGAAGTGTGTTTATGGGAATTTTTGACCATTCTTCTAGAAGCGCATTTGTGAGGTCAGGCACTAATGTTGGACGAGAAGGCCTGGCTCGCCGTCTCCACTCTAATTAATCCCAAAGGTTTGAGATTGGGTTGAGGTCAGGTCTCTGAGCATGCCAGTCAAGTTCCTCCACACCAAATTTGCTCATCCATGTCTTTATGTACCTTGCTTTGTGCACTGGTCCGCAGTCATGTTGGAACAGAAAGGGGCCATCCCCCAAAGTTTGGAGCATGAAATTGTCCAAATTGTCTTGGTATGCTGAAGCATTAAGAGTTCCTTTCACTGGAACTAGGGGCCAAGCCCAACCCCTGATAAACAACCCCACACCATAATCCCCCCTCCACCAAACTTTACACTTGGCACAATGCAGTCAGGCAAGTACCGTTCTGCTGACAACCGCCAACCCCAGACTCGTCCAACGGATTGCCAGACAGAGAAGCGTGATTTGTCACTTCAGAGAACACGTCTCCACTGCTCTAGTGTCCAATGGTGGCGTGCTTTACATCACTGCATCCGACGCTTTGCATTGCACTTGGTGATGTAAGGCTTGGATGCAGCTGCTCAGCCATGGAAATCCATTCCATGAAGCTCTCTACACACTGTTCTTGAGCAAATCTGAAGGCCACATGAAGTTTGGAGGTCTGTAGCTATTGACTGCAGAAAGTTGTGATTTTACATGGCCTACCAAGTAAGGCATAAGGCGATAATAACATTATAACTACTATTAAAGGGATACTTCACCGATTAGCATTAAGCTTTGTATCAGTAGAAACCCAGATGAAAATGAGACGAGAGATTTCTGTATTTTGTGTCTGGAAAAAAACCTTAGATGACACCGATAAAAACCGCTTGGGCAAGTGATGTAACCAGTGTTTTACCTGAACATGGTAACACTGGCAACACCGGCAACACCGACTATCGCCTATGGACACAGATAGAGAGTCCTATTGCTGTCGTGAGACTCACGATAAAACGGCGTCTTTTCAGTTTCGAGTCAACTAGTAGCCTAGTTGTATAATTTCTTCCGATACTGCCCTCTATAACTGGTAGGCGTGGCTTGGGAGGGGCCCCATAGGGCAGCGAAGCAAGTGCATTCTGGGAGTTGTTGTCTTTCATCCACATGAGCCAAAAATACATTTTCTGGCTTTTTTCAGTCTAGAAGGCACCAACTTCAAAAATTATTTATTATTTTAAATACACATTCACCTTTCCATCTTTTAACTAACAAGACGCTGTGATGAATAAATAATAGCAGTAGTTGAATGCATTAGTCCTTTATTGGCTAATTAATAACTATTTTTCATGCCTTCCAGAGAACTACTAAGAAACTAGATGCAATTTCATAATGAATGCAAAACGAATCAAATTAACATTTTAACCGGTAACGTTAATGAATATACAAGATTGTTTACACAATCAATAGGTAATAACAGACTTTTGGTTAAGTAGTTAATAATTACTACATTTTAACTACTAACATCCTCCTGAAGAACTATGGACAATTTTAAAGAAATTGCTTCTTAAATGCAGTTTTTGGGCAAAAATGGGCCTGTGGCCAATTTTTATCTAAGTAGATTGGGTGTAAAAGGGGGGGTCAAGGGTTTGCTGATTACCAATGAGAATTGGCCCCTTCTGGCAGTTTAACTACACTATCTGGAAGCAAATGGAATCTTTCTTTACTTTTTTTTTTTATTTGCAAGAAACACATACAGTATGCAAGCAAGCAGGTCTACCCATGAGCAAAGATGACATAAATTTCAAATCACATGCTTTCAGAGCTGCATGTACCAGCTGTTTGTTTTTAGAAAAAGAGATATTTTCACAAAATATTTCCCTTAATTTCATTCATATGTCATTTATTAATCTGTATTACATGTTGAGTTTACAATTTAGTAGCTATATTAAAGAATACAAAACGTTACAATACGTTTTTTGTTATCCTAATGCCAGTTTTATGGGTCTTTGTTAAACAGTAATCTTATTACCAGGCTGACCATCCTGTGATGGGTGCAGATATGTTGGCTTAAGGAGTGGCTCTATCAGAGTAAAACACATGATTAAACGATAAAGTGTCTGGTCACGAACTACAATGATAAGAAACGGACCCAGTTACCAGGAACCAGGAACCAGAACCAAACTGGTAAGATAAGAATATAAATAGTGCAAGTTTGAATTACCCCATCCTTTTCATCATCCATTTTGGGCCTTCTCATTAAAAATGTCAACAAGATAAGCATTCAAGAGGAGCTGAAGCAAATGCAGTGAATGTCACTCTAAAAGTCAGTGAGGCTTGAGTGTTAGACTGCAGAAGAAAAATATACACTCTAAAAAGAGATGTGTTAAAAATGACACATGTTGTGTAGATTTTAACACAATAAATGTGTAAGTCATTTTAACACAAATTGTGTCAGGTAATTACATACTCAGATGTAATTTAAAATTAAAGTGAAACAAAATTATTAAGCATGTTCATGAAGAGATATCAGTTAACTGAGTTTGCACTTTGAATTAAATTAAAATGTAGCAACTGATAAAACAATGTATATTAATAACCTTTATTTACACAGGCATGTTTGTTTGAGAACATAAACACTGCATACACTGCACATTGATGGTGAGTGTTGGCGCGCTTTATAAAATTATGTGTTGAAAACAACACAACCTGTAAAAAGAGATGTGTTAAAAATATCACGTTGTGTAGATTTTAACACATGTCAAGTCAAGTCAAGTCAAGTCAACTTTATTTATATAGCGCTTTTTACAATGCAGATTGTTTCAAAGCAGCTTCACAGTGTTAAACAGGAAAATAATGAACAGAATTTGATTCGGCTGTACAGCCGCTCTGGAGAAAACGGTGATGTCATCAGCTCATTTCAATTATCATATATATTCAAGTAATGTAGTTGATATAATTTAGTTTAGTAATTACATTTATTTGGATATTTATTTGAAAATTTAGTGTCCCCAACTGAGCAAGCCAGAGGCGACAGTGGCAAGGAACCAAAACTCCATCAGGTGTCCTAATGGAGAAAAATAAACCATGGGAGAAACCAGGCTCAGTCGGGGTGCCAGTTCTCCTCTGGCCAATTAACAAACAGTGTATGTTTATTATTTTGGCAGCCTTATAGGTCAGAAGTGATATTAGATCGGATTATTCGAAAGATGTACTCGTTACACATGAAGTGTGTGTACTCAGGGACAACACATGTTGTGTAGATTTTAACACATGTAGTGTGTGTGTGCTCAGGGACAACACATGTTGTGTAGATTTTAACACATGTAGTGTGTGTGTGCTCAGAACAATACATGTTGTGTAGATTTTAACACATGAAGTGTGTGTGCTCAAGGACAACACATGTTGTGTAGATTTTAACACATGTAGTGTGTGTGTGCTCAGGGACAACACGTGTAAAATTTAACACACAACCTGTGCCGTTTCTTTAACACATCTCTGTGTTTACCTGTAACTCAACTTATGTTATTCCTCTTACACAGTGTGTTGAAACCTTTTACACACTAATGTGTTATAGTTACACAACTTGTGTCAGATATGTGTTACATGTGACCGTACGTGTGTGTTTGGATGAACACTGAAGCATATTGTTAACTTAGTTTTTAGTCCAGTGACATTTAATAAAGAGTTTGTTTGAACATTTTATTACCTGGATGTTTTAGACATCATGGATCTACACACACAAGCTCTTATTGAGATTAACAGAGGATTAGATGTTGATGTTTCATTGAATGTTTCATTTGAAGTTACCAGAATCGTGATTAGTGGCACCTTTATTTGAGCTCTTGACCCTTTATTTGTCTCTTAATTTTTCTCTGGCTGCTGTAACTGTATTTTAATATAATATGTTTGTTATGGCAATATGATCAGATGTTTCTTGATGATGTCACTATCATTATCTGACAGAAATAAAGTCAATCTGGTTAATAATAACAAGTGAAAAGCGGTGAAAGCATTTGAAAAAGAGGCAAGATGTGAATGACTGCCAAAAAATACCTGTTAATATTTATGTTTTTATAAATGAAGATTTTATTTATTAATTTTAAAATGTATTGTTTTATTTATTTTAGAGCTTTTTATGGGATACCATATAAAATATACCATTGTGTGTTGAATCTACACAACATGTGTCAAAATACCATCAACACACTCTGTGTTGTTTTTTAACACATCTCTTTTTACAGTGTAGCGGGTACACTAGGCCTACAGTTAAAAAATTTGCCATTACTACAATCCTCACTGTCAAGTCAAGTCAAGTCAACTTTATTTATATAGCGCTTTTTACAATGCAGATTGTTTCAAAGCAGCTTCACAGTGTTAAACAGGAAAATAATGAACAGAATTTGATTCGGCTGTACAGCCGCTCTGGAGAAAACGGTGATGTCATCAGCTCATTTCAATTATCATATATATTCAAGTAATGTAGTTGATATAATTTAGTTTAGTAATTAAATTTATTTGGATATTTATTTGAAAATTTTGTGTCCCCAACTGAGCAAGCCAGAGGCGACAGTGGCAAGGAACCAAAACTCCATCAGGTCAAACTGTCAAACGAATATTCAGAATTCATTCTAATAATGCTGATTTGGTGATTATCTCTTATTTATCTCTTTGGAAACATCTCAATTAAACACATCTTAATACACTAATAAGCTGCATTATCTAGCATGTGGCTGCAACATACTGTATCTTTCTCACTTTTAGATTCTAACACAAGCTAAAAATTTGACATGAAACTCTCCAAATTGAAATGCAAACAGCGCTTAAAAGCTGCCATATTGTATCATTGTGAAAGACAGCAAACACCGAAGAGACATTTATGAAGAGCAAATGTGCTGCCTACTATTTTTGTGTAAACTGTTATACATTTGTCAGGATTATTTGATAAATATTAAAAGAACAGCTATTATTTGAAATCTTATATTAAAATAGTATAAATGTAATTACTGTTACATGTATGCTCTGTCTGTTGTTTTCATTGTGTTTTTGGTTAAAGTTCCTGTGACCTAGTTTTCCCCTGTCTGTCTAATTAGTCATGTCTTTCACCTGTGCCTTGTTAATTACCTCATTTACTTGGTGTACTGAAATCTTAAGTTTTCCCTCAGTGTTTGTCCGTCTTTGTCAATGTTAACGTGTATTCGAGAGTTTCTTGAGTTTTGTTATTAAAGTTACTTTTTCCAGTTCTTCATCGTCTTCGTTAGCTTTCATCAGTGTTACAGTGGAACAGTCTTCCTAGCATTGTTTGGGAAGCAGACACACTCTGTCAGTTTAAATCTAGACAAAAACACATCTCTTTACTATGGCATACACATAAAACATTTTTCATTTATATTATTCAAATCAGTTAAATGATTGTTAGGCTGCATTAACTAGGTCAGCCGGAACCAGGAACACTTCCCATAACACCTGATGTACTCGTTACATCACAAGAAGAATGGCATCTACGCTAATGTTAGTCTCTCTGTTTATCCCGAGGTTTACTGCAGTCAGCCGGATCCGGGCCAGATCCAGATCAGATGGTGGACCAGCCCAGACCAACGCATCCCTGAAGTGTCTGCAGAGACCGTGTCAATTAGACTCCCCCTGAAATTGCCTCATCGTCACGGCATCCTCAATAAACCTGTCCCCGGCGTGATGACTGCGATCTTTTGAATATTCCTATCTAATAAATTGCCTTATTGACACGACGTCCCAATATACCGTCTCCGGCGTGATGACTCCGATCTTTCGAATATTCCTATCTAATAATTGCCTCACCGACACTGCATGATGGCCAGAGGAGAACTGGCACCCTGACTTTTTCTCCATTATGCCACCTGATGGAGTTTTGGTTCCTTGCCACTGTCGCCTTTGGCTTGGCTTGCTCAGTTGGGGACACTAAATTTTCAACTAAATATTCAAATACATTTTAAACTAAATTACTGCCGGCATTGATACTATATGATAATTGAAATGAGCTCGATGACATCACCGTTTTCACCAGAGCGGCTGTACAGCCGAATCAAATTCGATTGCATTATTTTCCTGTTTAACACTGTGAAGCTGCTTTGAAACAATCTGCATTGTAAAAAGCGCTATATAAATAAAGGTGACTTGACTTGACTGACATTCTAAATATAATGTGAGTTCCCCAAGGCTCTGTACTGGGCACATTTCTGTTGACCTGACTTTAATGATCTGACTTTACTGACACTGCTGCATGAGAAATGAACAGAGATGATGGCATTAATTTTTTGCAGAATTGCTATATTGATTAAATTAATACTTTCGATTTCGGTTCTTTTCGATTCTCGATTCCGATTCTTTGAGGGGTGGAGTCAAAACATGTCACAGGCTCATTTCACAGAGGAACATTTTTGTTTTGATTCAATAATGAGTTTTAGTTTTGGGAGTTGCAGCCTCAAGGGCTTTGTTATTACACTACAATCACTTACCTGATTGTGACGAGGTAACATTAATAACGTTGATTAGCACAGGGTTGCCCGAGGAGGACGAGGCAGTGGACCTGCGCAGCATGTCAAACACGCTACACTCGTTAATTTGTACACCATGCAGGCGTAGGTGTTTAGTCATATTTGTGGTGCATCCTCTCGTGCAAGAAATACGTTTGTCAAATGTGTTGCACTGTGCCGACCCAGGCTTTTTAAAAGTGAAATAAAGCCACACTTTTGAGCGCCGCTTACCATGCTCCATGGCTGCAACAGAACAAGCGGGCGCGGCAAGCACTTCCGGAAATCCGGTGGCCACTATGGAAACCAAAACTTGCACGTTTGGAACCGATGATCGGAATCGAAAACTAATTTTCTAAACAATTCCAATGGCATCGTTATTTTTTAAACGGTTCCAAGTTGGAACCGGTTCTCGGTGCCCAACCCAACTCCCATCAAGGCATCTATTGACCAATGACAATTGCTCTTTCCTGTCACTGCTTCATAGTGTGGAAGTGCACTTAGCGGGTTTATCATAAAGAATAGTTTGTGCTCTGAAATGATAGAGAACAGATTAATATAGTTTACACATAAAATTAAAAACAACTGAGGTGCCCTTGAGCAAGGCACCCAACCCCCAATTGCTCCCTGGGCGCTGCAGTGGACACTGCAGGGGGGTATTCCAGAAATTAAGTTTAACTTACCGTCACATATACCTTGAACTCTCGGTTGATTAACCCAAACCTTGCTTACTCGAGGTATGCTGGTTCCAAAAACGAGTCCGGGAGTAAGTTCAGAAAACTCAGAGTATGTTCCCGGTTACACACATTCTTAACAGAGCGACGAATTGATGATTCACCATGGAAACAGACACTAAAAAGAAGCTCACTATTCTACTTCCTCTTCTTCTTTTGTTTAATGGCAATTAAAGCTAATTAGTGCACATCACCACCTGTTTGGTGGTTATGCAATAATTTTTTCAATGTCTTCGTTTAATAAGTAATTTTTATTCACTGAGAATAAGGATTATATTGTTTGTTTGATGCGAATTAATTTAATGCAGATCCATGTGTGAGATGACAATAAAATAAATAATAAATATATTTGAATTGAATTAACATTTAAACATTACCTTTTTATAATTATTTTATTCTAATTCTTTAGAATTAATATATAATATTGTATATTAAACTGAAAACAAAATTGGTTATATTAATAACTATATTATTTATATATAGCACATCTGACTACCTCTTAAGCAAACTAACCCTGGAACATAACCTGCTCTGGAGCAGGTTATATTCAGAGAGTGAGTTGCTATGGCTACTTACTTACCCTGAAAGTTACCTCCGTTTTTGGAACCGAAAGTTGAGGTTATCCGCTTACTTACGCTTTCTGGAATACCCCCCAGGTGTGTGTGTGTCTACGTTTTGCAGTGTGTGTGTGTTCACTACTCACCACTCCTAATGTGTGTGCACTAGCTTGGATGGGTTAAATACAGATTACAAATTCCTAGTATTGGTTACCATACCTGGCCTTCACATCATGTCACTTTAACTATTTTTTCCAATTTCACAAGACATTATTAATCAAAAAATTCCCTCTGTCCACCCGTCCTGTTGAGTCTGCTTTGGACATTTAGCATTTTCAAATGTTGCCGGTTCAGCTGTCTGGTAATATTGCCATGTGCAGCTGGCTCACTCCTCTACCCCTCAACTCTCCCCATCCCCCCCCAATGCACGCTGAATAGGTGCAGCCTCAGATGTCGCCCATGCTGACCCTCAGATGGAAAGGTTCATATCATCGTCTATGCAGGCTAAATCAAGTCATTTGGAAATGCAATAGCTCAATTGGATGTGATGAAAAAAAAACATGCTGGAAGGCCACTTAAGTGAAAGAATAGAAAGTAATACATGTCCAAAAATCTACCCACTACAGGAATACTGTTCCTGGCAGTTGTTTGGACACAAAACAGGATATGTCACTGCATGGGGTGTTAGACGTGTATAAATACTGGAACACTGAGAGTCAGTCTCAGAGGTCTATATTTCTTTGTAGACTCCAGATACTGAGACACAATATATTTTGGTCTCAGTCTCATGAAAATTTTCCATGGGTCAAGCTCACAGAGGTCTCCTTAACAAAATCATAAAGCATTGTCAAGTAATTTAAATATTTTTTTTTATTATCAGGATTTACTTCATTACTTCATTTACTTCAGAGGCTTCACTAATGCATTTGTAGGTCTATGATCTTGACTGATGGTCTCTAACCCCATTTTTTTTTTACAGCCATGACCCGTGCCACTATATTGATTAGATTGCTTATTTTCAATTGACGTGGCAACAGTATAAAGGGTTACTTCCTCAATAAATTTTTTACAACCTTAAGCAAAATGTGGCATGGCCTCATCATTTCAATGTTTATGGCTATTGACATGTTAAAGGTTAAGTAGGGAATAATCAATCATTCTTACATAGATGATACACCTGACAGTTAAATTCCAGGCTTTAGATAAGTATTGGTATTTCTTCCTTTTTTACTTTGATCACATAGCAGTGAGATAAATTTGAATGCTATATTTCTTTCCTATTCATCGCAACTGTAATAAACTGCATTATCTAGCATGTGGCTGCATTATCTAGAATTTTTCTCACTTTTAGATTCTAACACAAGCTAAAGATATATACATGAAACTCTCCAAAGTGAAACGCAAACAACGCTTAAAAGCTACCATATTTGTATCGTTGTGAAAGACAGCAAACACCGAAGAGACACATTTATCACATTATATATTATAATGTTGTATAAATTACAGTTGTATTTTACTATTCATAGTTGTTTATACAATTGGTTGTTTACTAAATAGGCATTGTTATTATTATTATTATTATTTAATAACTATATATGGAGATATACAATATACATGCATAGATATACAACATGCTCAAAAGTATTCATATTAATAATATAAATGTATACCATATTATTACTATGAAACATTACTGTCTAAATTCTAGTAGGTTAACGATTCACAAGTGTGAGTGCCCCTGATCACCACCAGAGGGCACTCCAACCCGGACTGTTATTCCATCATAGACTACATCACCCATAATCCTTTGCCCGGACTAATCAGCACTCACTGTTTACACCTGTGTCTCATTTACCTCATTACCTCTGCCTATATCTAGCCTGTTCACCCTGTCATTCTTTGCTAAGTCTCGTTTAGTGTTACACTGCATTTCTGAGCGTTTTCCCTGGTTTCATGTCTCTTGGTTTGTTGGATTTGTTTGTTGCTTTGTTTGTTTCCTGCCTTGTTTGCCTGTTTGGACTGCCTACCTGTAGGGATGGTCAGACCGAGGTTTAGTGAAGCACTGAAACAGTTGAAGCAAATGTGCAATATTGTTTCGAAGCTTCGAAACAATCCGACACCCGTCTCTACGGCGACACCTAGTGGTCACTTGCATGTGTTGATCTGAAATAACCTTGACAATGATCCATGTAAAAACAAATAGTTTTTAACATCTGTCTGACAGCTACACCTCATTGTGAATAACTGTTTTTTTTTGGTCATGAAAAATTAAGATTAATAAAATAAATAAAGCCACAATGTGTCACATTTGTTACATAACATTTTTATTCAAAAATAACAATTGCTCTTCTTTTTTTACATATAATTTCTCCAGCCTTTGAAAAAATCCTCTCACAAGGGACACTTGTTGCTGGCATGCACAAATATTTTTTAGCAAGTACATACAAATGAGGGTAAATTACTGCTCTCTCTTTCCAATAAATTAATGGATCATGCATTCTGGGCAAAAACGCATCTCTGAGGTACTTTTTCACTTCTGCTATTGCATCAGCTGTAGCACTGTGTCGTCTGGGTTTCACGAATACGACTATCAAACAGTTCCCATAAACTGTCCCGTGTTTCTGCTGGTGTTGATGATGATGTTGTTGTTGTTGTTGTTGTTGATGATGATGATGATGATGATGATGGGCCTGATGTTGACATTTGTGACTCTGAATGAAACTTAAAACAACAATTAGTTACAAAGCATAAGCTGACAGCATATATGAAGTATAAGTTACATAATTATTCAGATGACCTATCTCCATAAAGTTAGATGAAGACTGAAACTGCTCACCAGGAGTTGCTGTGTTTGAACGCATTAACGAAGCGCACTCCAGTGTGATGTTCTTTTCAGCCTCCTGGGCTTTGGCAGGATTTCCAAAAGCCACATTTTTTAACCTTGGGTCCAGCAGTGTCAGTAGCAGGCCTAGGTACAGTGGGAATGTTACCATCCTCTGCACCCTCCAAAATGGCAGGATGAGTGCTCCTCAAATGGCGAATCATGGATGATGTATTGCTGCAGAAGGCTAGCTGCCTATCACAATAAACACATCTCACTTTATTTGGTGTTTCCAAATGGAAATGCTCCCACACCACAGATGTACGGCATCTCTTACGTGGAGCCTCCATTTTTATCTATTCTATTAATATATCTATCTATATATCACCTATGAATCTATATCTATATAATTCTATATATCTAACTTATGTCACTGTCTAACTTAGCCTATATGAATGTGTCACTATATCTATCCTAACTACCTGTCACTGTCTATACCTATCAGTCAATATCCCGGACTGTCATATCTAATTTAAATCTAGCCTAAATATAACTAACCAAAGCGCACTATAAATCTCACTTAAATCACTGCTATAAAAAAATCTCTCTCCTCTCACAAAAACCCACGATGTGAAGATAGATTAACTTCACTTTTAAACTGTGGGGAATTAGGTTCATACAGATGTGTGACTGTGTGGTTTGTTCTGGCCCCTTTCAATCAAACGCAGTTTCGACAGGCGTCACCTGATGAAACACTTCGAAGCTTCATTCAGCCGTAGTCACGTGACATGGGTGTTTTGAATCGCAGTTCGGAGCAGCGTTTCGAAACATCTGTGCTTCGGGATCTCGACAAAGCTTCGAAACGTCAGTTTCGCGTCAGCCATCCCTACCTACCTGTGTTTTGACCTTGCCTGTGGATTACCCTTGAATAAATACTGCATTTGGATCCTCAACCTTCGTGTCTCAGAGCAGTACGTAACAGAAGACTTAGCCAAGCATGGATCCAGCAGTATGACTCGTCCGTCTATGCCAAGGAACTCACTCACTCGAGGACCACATCAGAGACTATTTGAGCATTGCAAACATCACCAACCTCCCGTACTTTATTTTGATTTACTTTTTTTGCCACATACTCAACAAACAGTCCGTGATGGTCCTCGAGGGTCCCTGAGTGAGTTCCTTGATTATGCCCTTCAGGTAAGCGGCTCTGCATTCACTGTGGGAGTCGCAGAGGACAAATGTAGCAGTTCCGTCATGTCTACCACACCAGAGTCTCATCCCGTCATGGCCGCCATTCCAGAGTCTTGTCCCGTCATGGCCACCATTCCAGAGTCTCGTCCCGTCATGGCTGCCATTCCAGAGTCTCGTCCCATCAGGGGCGCCATTCCAGAGTTTCGTCCCGTCATGGCTGCCATTCTAGAGTCTCGTCCCGTCATGGTCGCCGCCACGCAAGAGTCCTCTGCCAAGATGGCCGTTGCCACACCTAAACCCTCTTCCAAGATGGCCGCCGCCACGCCAGATCCCTCTGTCAAGATGGTAGCCAACACACCAGATCCCTCTACCAAGATGGTCGCTGCCATGCCATAGATGCCTCCAGCCCCTGACCAGCATCCAGAGATGGCTCCAGCCCCTGACCAGCGTCCAGAGATGGCTCCAGCCACTGACCAGCGTCCAGAGATGGCTCCAGCCACTGACCAGCGTCCAGAGATGGCTCCAGCCACTGACCAGTGTCCAGAGATGGCTCCGCCTCCTGTCACGAGTCCAGAGAGGGCTCCGCCTCCTATCACGAGTCCAGAGATGGCTCCAGCCCCTGACCAGCGTCCAGAGATGGCTCCAGCCACTGACCAGCGTCCAGAGATGGCTCCGCCTCCTGTCACGAGTCCAGAGAGGGCTCCGCCTCCTGTCACGAGTCCAGAGAGGGCTCCGCCTCCTGTCTCGAGTCCAGAGAGGGCTCCGCCTCCTGTCTCGAGTCCAGAGAGGACTCCGCTTCCTGTTTCGAGTCCAGAGAGGACTCCGCTTCCTGTTTCGAGTCCAGAGAGGACTTCGCTTCCTGTTTCGAGTCCAGAGAGGACTTCGCTTTCTGTTCCGAGTCCAGAGAGGACTCCGCTTCCTGTTTCAGGTCCAGAGAGGACTCCGCTCGCTGAACTGTGTGGGCCGCCCTAGCCTCCTGAAAAGTGTGAGTCGCCCTGGCCTCCTGAACTGTGTGGGCCGCCCTGGCCTCCTGAACTGTCTGAGCCTCACTGGTCATCTGTCCGGCCTGCGCCACCCTGGTCATCTGTCCGGCCTGCGCCACCCTGGCCATCTGCCCGGCCTGTTCCGCCCTGGCTGCCTGCTCTGCCTGAGTCTCCAGGCCCTCTTCCGCTCCATGGGCCTGGCCCTTCATCCCGCCCCCGGGTCCGCCTCCACTCCACCTCCCTCCTAGACCATTTCAGGAGCGTCTGGAAGCCGCTCCTTTGAGGGGGGGCTATGTAACGATTCACCAGTGTGAGTGCCCCTGATCACCACCAGAGGGCACTCCAACCCGGACGGTCATTCCATCATAGACTACATCATCCATAATCCTTTGCCCGGACTCATCAGCACTCACTGTTTACACCTGTGTCTCATTTACCTCATTACCTCTGCCTATATCTAACCTGTTCACCCTGTCATTCTTTGCTAAGTCTTGTTTAGTGTTACACTGCATTTCTGAGCGTTTTCCCTGGTTTCATGTCTCTTGGTTTGTTGGATTTCTTGCCTGTTTCCTGGATTACCCTTTTGCCTCTGTCTCCTGCCTTGTTTGCCTGTTTGGACTGCCTACCTGTGTTTTGACCCTGTACTTTTGACTACGATTGTGGATTACCCTTCAATAAATACTGCATTTGGATCCTCAACCTTCGTGTCTCGGAGCAGTACGTAACAGGTTTTTAGAAGCCAAGATTATTAGTGAATAATATTTATATTATATTGAGTTATGAATGTGAGTGAATAACAATAATATTGTTAAGTGTGATTTTCCATGTGATTTGCCGGCTGCATCCAAACTGGAGCTGGCTTAATCTCTAGTTAACAGAAAAGCAAACTGAAAATAATTAGCGTAGCTGCTGTTCAAGTAAAAGATAATCATATGCATTTCATCTGATATAACTGAAGTACAAGGTTATGAGATGTATTATGTGAATGCTTGGCTAAAAAGATATGTCTTTGATTTAGATTTAAACTGGGATAGTATTATCAGGAAGTCTATTTCAGTGTTTAGGAGCCAAATGTGAAAACACTCTCCCTCCTTTACTTAGACTTAGATATTCTAGGTACTACCAAAAGTCCAGAGTTTTGTGACCTTAAAGATGGATTGTAGGGTGATAGATTAAATACACAGGAGCTGAACTATTTAGGGCCTTATAGGTCAGTAGCAATACTTTGTAATAGGTAGAAATTATAAAATTGGTGTTATATGATCACATTTGCATTTTGGACTAACTGTAGCTTGTTTATTGTGGGTGCAGGACAACCTCATAGTAATGCATTACAGTAATCCAGTCTAAAGGTCATGAATGTATAGATAGAGATAGCATGTTCCGTAGATGTTTCTGAGGTGGAAGAAGGCTGTTTTTGTAACAAATGAAATATAATTTTCAAAAGACAAGTTGCTGTCTAATATAACACAAAGGTATTTTATTGTAGAGTATGAAGTAACAGTACATCATTCTATATGCAAATTGTATTCTAAGAGATTCTGTGTACAGGTTTTTGGTCCAATAAGTAATACCTCAGTACCTAAGTAATAGAAGAAAATTACTGGTCATCCAATATTTTATATCTTTAACACACTCTGTCAATTTCTGAAGAAATATATAACTGAGTATCATCGGCATAACAGTGGAAACTAAATCCTGTGACAGATCTGCCAGGTTCCTGCACAAGCCAATCCCAACGCACTCCCTTTTCTGTATACTAATCACACACACCTGCACCTTGTCTGCATCCTCATCAGCACAACTATTTAAGCACACACCTCACCTCAATCATTTGTCCAGTCTCATTTTCACGAAGTGGGCTTGCCGGATCCTTTTCAGGAGAGTGTGGATGCCCTTCGTTGGACTCTCACAGCCACAACAGCCTCCACCACCACTTCCGTCACCACCACTGTCACTCCTTCACCGACAGTAGTCGGCAGTTCCATGGACAAACCAGTGCCCTTTCTCTGGCTCGGTGGAGGAATGCAACGGATTTCTCCTCCAGTGTTCGTTGGCCTTGGAGATGCAGCCGCATCTCTACACCACCGACCGGGTAAAAATCGATTTGATCATTTCTCTGCTGACGGGGCGAGCACTCCAATGGGCTGAAACCATTTGGACCCAGGCTGGTACAGTGACTCAATCCCTAGATAATTTAATCTTCCATTTTCGCGAGGTATTTGGCAAGCCTGTGGGAGACGCCTCTGTGAGTAAACAACTGTATCATATCATATCCAAGGAAGGAATGAATATGCCCTCAAACTCTTGCTGCAGCTAGCGGCTGGAATGAGCATGATCCTTACCACATACGGGTAGGGACTTGAACCCTGAGTGTGGCTGCATCTCGCTGCATATGACGATTCCCTTGATCTAGAGCGAATCATTCAGTCAAGTCAAGTCAAGTCAAGTCAAGTCAACGTTATTTATATAGCGCTTTTTACAATGCAGATTGTTTCAAAGCAGTTACACAGTGTTAAACAGGAAAATAATAAAACCGAATTTGCTGTCATCTAGCTCATTTCAATTATCATATACACTCACCTAAAGGATTATTAGGAACACCTGTTCAATTTCTCATTAATGCAATTATCTAATCAACCAATCACATGGCAGTTGCTTCAATGCATTTAGGGGTGTGGTCCTGGTCAAGACAATCTCCTGAACTCCAAACTGAATGTCAGAATGGGAAAGAAAGGTGACTTAAGCAATTTTGAGCGTGGCATGGTTGTTGGTGCCAGACGGGCCGGTCTGAGTATTTCACAATTTGCTCAGTTACTGGGATTTTCACGCACAACCATTTCTAGAGTTTACAAAGAATGGTGTAAAAAGGGAAAAACATCCAGTATGCGGCAGTCCTGTGGGCGAAAATGCCTTGTTGATGCTAGAGGTCAGAGAAGAATGGGCCGACTGATTCAAGCTGATAGAAGAGCAACTTTGACTGAAATAACCACTCGTTACAACCGAGGTATGCAGCAAAGCATTTGTGAAGCCACAACACGCACAACCTTGAGGCGGATGGGCTACAACAGCAGAAGACCCCACCGGGTACCACTCATCTCCACTACAAATAGGAAAAAGAGGCTACAATTTGCACGAGCTCACCAAAATTGGACAGTTGAAGACTGGAAAAATGTTGCCTGGTCTGATGAGTCTCGATTTCTGTTGAGACATTCAGATGTTAGAGTCAGAATTTGGCGTAAACAGAATAAGAACATGGATCCATCATGCCTTGTTACCACTGTGCAGGCTGGTGGTGGTGGTGTAATGGTGTGGGGGATGTTTTCTTGGCACACTTTAGGCCCCTTAGTGCCAATTGGGCATCGTTTAAATGCCACGGCCTACCTGAGCATTGTTTCTGACCATGTCCATCCCTTGGCTACTTCCAGCAGGATAATGCACCATGTCACAAAGCTCGAATCATTTCAAATTGGTTTCTTGAACATGACAATGAGTTCACTGTACTAAAATGGCCCCCACAGTCACCAGATCTCAACCCAATAGAGCATCTTTGGGATGTGGTGGAACGGGAGCTTCGTGCCCTGGATGTGCATCCCACAAATCTCCATCAACTGCAAGATGCTATCCTATCAATATGGGCCAACATTTGTAAAGAATGCTTTCAGCACCTTGTTGAATCAATGCCACGTAGAATTAAGGCAGTTCTGAAGGCGAAAGGGGGTCAAACACAGTATTAGTATGGTATTCCTAATAATCCTTTAGGTGAGTGTATATTCATGTAATGTAGTTGACCTAGTTAATTTAGTTTAGTAATTAAATTTATTTGGATATTTATTTGAAAATTTAGTGTCCCCAACTGAGCAAGCCAAGCCAAAGGCGACAGTGGCAAGGAACTCCATCAGGTGGCATAATGGAGAAAAATAAACCTTGGGAGAAACCATGCTCAGTCGGGGTGAGAGTTCTCCTCTGGCCAATTAACAAACAGTGAATGATTATTATTTTGGCAACCTTACAGGTCAGAAGTCATATTAGATCGCATCACGCCGGAGACGGGTTTATTGAGGATGACGTGTCGATTAAACAATTATTAAATAGAATTATCGAAAGATCGGAGTCATCACGCCGGAGACGGTTTATGAGGATGCCGTGTCGGTGAGGCAATTTCAGGGGGAAGTCTAATTGACACGGTCTCTGCAGACACTTCAGGGATGCGTTGGTCATGTCTGGGCGCAGGTCCACCATCTGATCTGGATACGGCCCGGATCCAGCCGACTGCAGCTAACCTCGGGATAAACAGAAAGACTAACATTAGCGTAGATGCCATTCTTTTTATGATGTAACGAGTACATCAGGTGTTATGGGAAGTGTTCCCGGTTCCGGCTGACCTAGTTAATGCAGCCTAACAATTATTTAATTGATTTGAATAAAATATAAATTAAAAATGTTTTATGTGTATGCCATAGTAAAGAGATGTGTTTTTAGTCTAGATTTAAACTGGCAGAGTGTGTCTGCTTCCCGAACAATGCTAGGAAGACTGTTCCAGAGTTTAGGTGCTAAATAGGAAAAGGATCGACCGCCTGCAGTTGATTTTGATATTCTAGGTATTATCAACTGGCCAGAGTTTTGAGACCATAATGGACGTGATGGAGTATAATGCGTTAAGAGCTCGCTCAAGTACTGGGGAGCTAAACCATTTAGTGCTTTGTAAGTAATTAGCAAGATTTTAAAATGTATGCGATGTTTAATAGGGAGCCAGTGCAGTGTTGACAGAACCGGGCTAATATGGTCATACTTCCTGGTTCTAGTAAGAACTCTAGCTGTTGCGTTTTTGGACCAGCTGCAGTTTATTTATTTATTTATTCCAACCCGTCGGAACAAATAAATATATTTTTTTGATGAAATCCGAGAGCTCTCGAACCCCTCCATAGACAGCTATTTAATTAATACTTTCAAGGTGCAGAAAGGCAGTAAAAACTTTGTTAAAATAGTCCACATGACTCCAGTGGTTCAATCTTTATTTTATGAAGCGACGAGAATACTTTTTGTGCACAAAAAACAAACAAAAATAATTACTTTATTCAACAATTTCTTCACATCTGTGTGTCTCCTACGCAGTTAATGTTGGTCAGCTCCTGCGTCAGCATCACACGCATGTGTCGTGGTGCTCACGTGAACAGCATTGGCCAATGGTAACTGGCGTAACTCGGAAGCGCTGAACTACATCAACAGCGTAAGAGACTGACACAGACAGTCTCCTACACCAAAAAAGCGCAGATGGGAGTGGAAAATTCTGTGCGTGATCTACTGATAAAGCACAAATTAAAGAACACAGAGAACATTTCCATAATGACCAAAACAATCTACCAGTTAGCGTCTGGTTTTAGGCGGTAACTAATGACCAAAAAAACAGTAAATTGATGAGTGCAAACCTTAGTAAATCACCTTCGATGATTCATTTAAATACTCTCCTCCCATAAATTTTACATCTAAAAGGGAAACTCCTACAAATGCATATGCATTAAGGTCAGTCACAAAAATAACTCCTCACGCCTTTTTAGCACAAATTTTTCACTCTTAATTTTGTGTCAAGTAAATCAGACAGTAGTTTTTTAACGGCAAAAGAGGGTTTGCGCTGAGGCTAGCTGTTAGGAAATCTGGCCCCTGTGCTGTTCATTTTAGGAGAAACTTGGTCCAAAACATTGTTAATACTGTAGTTGAAAGAAACATAAATTAGCTCTCTCTGAAGTCTTCTACGATATGAAAGAAATTTGATTGACAACAAGAGTTTTGTATTGTGAATAAATGAATGAGGTGGAGAAGCCAACATCCAGGCAGCTGGAATCCTGTGGCATGCTGCTAATGCTAAAGACACTCAACCACAACAACAAGAACTAAACCTTTATTAATAGTTCATTCGAGTTTGAGTCCGATGATAGATCAGAGACTTATGGTGGAGGAAGTGTTACAGAGCCAATCTCCCATCAGCAACATGCCTGAACCCAAGACAAACCTGTTCAGCGTCAATACCACACCAATCACACCAGTTCCAGGACTGAACTTCACTATCATTAAATGCATACCTGCAAAGTTTTAATATTCATTCACTATTCCCTACATTAGTCCACTAATATAGTTCACTTGAGGGAGTGAATGAAAACGGGTGAGTGAATTCGGACACTGAGTGCGCCGGAAGGACAGCCACTTTTGTATAGTTTGTGCTTGATGTTTAATAATCATTTGAAACTTAGCAAACTGGTAGCTCCAGTAGTAATGAAAATATTTATTTTTAACTTATTAAAAAACCGCAACTTGATCCTACAGAATTAGTCAATTACAGGCCAGTCTCAAATCTACCCTTTCTGTCAAAAATACTAGAAAAGGCAGTGTCCGATACTATCGACCACAACATTCTTTTGAATAGACTCGAAAATTATGTTGGCTCTAGTGGAATTGCATTGGCATGATTTAAATCATACTTATCTGAACGTTATCAGTTTGTAGCAGTAAATGAAGAGATGTCACATCGATCACAAGTTCAGTATGGAGTACCGCAAGGCTCAGTGCTAGGACCGTTGCTTTTCACCCTGTACATGCTACCACTGGGAGATATCATTAGGAAGCATGGCGTTAGTTTCATTGTTATGCTGACGATACTCAGCTCTATATTTCTTCACGCCCTGATGAAACTTACCAATTCACAAGATTAACGGAATGCATAGCTGATATAAAAAATTGGATGACTAGTAATTTCCTGCAACTTGTCCAGAAAAAGAAAACTGAATTTTTAATTATTGGACAAAAAAACTCCACATGTAGTAACCTAGAATACTGTCTAGCACTTGATGGCTGCTCTGTCAAGTCCTCGTCGTCAGTTAGGAACCTGGGTGTGCTCTTTGATACCAATCTCTCATTTGAAAGCCACGTTTCTAGCATCTGTAAAACTGCATTCTACCATCTTAAAAATATATCTAAATTACGGCATATGCTTTCAATGCAAAATGCTGAACAGTTAGTTTATGCGTTCATGACCTCAAGGCTAGATTATTGTAATGCTCTACTGGGTGGTTGCACTGCTCGCTTAATAAATAAACTGCAGCTGGTCCAAAACGCAGCAGCTAGAGTTCTTACTAGAACCAGGAAGTATGACCATATTAGCCCGGTTCTGTCAACACTGTACTGGCTCCCTATTAAACATTGCATACATTTTAAAATCTTGCTAATTACTTACAAAGCACTAAATGGTTTAGCTCCCCAGTACTTGAGCGAGCTCTTAACGCATTATACTCCATCACGTCTATTGCGGTCTCAAAATTCTGGCCAGTTGATAATACCTAGAATATCAAAATCAACTGCAGGCGGTCAATCCTTTTCCTATTTAGCACCTAAACTTTGGAACAGTCTTCCTAGCATTGTTCGGGAAGCAGACACACTCTGTCAGTTTAAATCTAGACTAAAAACACATCTCTTTACTATGGCATACACATAAAACATTTTTCATTTATATTTTATTCAAATAAATTAAATGATTGTTAGGCTGCATTAACTAGGTCAGCCGGAACCGGAAACACTTTCCATAACACCTGATGTACTCGTTACATCATAAGAAGAATGGCATCTACGCTAATGTTAGTCTCTCTGTTTATCCCGAGGTTTACCGCAGTCAGCCGGATCCGGGCCGTATCCAGATCAGATGGTGGACCTGCGCCTGGAGTGTCTGCAGAGACCGTGTCAATTAGTCTACCCTCTGAAATTGCTTATCGACATGGCATCCTCAATGGATCCATCTATGATGTGATGACTCTGATCTATCGAATATTCCTATTTAATAATTATTTAATCGACACGCCATCCTCAATAAACCCGTGTCCGGCGTGATGCCTCCAATCTTTCGAATATTACGATCTAATATGACTTCTGACCTGTAAGGCTTCCAAAATAATAATCATACACTGTTTGTTAATTGGCCAGAGGAGAACTGGCACCCCGATTGAGCCTGGATTCTCCCAAGGTTTATTTTTCTCCATTATGCCACCTGATGGAGTTTTGGTTCCTTGCCACTGTCGCCTTTGGCTTGGCTTCCTCAGTTGGGGACACAAAATTTTCAAATAAACATCCAAATAAATTTAATTACTAAACTAAATTAACTATGTCAACTACATTACTTGAATATATATGATAATTGAAACGAGCTAGATGACATCACTGTTTTCTCCAGAGCGGCTGACCCCCCCGCAACGTCCACCCCTTGAGATAATCATATGATTAATATTAAATTTCATATTTATATCACACAAACTCACCCAAAAAAGCTCTCACCCTCAAGAATATCACTGTGGAGTTTATTTTACAGTACACTTTACAGTAACGTTATTATCAAAAGAATCACAAAGATGGAAATGACTCCTTTGAACAAGCAAACATATGAGTCATATTCCTGTTCGGATCACTACCTCGTTGTGGAGCTACTAGCCTCAAACTCTATATCAGTTCGTTCCTTAGGTTGTTTTCTTCTAAATTAGACTATTTTCACATATCTGTGAGCAAGCATGGCCCAACGACACTGTAATATGTCACCGATGTCCAGATCAAAACATGCAACGCAGACAAATACTCTTATGCCGAGTTCAGACTGCATGATTTTCAAACTCGTCGGATCACTGCTCTTTTCACACTGCATGACTATCTGGGGTAGCATTCAGTCACTGCTGTGTTTACACTGCACGATGGATCGACGACAGGAGGTTTCACACTGCATGACTTTACAATAGGAAGAGTCACCGACAACTCTCTCCGGTGCACAAACTACGTTTCACAACTAAACACACACAGTACACAATGTGAGATCACGCGTGCGTGCGTGCGTCAGTACGTCAGAGTTCTCGCACGAGACTGGAATTGTTATTAAAAATGATGAACTGCAAAAAGTTTGCGATCCAAATTGTCTGTGCGCTGATTTGCAGCAAAAAGGTGAAAAAGAAAAAAGATTATGGAGGAGGAAATGGTTGGGGAGACAAGGATTGTGGGAGCAAGGAGAGTTTGAGGTAAATAAATCATTTTGCAATGTGCTGCTGTTGCGGCTGGTCAAGCAAATGTTTGTGCTTTGTTTCTGTTTGATATAATTGTAAATATATCTAATAAAATACTGATATTCTGGTCAGTATCCTCCCTGTATCAGATATCCTCCCTGAACTTCCCGCTGTCATGAAAATGTCATTTTCAGTCAGAACACATTTCACACAGCATGATTATGAATCGCCGACAGGTCCAGATATTTAGCATGCCAAATATCTCACAGGCGTCGGCAACTCGTCGGCGAGTCTCTCTGATCGCGTCTTTGATAATTCACACTGCGTGATTGTCACTTATGTGCATGTGCACCGATTTGCCTATGATTTCGGGCATTTGTCGGTGATTTCGCAAAACCTGTCCGCGAGTCAAAATCGGGGCAAAAATCGGGCAGTGTGAACTCGCCATTATTATCCTTAGTTTTGATCGTCTTTGTTAGCCGCAATTTTTAATGACGTCATCGCGTATTGTGTCATACGTCAAACAAGCTGAGTATCTCAGCTCTCTATAGACACGTCGATCATGCTTCTAGACCAATCAGAGGCCGAGATCTCCCTTTACAAAGTTGAGGAGGCGGAGCCTTCTTTTCGATTTCCAAACGGCAGGTTTAAATCAATGCAGATGAGTAGGAGTTATTGGATAGTTTGGAAAGATTAATCTCAATAACTTTTTTTTGGAAGGAGATATCAAGAAAATTCTGAAGGGACATAGACCAAACAGATTAAAAATAACAGATTTTCAAATAACAAATTAATTAAAAATAAATCAAAATATGACTTTTTATATGTGTTTATCATTGTGAATAAATACAATAGAATATATGCAATATTCCACCTCTGTGTTAAAATGTACAGTGTTTTCTCAGTGTAAATTTTTTTTATCAATTTACTCCAATGTATGTGGGTAGGGCGCTCTTTTAAATTCAGATACGCCAAATTCTCTAAAAAAAATGTATTGAGTAGCCTATTAAATACTTTTTTTCACATAGTTTTACATACTGTCTTATTAACTTACACTGTTTGAAAATATTGATTATTAAAAAAAAGTGAATTTTTGTGTAGTCCACTGGTAGTATACATAGGAATTTTTTTCAAACTTTAAATACTTTTAAGTACTTTACTTTTACTTTACAGTGCAAATTAAAAAAACTGTTGTAAACTTGTGTACTCAAAGTTTACTGTTACACAAAGTATACTTAAAAGTATACTTTTATACACTAAAAAGTGGGCCAATTTAGTCCCAAGTAGTACTGAAATAGTATGCAATGAAATAGTAGTATGAAATAGTATAATATAAATAATAGTATGAAATAGTAATAGTAACAAGTATACTATTTGTCCATTGATATTAGTACACTTACTACATAAAGTATACTTAAACATATCCTTGAACTTTACTCAAGTATACTTAATAAAATGAACTTAAAATGAACTACACTTATTTTTTGTAAGGATGTACAAATCATGGTCAGTGGTGTCATCTGTGGATCTGTTGGGCAAGTGGATCCAGAGACCAGATGAAATGCTTGACTAATCTCTCCAAGCATTGCTTTATTGTACAGCAGTGGAGGTATTGAATGTTGAAGGGACAGCTGTGGAAGTATATACTGGGGGCTATAGCTGCAGGTTGCCATGGCTGTGAACAAACAGAGGTGTAGGACAGTCCCTGTTATGAAATTCTGGGTTGAGTGGTAGGGCTGTATTTACAAGGCATGAAAAAACAGCTGCTGCCACAGAAGTTTGAGAAGGCAGCTAAAAGAAAATATCTGAATATATTAATTCAACTGAATCAACTGAATTTAAGTAAGCAATAAGGGGCGAGAAGTCTCTCCAAATTGTTCCTCAAACCACTCATCTACAGTCATACTGCCTAGTAAATCAAAATTTACATTAAACATTTTTGCCTTTTAATTACATTTTTCTTCAAATGAGAACAAACATATGTTTATGTTTCTAAGAGAAACAGAACCGTTTGGTGGTCATAGTCATGCTTTATCATGAATAAAACACAGCTATTGGCCAATCAGAATCAAGGACTGGAACTAACCATTTTATAATGAGTGAAGTTCCTAAACGTAATTTATATAAGCAGCTGCTTACCTCTCCTCAGTCTCAGATGTTCCAGCATCCCACCACCTCCCCAAACTCCACCTTTATCTTAGGTACCTTGCCCTACATAATCATATATTTAGTCACTGTGGGGGGTATATCAGAGCTCGAGTTGAAGCTGCTTCAAGCCCCTCATCAGTGGACAGCAAGCCAAATAAGTTTAACCTAATATCTTAAGATTATATGGGCAAACAAACTCGTTAAATGCTATTATGCTGTCACCTCACAGCAAGAAGATCCCTGGTTCAAGGCCCGCCTAAGAGAAAAGAGTCCATTTTTGTGTGGACTTGCATGTTCTCCCTGTGTCAGCGTGGGTTTCCTCCACAGTCCAAAGACATGCAGGTTAGGTGATTATGTGTGTGTGTAAGAGAGCGCTGTGATGGACTGGCCATCTGTCGAGGGTGCTTTCCCCTGCCTCTGGCCTTAGAAACTGGAATAGGCTCCGACCCTAAAAGGTTGTATAAGGATCAATGAATATATTCTAAAGCTTGTATTTATTCTTTATAATTATTTACAGTGCCTTGCTAAAGTATTTGTAATTTTTTGTAGCAGCCTTATGCTAAGCAGCTTTAAATTACTTTTTTCACATGAATCTACACTCCTCACCCCACAATGACAAAGCAAAAACAGATATGACAACTTTTTGCACATTTATTAAAAAGGAAAAACTGAAATAATTACATTGCATATATATTTGTACCATTAACTCAGTCCTTAGTTGAAGCATCTTTAGAGCCTCAAGTTTTTTTGGGGTATGATGCAACAGGCTTTGCACATCTGCATTTGGAGATTTTCTGCCATTCTTCTCCTCAGATCCTCTCAAGCTCTGTCGAGTTGGATGGGGACCATCTGTGGATGGTCATTTTCAGGTTTCTTCAGAGACTGGGTTCATAAGCAATTGTTTAACCACTCTTGCATTGTCTTAGCTGTGTGTTTAGGGTCATTGTACTTCTGGAAGTTCTGAACGCTCTGGATCAGGTTTTCATTAAGGATATCTCTATATTTTGAGCTTTTATTGTACCCTGGCTAGTCTACCGGTTCCTTCTGCTGAAAATCATGCCCACAGCATGATGCTGCCACCACCATGCTTTACCGTTGGGATGGTATTGTGCATGTGATGAGTGATGCCTGGTTTCCTCCAGACATGACACTTGGAACTGAGGTTCATCAGACCAGAGAATCTTGTTTGTCCCCTGATCTGTGTCTTGACATAATTCTGTCTCTGAGCTCTATAGGCAGTTATTTTGACCTAATGGCTTGGTTTTTGCTCTGATGGGCATTTTGAGCTTCTAGACCTTTTTTTGAGAGGTGTGTGCTTTTACAAATCATGTCCATTCAATTGAATTTGCCACAGGTTAACTCCAATCAAAGTGTAGAAACATCTAAAAAATTATCCAGCGAAATTAGAATGCTCCTTAGCAAAATTTCAAGTGTCCTAGAATACATACTGTACAAATACTTACGCAATGTAGTTATTTCAGTTTTCTATTTTTAATCTATTTAAAAAGTTATCACAGATCTGTTTTTTGCTTTGTAATTCTGGTGTATGGATTGAAGATTGATGTGAATAAGGCTGTTTAGCATAAGGCTGCAACATAGCAAAATGTGAAAAAAAAATGAAGGGACACGAATACTTTCTCATGGCACTGTATATCTTCTGAGACCTCTGCCATTTGTCCAGTAGAGATGTCCATCCTGTCATTTATGTGTTCCTTTGCAACAACATTACAGTCTCCTTGGTCAGTTGCTAGTTCATGAGGCTACAAAACTGCTGAAGATGGTTGTGAGATTCTGGTGTCCCTCGGGGAACTGTGCTATCTAACTTTTTTAATGTACCAGTACTTTATGCCACATTTATAAGTTTCAGTCCTTCCAGTGCTTTTGTGTCTGAAGAGTTTTTGTCGTCTGAGAATTGGGTACCACAGCATGCAACAGCTTATAAGAATCAGTCACTCAAATGGCTTTGTATTTTAATCCCACACAGAAGACTACATATGCAGAATGCTAGTACACCATCAGCTATACTTAGAAGAGTGACTTCATGTGCACCTGTCACTGCACTGTCAACACATGCAGCTCTCCAGCTAAGCTGCAATTGCAAACCTCTGCTGGGAGATTTCTGTTGATTCATGAGGCAACAAATCTTGTTTAAAGGGAGACTCTAATGGATAATGGCACCACTATACATAAGTATGCACAGTGTACATAGTGTGCCCCTCTTGCTTAGTATGGAGAAATGGGTAAAGAAAATGGAGAGGAGATGAAAATGGAGAGGAGATGAGAACCGAAAGTAACCAGACGTGACCTTAGATATTACTTGAATATTCATTTGGTATGTTTAGTCACTTTCTTTTTTGACTCTTGATTCTTTGAAATCTTCAAAGAAGCTAATGAAAATCCATCACTTTTAATGAGACTATTTAATAATAAGATGTTCCTGGGTCGCCATCCCATTCCTATCTACCAATTTTAGCCAAAACACTTCCCTTACAATTGGAAGACAGTGATTGGTTTATAGGAATGTTGTTCCAAAACCAGTGATCCAGAAAGAAAATCACATGATGCACAATTAAAATCTTTTGAATGTTAAAAAGTATTCTAAAGTGTACTCTACAAAATTACTGATAAAAATGTTTATTGAGAAAGAGTTCGTCAATGATAACTGAAAACGAGACGAAAAAGACACATTGTGACAAGAACTGAATGATTTTAAATAAAACATACAATCAACAAAAATATGACAAAAATAATACTACAATATTTTAATAATGTTTATAAGAACAAAAAAATCATCATAATGAAACTTTACAAAATACATTTTGTACTAATCATCCTATTTGTTTTTTGCAGACATTTAAGAACATTGGTTCGCAACTTCAAGCTCTTATCATTCCGAATCACAGGTAGCACATCCAAAGTGGTTTTGACAAGCTCAAACTAGTGCTACATTTGAGAAAAGACTGTAGTACTGTTGTGCCAAAGGCTATGATGTACTTAAGTACCTACTATGTACTTTAATGGCTGTGTTTGAAATGGCATACTATCATACTACTCTTACTATTTCTGCAGTATCCAGTATGTATATTGTGCACACCCGGATGTACCCAGATGACCTAGTATATTTGCCAGCATCTGCTAAACTCAAGAACACTGAAATCGGTATGGAAGCTGTTCGAAATGACATACTACCATACAACTCCTACTATATTACAGTATGCAATGTGTATACTGTCAATAGTATGTGAATTTTCTGTATGCATGCAATTTACTGATTACCTACTAATCTGATGCATCTGAGGACAATGCACTGGATACGGTTTCTCACAATGTAACACTCCACGGGACGCCTCATCTTTGTGAAGAGTGCTACATGAGTGAACTGGAGAAATAATTATAAAAGGAACACTTTTAGTACACATATACATGTAGCTGTAAAGTACAAACTAGCCATGTTTCCGAAAACACTATCGTTAGTAGCACATAAATCTCTATGATACATATCCGCTACAATTAGATCTGTTTTGGGAAAAACATGCGCTTCATAGTTATGTATCTGCTTTATCTAAAACTTCAAATTATAATTTCGATGCTGGCCTGGTTGAGTCAGTATGTGATGTAGCACATGTTCTAATTCAAAGAACCACATTAAAACAGTTTGTAAGATCTTTGTTTTGTGTTTGTTTTACTCCAGTGGCAGTCACATGAAAGGTGCATATTCCATGAAGACTGCTAGCAAAGTGAAGCATACAAGGTGAATTTGGACAAACAATGCTTGTATATTAATGTGTATATCTCTTTGTTTTACCGGTTCATGTCTCTTGGTTTGTTGGATTTCTTGCCTGTTTCCTGGATTACCCTTTTGGCCTCTGTCTCCTGCCTTGTTTGCCTGTTTGGACTGCCTACCTGTGTTTTGACCTTGCCTGTACTTTTGACTACGATTGTGGACTACCCTTCATTAAAGCTGCGTTTGGATCTTCTACCTTTGATTCTCGGAGCAGTACATTACAGAAGACTTAGCCAAAATGAATCCAGCAGCACGGTTAATGTGTCTCCGGGAAAAAATCCATTGAGAACTATGTTGAGGACTTTATTGAGCTGGCACATTTGACTTTTATGGACAAGGTATGTCTTATGATATTTTTTCGAGGAGGCCTTGCTGAGCCGCTCAGTTTATGTATGCCATTGCACCATCCCAACTGGACCCTAGAATATTATATAGACATTGCTCTACAACTGAGCGGTTCCGCATTTACAACACTGCACTCCCACAGTACCCGTCAGTCCAGAGTCTAGTCCCGTCCTAGTCTCCGTCCAGAGCCCAGTGACATCTCCTGTTCACGTCCAGAGCCCAGTGATGTACCCTGTCTCTGTCCTGACCCCAGAGTTGGCCCCAGCCGCTGACCAGCATCCAGAGAGGGCCCCAGCCACTGACCAGAGTCCAGAGATGGCTCCAGCCAATGACCAGCGTCCAGAGATGGCTCCAGCCACTGACCAGCGTCCAGAGATGGCTCCAGCCACTGACCAGCGTCCAGAGATGGCTCCAGCCCGTGACCAGCATCCAGAGATGGCTCCAGCCCCTGACCAGCGTCCAGAGATGGCTCCAGCCACTGACCAGCGTCCAGAGATGGCTCCAGCCACTGACCAGCGTCCAGAGATGGCCCCAGCCACTGACCAGCGTCCAGAGAGGGCCTCAGCCCGTGACCAGCGTCCAGAGATGGCTCCAGTCACTGACCAGCGTCCAGAGATGGCTCCAGCCACTGACCAGCGTCCAGAGATGGCTCCAGCCACTGACCAGCGTCCAGAGATGGCCCCAGCCACTGACCAGCGTCCAGAGATGGCTTCAGCCCGTGACCAGAGTCCAGAGAGGGCTTCAGCCCGTGACCAGAGTCCAGAGAGGGCTTCGTCTACTTCCACGAGTCCAGAGAGGGTTCCGCCTCCTGTCTCGAGTCCAGAGAGGACTCCGCTTCCTGTTTCGAGTCCAGAGAGGACTTTGCTTCCTGTCCCGAGTCCAGAGAGGACTCCGCTTACGAGTCCAGAGAGAATTCCGCTTCCTGTTTCAGGTCCAGAGAGGACTCCTCTCCCTGAATTGTGTGGCCCGCCCTGGCCTCCTGAACTGTCTGAGCCACCCTGGTCATCTGTCTGGCCTGCGCCACCCTGTTCATCCGTCCGGCCTGCGCCACCCTGGTCATCTGCCCGGCCTGATCCGCCCTGGTTGCCTGCTCTGCCTGAGTCTCCAGTCCCTCCATCCCGCCCCTGGGTTCGCCTCCACTCCACCTCCCTCCTAGACTATTTCAGGAGCGTCTGGAAGCCACTCCTTTGAGGGGGGGGGCTATGTAACAATTCACCAGTGTGAGCGCCCCTGTCTGACCCGGACTGTCATTCCATCATAGACTACATCATCCATAATCCTTTGCCCGGACTCATCAGCACTCACTGTCTACACCTGTGTCTCATTTACCTCATTACCTCTGCCTATATCTAGCCTGTTCACCCTGTCATTCTTTGCTAAGTCTTGTTTATTGTTACACTGCATTTCTGAGCGTTTTCCCTGGTTTCATGTCTCTTGGTTTGTTGGATTTCTTGCCTGTTTCCTGGATTACCCTTTTGGCCTCTGTCTCCTGCCTTGTTTGCCTGTTTGGACTGCCTACCTGTGTTTTGACCTTGCCTGTACTTTTGACTACGATTGTGGATTACCCTTCATTAAAGCTGCGTTTGGATCCTCTACCTTTGATTCTCGGAGCAGTACGTTACAAAGGGGGAGCTTTAGCACACATCTACCTGTTACGTAATCGTCACGGACCAATGGTAGTACGAAGGAGTTTAGAGGCCGGAGCAAACTTTTCTGGAAAGTTTCCGTTCTTCGATTTTGCTTGAAGTATATCGGGGCCTTAAATATTCTACGCAGTAAAAAGTGGTAGGTGTTCCTGTAAGAAGCTATATTGTTACCGGAACCCTTACAATTATTATTTTTTTTAATTGCTTACACACAATTTCTGACACTATGGCGTCGTTTTTCAAAACTCTACACATAAAACCACATAACACACAACATGCAAAACGTCACATCTCACTTCATCTCACTTCATTACAGTTTTTTTGCGATTGCTTAATCACAATTTTAAAAACAAGACCCTTTGTCAAGACACTACACACAATTTACACACCCACACACACAAGTAGCAGAACACCTCAGTTGTTTTGCAAAATGAAACACTTCATTCAAAATTTTACAATAATTTAACAAAACACAATTTTGACATTGTATGGAACACACAAGGTTCATACAATCTGATTCTGTTTGATTCATTTACACACTGCTGTGCTCATCCAATACTTGTAACATTTCTACTTTTCTAATGATATAGTCTGGGTTTGATTTTTTCAGAGATATTGTTAGAGTAAAGTACATGAATAGGTAACGCTGTAGATTACAGCCCGGAAAGTACCGCGTAAGTAGAACAAATTTACAGCGTAACATTTTCGGTAATTATAATGTAATTGTGTACACTATTGTGTGTATACACATACATACTTTATAATTACACTATAATTACCAAAAGTTACGCTGTAAATTAGTTTTACTTGCGCAGTACTTTCCGGGCTGTAATCTAAAGCGTTACCCATGAATATATTGACCAAACAGTAAACACAAGACCAGTACTGCATATTGATGAAAATATGTATTTCTCTCCACAAATCAGAACATTCTAAATACAAAATAGTACATGAACAAAAACATTTGTGGAGACAAAACAAAAGCATGATTTTACATTAAAAAATGTTTTTTGTAAAAAACACCTAAGCATCACCTCCTCGCCTAGCTGGTTCTGGCCATAGCACTTCATCCATATCACAGGCGATGTCCTCTCTCGCAAGACAGTGAGGGAAGAATCTTCTTGAATGGTGAATGCATCCTTGCACAGACCCTGCATCAGTTAGGTCACAGGCGTCCTCTATAGGGCTGGAGATCGTAAACCTTCCACCGCTATGCCGATAAAAACTCCTTAATGGGGTTAACGAAGGGAGAATATGGTGGGAGGTATTGGAGTGAAAATTGTGGATGATCATGAAACCAGTTTTAGACCAGAGCAGATCAGTGGAAAGATACATTGTCCCAGATGACAATATATCTCATCTGCTCTGCATCCGTTCTTCTACTGTGACAATGTTGTGAAGTCTGTCTAAAAATGCGAGAATGTGGGCCGTGTTGTAAGGACCTAAGTTGGCATGGCGGTGGAGGTCCCCATTCTGCGTGATTGCAGCACGCATTGTGAAGTTGCCTCCACGTTGGCCCGGGACATTCAAAATAGCTCTGTGGCCAATGATGTTTCTCCCTCTTCTTCTTACTTTAATCAGGTTAAACCCAGCCTCATCTATGAAGATAAATTGGATCAGCATCAATTAGCAAAACTCTCTAGTCAGTCCAGAGTCAATTTGTAAAAAGGTTCTGTGTGCAGTGCACAATACTGAAGTGTACATTACTTACCTGCACATATTCATGCCGTAGGTATTTTACTCTTTCAGAATTTCTTTCAAATGGCACTCGATAAAGTTGTTTCATCTGCATGTGATGTTTTTTAAGGCTTTGCCCCAGTGTTGATAGAGAGACCTTGACATTACAGTTTTTTACAATCGCTATGACAGTTTTTTCAATACTTTTAACAATTTTCCTAAACTCTTAACACAGTTAGCACAACATCTGTCTATGTAGGCTCTACAATTAACACATTTATTGTTGCTTTTACACAAAATGCATATAGTTAACACAAATTTAGAATGCTTGAACTTCTTTTACACACAAGCTCAACCAAGACTAAAACAATGGATTTTTACTGCCAAATTTACCAATGCTTTAACACTGTATGTCAGAACAGATAACACCATGTTCTAAACTTAACTTATAGGCTAAAGTCAAGGTTAACAGCTGTTTATATTGTGAATTGAAACACAAATACATCCCCTGTATTTTATTCCATTGTTACTGAGAAACAGCTGATTGAAGGTTTGCAAATATATAAATCACAACTGATTCCCATCTAGGAATTGTTCGGGTGTTGATGTTCTTTCAATCAGATGACCATATGGTATACAGTAAAAGAGGGCCTCTTTGGGCTTATCTTGTGTGAAAAAGGAACAATATAGAGCAACACGAAGAAAGCAAGAAAATGCCTGCATGAGGGAGAGAAAGATGAGTACCAGGACAAGGGAGAGGAGTGGGACAAGGGCAAGGGAGAGGAATGCCTGGGCAAGGACAAGGTAGAGATTGAGGAGTTAGAATGCATGGTGGTGCTCAAAGAAGGGCCAAGAATTAGGTTAACTGATGAAATAAGAGCTACTATCATAGACCATGTCATAAAACACAGGCTATCATACAGAGAGGCTGGTGAACGAGTACAGCCAAATCTCAGCTGGGATCCATTATCCAGCACAGTGGCATCCATTATCCAGATTTTTCGAGAAACCAACAGGTAGGATATTGTATAAGGGCTTCTCCTACTGCAAAGTGTAAATCATTTTACAATATTACAGTGACTGTATGCCTCTGGTCTCTATATATGTATTTTGTCTATCTAAGGATTCAACACCTCCCTCTGGGGCAGAGGAAAGCTCCTGAATGAAGAACGGAAACTTGCTATTGTCAACATGGTGATTGCTGATAATGAAATAAAACTGAATGGTATTCTATAAAGCTACTCTGAAATGGGTCATTCATTTTCCTTAGCAAAAGAAACAAAATGCATGCATTTACTAAACCCAACAAAACAGAAATGTGGAGAGGCTTCAAAAGACGCAATCTATGATCAATCAAATATACTGTCTATTGTATAAGGACAGACCTGACACATACAATAATGCAGTTTCTGTAATTTCATCTAGTGTTAGTGTTTATATGACTTTGTGCTATGATTGACTAAATGTTCCTGTTGGAAGAGGGTTTTGGTAGACATAGTGTATTGTGTTAATGTATTATTGTATTTTGAAAATGAGTGTTGGAGTTTAGTTTACAATGTGTGATTTTGAGCATGAAATTAACCACTTTGGAAATTGTGCGTTGTAGGTGTGTTGGTGTGTTAAGAGTTTAGGAAAATAGTTAAAAGTATTGAAAAAACTGTCATAGCGATCGTAAAAAAAACTTGATCCTATGTAGATCAATCAAAATACATGTTACTGTAAATGCCACAGGACAGCACACAAGACATTGTGTACTTGAATGTATACTTCACACTTGTATAATTGTATATTTCACGCACTATTCTTAAGAAAAAAAGAGGCAGTATGCACTGTGTACTGGGCAGTAAGCAGTAAGTAAGCAGCCACTTAGTACCTACTAATGAGAAAAGACTCTAAGGCTTGGGATCTGTTTTCCCTCATAGCCATCATTTTCACTCTCTGTTTGAAGTTAAGGTAAAATAGTCTGAAATGGCTTAATTCTCACATGCAGATGTAAAATATGATTAAGGCAGAAGGTCCTATAGAATATAGTTACTGACCTTACAGAAACTTGCAGATATGTGTTTGTAATAGGCATCAAGGTTAAATACAAGGTAAAGGTACATGTAGAGGTTTCAGCAGTGCAACTGGGTTACTCAAGCTAATGAAGGGAATGGCAGCTTGCCTAAAAAAAAGAAGTGAAGGGCAACCTGAGAAAAAAGGCAAGAGACATAAGCCGTCAGACTGGCCAAATTTTACTTAAATGAGCTGCCATCCAAAATGAGAAATGTGTATTTGTTCTAAAATGGCTTAAAAGAATGATTTTTGTTTTAACACGAGAATCCATCAAACAGCAAAAAGTAAAATACAGTAAAATTGTAATCAAGGCAAGTTTTATATTTTTGTCTTGGGGATGTAACAGAACATGACACATGAACAGAGGAAGCACATGACAGAATTACATGAGGGGAACAGGGAATCACCTGGCATGAAACAGGAAACATGATTGTGACAAATTTCAAAATAAAAGACATTAAAAGCATTAACATAACCAAAACCTAAAACAGACGTGACATATCCCCCCTCAAAGGGCTGCTCCAAATGCCCCAACAGAATACCCAATCAAAACAGTCCAGGAGAGTGGAGGAGCAGAGGCGGTCCAGGGGGATGGGTGGAGAGCCAGGCCCATGAAGGGGAAATCGGCCTGGATCATGGCATGGTGGCGGACCTGGACCATAAAGCAGAGGCGGGCCTGGACCGTGGAGCAGAGGCAAGCCTGGACCAATGGCAGGCCTGGACCATGGGGACCAAAGACCACACCATGGATGATCAGGTGGTCATGGTGGGGCCAGTGAAGATGGGAACCACCAGGGCGGTGCTGGTGGATCAACACCTGAGCAGTCCTTTTGGCTGTGACATGGGGCATAAACAGTTCGTGACCGGCCTCCGTGGCCGTGACATGGCAAGAAGAGTGGGCAGTGCCACCTCATAAGGAGCTGCAGTGGTCATCGCCAACAAACATGATGGTGGTGGCCACTACCGGAAGCACTGCGGATAATGGGATGACTTCCAGAACCACTGGATTTGGACTTAGGACCACCGGACTTGACCTGCTCGCACGCACATACTCTTGGGATGTCTGATTTCATGAAAAAAGCAGTTCATTAACTGTTGATTCATTCAGTACAGCACAACCTTTTGGCCAGGTTTCGCAGCAGAGACAGCAACATTCAGAAATTAATTTATTGGGTTCTGGATGTAAATTCCATTATGACCATTATTGTTGGTTTGTCCAATTGATAACACTTTGTCCACGTTAACACTTGCACCAAAGAAAGTGTCACAATATCACCCAATACTAGTGTCTTATCATGTAAGTACTGTATATTAACAAAACTGTCATAATCAACTTTATACAGAAAATAATAAGTAATAATATCAGTGCTAATAAAGACTCACTTATCCACCTGCCAAATTGCCAATACACAAATATCAATTATCCTGTGACAAACTTTCTCTCTCTGTGGCTGGGGAAGTGGGTTCAAGTTCCAGCCAGCATCCTGATGGAGATGACAAACCAAGGACAAGAGAAAACCGAGGCGAACCAATGCGAGAGATAAAAACCAAAGAAGATGTCTCCTCAACAGGCACCTGTGTGCAGCAGAGACAGACTCAAATTATCACATGATCTCTTGCCCACGCAGAGTTTCAGTCGATATTCTGTAATCAAGAATGTCAATGTTCATCTCAATGTGACTTGCACAGTCCTGCACATCTCCTGTGAAGGATTCAGAGGCCAATGTCTGAATTCCATTTCCACCATAAATTCAAATAGGTCTGTAAATATTTGTAAAGATCAAGGTCCCTGTGTTGTCCAGGAAGTCAAAATAAGCCATAAAACAATGACCGTCTTTTGAAACAGTCCCAACAAAGTTTGCACTGGCAAAAACATCCGTGTTCCTTGGGTTAATAATCACCAGTTCATTTGCCTCAGTTAACGAAGAGCTTTTGTGGAGATTCTGTCTTCGGATCTGTTCTATTGGGGTCATGGACACCAGCGAAGAAACAACATAATGAAACTAATAGTGTTGGAAATTGTAAGGAATTGTACAAATCTTGTTTTTGATTTCTTTTAGCCAGTGGTGTAATCCTAAAGAAAAAAAGTGGTTTCTTGAATCCAACCCCCCCGTGGCCGCATTACGACCTCGGTTGTGCTTTTTTTCAGTCATTCCACTTTTCCTTTTGCATGATTTTTTTTTCTTTTGTAAATTTCCCTTGATGTTGCTTCAGCGTGAGAGTGTCCCCACTCACTGCCATGTCTTCCTCAGTTGATGACTATAGTAGGTTGTCAGAGGCAAGAAAAGGTAGAATAATATAATTGATAATGCATCAATTACAACAAAGAATCCCTAGTTTCACAAGACAGCATGGAAAGCAGTTAAGGAGGTGTTAAAACGACAATAGGACTTCTGAAGCAGCAAAACAAGTAGGTATATTGAGAGTATACACTAATATTAATCCTTAGAAGATGATTTACGCAAACAGCCTTGGGAAAAAAGTAAGCATACAGTGTACATGTGTATGGCGCCGACCTCACCACTACTCATAATGATTCTCATTCCTTATAGCTTTTCCATCAACGGTTGTTTTCAAAGAAATATTGCTTCATAAGTATTTTTGATTAAGTAAAAGTGCAAATGTTCAAATGAGTCATTTGTTTGATAACTACACTACACAGTTCATGCTGTATGTTTTTCGTTCACTAAAAAGAACTAGTTTGAATAAGTTATTTGTATGGTAACTGGACTACATGCTTTGTGGTGCATGTTTCACACTGTAGATTTAGTAGTAGTGTTGCAGCTGAATTGTGTGCCATTCAGAAGAGGCCAAACTAGACAGATGCCATCATCGACAGGTTGGGCAACTTGCCCTCATCCTCAAAAACGTGATGTTTACTGCTTTAAAAACAATCAATCAGTCAATCATGCAGCTAAATACAGAATCTCTTAAGATGTTAGACTGAACCTGACATACAATACATGCTCTGAAAAGCATCTAATAGCCTTGTAGCAGAGATGGTATTCTTTGGAATTAGGGATGCACCAATACCACTTTTTCCAGAACGAGGCTGATACCGATACTTTCATTTTTGGTACTTGCCGATACAGACCTGTATTTTCAAGAGCAGTGAGTGATTTTACCTTTGTCCTTTGTTTGAGTAACATTAAAGGTGCTGTATGTAAGTTTTTGACTGTACTAAAGCATAAAAATGCCATATGTTTGCAGATATTATGCTAAATCCACCTACTTGTTTCTCAGAAAAACAATGCTACAGCCAGTTATTCTACTTTGAAATGTGCTTTCAGTGTCAGAAATAGACCCTTTTCACAGACTGATGTAAATCCTGTAAAGTTTTGTATGTTCATTTTTTTTAATGAATGTACATTATATTACTTTTGCATCAAATTACCAAAAACAAGTTACTGCTGCGAGGGTGTTTCTAATACAGCATCTATGGGAGTGACGATAAAATTAACATCTCTCTTTTGACTGCCGTTATAAATCACACTATTTTTCCCCTCTTTTTGAAAGTTGTGAAATCACCATTGTAGAGTTTTTCCCTTTTGCTATTTGAATTGCTATTAAAATAAATATATATTATGTATTCTCTCATTCACTGCTATAAAACTATGATGACTTCTGCTTCTGAGAAACCCGGAAATGTGAAAAGGGTCTATGTCTGTTTTGGTCTGTGCGATAAGGCACGCTGCCAGTTTACCCAACAGTATTTCGACACCCCAGGTTGCCAGTTGGCATATTGACAAACACAGCATATTGCAGCAGCCATGGAAGCTGTTACAGAATGTATACTCGGAACACAAAGAGGAATGGTAAACAGAGTTTATTCGAGCACGGAGCAACAGGCAACATTAACAGGTGAGTAGACACTCAATGGAGACTTGATGTACAGTTGATGTACAGTTGATGTGAGTGATGGAAAGTCTTTTTCTTACAGGTGCAGGGACTCATGAGATTCGGTGAAGAGGGGAGCAGGTTGGATGCAATGGGTGTTGGGTTGGGTTCTTCGGCTGGGCCAGGCTCTGTGGAAACAAACAGGGTCGTGATAAGGCTTGAGGAGTGAAACGTGAAAGGATGAGGTCTGTAGTGCGGTGGAAGTTGGAGCTGGAATGTGACCGGGTTGATCTGCTTGAGGATGGTGAAGGGGCCAATAAATCTGGGAATAAGCTTTTTGCAGGGCAGCCGCATTCTGATGTCTCGGGTGGACAGTCAAATCTTCTGACCAGGTTGGTATGGTGGCGTCTCTGATCTTCAACGGTCGGCTGTGATCGAACCAAGAGTTCTGGTGCCCATGACTGAAGATTCATAGGAAACAGCCGATCTCTTGGATCTTTCCGTCTGGCCGTTCGATTGAGGATGGTATCCAGAGGAGAGACTTGCGGTCACACCTAGGAGGGTGAAGAATGCCTTCCATACCCGGGATATAAACTGTGGATTCCGGTTGGACACGATATCCTCAGGAATCCCGTAATATCTTAAGACATGGTTGAAGAGCAATTCGGCAGTCTCTAGAGCTGTCTGGAATCCTTTAAGAGAAAGCAGATGGCATTACTTGGAAAAGCGGTCAATAACAAAGATGCATGTGTTACCGCTAGATGGAGGCAGATCAGTGATGAAGTCCACTCCTAGGTGTGTCCATGGTCGACTGGGAACGGGCAGCGGATGGAGCTTGCCAGGTGGTAGGGACTCTTAGAGATGGCGCAGTCCTTACATCCCTGTACGAACCTTCTCACATCCCTGCCCATGTTGGGCCAGAAGCGATCTTTCAGCAGCGAAAGGGTGTTATTGGCCCCTGGGTGGCCAGTGCCCAGAGATGAGTGGATAAGTGAAGTGCGTTGATGTTGTGGAACACGCTGGTGGACAGCCCGGTGGAGTGGCGGTGGAGACATTGGTGGAGGCAACGGAGTCCGAGGACCACTAGATGGGACTGATCTGATAGATCGGATTACCAGGCAGGATGGGTTCTGGGACATTGTTAACCTCCTCAGGGGCATGGAGACGGGACAGAGCATCAGCCTTAAAATTTCCGTTTCCTGGATAAGAAAGAGAAATCAAATCGGGTGAAGAATAAAGCCCAGCGGGCTTGATGGTGATTGAGTCTTTTGGCATCTCTCAGGTATTCCAAGTTCTTGTGATTGGTGAGAACAGTGAAAGGATGGTGAGAACCCTCCAGCCAATGCCTCCACTCCTCCAGGGCTAACTCGATGGCAAGAAGTTCCCTGTTGCCAATGTCAATTCATCTCCGGCAGGCTGAGTTTCTTGGAGAAGGCGCATGGATAGAGTTTGGCAGGGGTCCCCTGCTGCTGAGGGAGCACCGCTCTGACTCCGGGAGGTGGAAGCTTCAACTACACAACAAACGGTCTATCAGGATCCGAATGAACTAGGAGTGGTGCACTAGTAAAGGCGGTCTTCAGCTGATGGAATGCAGAAGTGGCAGATGGTGACCTGGACAGAGACTTGGGCTTGTTCTTCAATACATCAGTTAAAGGACAAGTGATGGAGCTGTAATCTTAGATGAGTCGTCGATAGAAGTTTGCAAAGCCTAGAAAACGCTGAAGTTCCTTTATGGTAGTAGGGGAAGGCCAGTTTTTTTTACCACTTCTACCTTCCCCTCGTCCATCTGGATGCCTTGAATGCTGATGTTGTATCCAAGGAACTGCACTGAGGTTTGATGGAATGAAAAATTCTTTGAGGAACAGATGGTACTCTCTCAGGCGTTGCAGGACCTCCACAATGTGTTGCCGATGTCCGGCCATACTCCGGGAGTACAAGAGAATGTCATCGATGTAGACAACAAAACGGTGGAGGAACTCCCGGAGTATCTCATGCATAAAATGCATGCTCACCCAGAATCAAAATCGATGGCGCAGTCCCATGACTGGTGTGGAGGCAGCATAGAGGCTTTCTTGAGGCAGAAGACACCCCTGAAGGGGGCGTAGCAGGTTGGTATGTCAACTGATTGTTTCCCCTACGGGGCTTTTGATGGAGGTAGAGCTGATAGGAAGAGCCGTGGAACTGTGGGAATCAACCTGTGACTTGGACGGGAATCACGCTGGAGAACAGCCCTTACCCCACTTCAGGATCTCACCCGTCTTCCAGGAGGTCACAGGCTCGTGATGCACAAGCCATGGGCAACCTAGGATCACATCAGCGGTGGAGTGCTCCAGAACCAGAAGTTTCCGAGTGATGTGATCCCACTTGCAGTTGTAAAGGACTAACACTGTAACAAACTTGTCTTTTGCTCAGGGGTCTTCTCGTTATGGATTGGACTTGGTAACTGGTTGGGGTGGTGGTCTTCGGGAGCTTGAGCTGAAGACAGAGGGTCGCGGAGATGAAATTCCCAGCTGACCCAAAATCGAGGAAGGCATGGACTGGAATGGAAACATTGGCTGCAGTAAGAATAACTTTGGTGGTGAGAGGCTTTAAATTGACAGTAGGAGTAAATCACAACACTCGCCATGGTGGACAAATGGGACACGTGGCAATTATAGGTCCACCTGCAGCACAGTACAGGCACAGCCCCTGGGTCAGCCGCCTCTTTCACTCAGTAGGGGTTAACCTTGTCATGTCAACTTGCATGGGTTCAGAACCTGGCTCTGGAGCGCTGATGGACTCTGGCTGGAGATGGTAGGAGGATTGCTGACCCTGGTGTCCTTCGCAACACGACTGCATACGACTGGCCACTCGGATGGACAGCTGGATGAAACATTTGAGGCCAATGGTGTCATCGTATGCAGCGAGCTGCAGCCGCACTGAAGGGTCGAGTCCTTGCCTATAGGTGGTCAGGAGTGAGTGCTCATTCCACCCACTGGCCGCAGCGAGGGTATGAAACTGAAGTGCATACTCATTGATAGGTTTACTTTGACGGAGGTGATGTCAAAGGTCTCACCGACTGATGAATCACCGATGGGTCTTCCAAACACCTCCCGGAAATGATAAAGGAAATTCTTCAGTAACTGGGTTACAGTACCGGCCTGGATATAATATAGGCGATCTTTGCTTTCTCGTGGGAAATAAGTGCAGCTGCATCTCCACGGTCAATATGCAATGGAGAATAAAACCAATGCAATCCTCCGCCGAGCCAGAGTAGGGCGCCGGTCGGGCCATGGGACTGGCACTCACAGGCAGTGTGGATGTGGTGAAGGAAGTAGTGATGGAGGTTGATGGTGGGTTGAGAGCCTGACGGGTGGAATCCACGAGTCCCTGGAATGGATCGGGTGAACGCATCGTGCTGAATGAATCTCCTCTTGGTTTCTGGTCCGGTCTTGTTATGGAATGTACTGTATATTCAGAACACAAAGAGGAATGATAAACAGAGTTTATTTGAGACAGCATGGAGCAGCAGGCAACATCAACAGGTGAGTAGACACTCAATGGAGACTTGATGTACAGTTGATGTGACAGTGATGGAAAGTCTTTTTCTTACAGGTGCAGGGACTCGTGAGATTCAGTGAAGAGGAGACCAGGTTGAATGCACACACCTCAACATCTGAGAGATGATCATGGAGAATGAAGGTAACTCTTGGAGGTAAACGTTGGAGAATAGAACTCAGGAGAAATTGCTGGAGATACAGGTAAGTAGCATGAACAAGACCAGACAAATAACTGAGGTGAGGTGTGTACTTATAAAGCCAGTTGATGAGGGTGCAGATGAGGTGCAGGTGTGCTTGATCAATACTCAGGTGATTGGGTGCGCTGTGGTTGACTGGTGAGAGATCCTGGCAGATCTATCACAGAAGCCAGCGAACAAACTGGGTCAGAGATTTATTTTTAGACTTCACTTGATGTAATGAAAACAATCTTGTTGGCTAAATTAGTAAGTTAAATGCAATGTATGGTAAGTTACTCTAAAAAAAGTAATTAATTACTAGCTGTTAATTAAATCTTCAACAGTTTAATGAGATTAGTTAGATTTTCTCAACCTTGACCAGTTGAACAATACAAGGATAGACTTGAAAACGGCTTTTAATTCCCTCAAATAAATAAGATAACATATAAATTATTATTGAACTGACCTAAGCATTTAAAGGGAGGTTACGTTAAAAACATACATTAGATGTTAAATTTTTTATGTCAAATCCACTATATTTATATATTTATTTACACTCTCAAAAAATAAAAGAGTACAAAATCGTACCTTTTAAGGTACAAGTGGCCGTCACTGGGGTGGTACCCTTAAAGGGATAGTTCACCCAAAAATGAAAATTAGCCCATGATTTACTCACTCTCAAGTCATCCTAGGTGTATATGACATTCTTCTTTCAGACGAATAAAACCAGAGTTATATTAAAAAAGTCCTGGCTAATCCAAGCTTTATAATGGCAGTAATTGTTGCTCTGTCCATAAAAAATGCATCTGTCCATCAAATAACGTGCTCCACACGGCTCCGGGGGTTAATAAAGGCCTTCTTAAGCGAATTGATGCGTTTGTGTAAGAAAAATATTTTTAAAACTTTACAAAGTAAAGTTCCAGCCGATCACCTTCCGTATTCAATTTATGGAAAACTGTTGAAAGTGCTTTCTCGCAGTTCAAGATGCTTACGCTACGTCTGACGAGCGTACCTGGTAGCGTAAGCCTTTTGAACTGCAGAGGCACTTTCAACACTTTTTTCATAAATTGAATACGGAAGGCGATCGGCCGAAACTTTACTTTATAAAGTTTTAAATATGGATAGTTTTCTTACACATATGCACCTCTAAGTACCTCTAAGTAGAGGAAAACAACGGTATAATTGTACCCTAAGGACCAATTGTGTACCTTTAAAGGTACAGTTATAAGTTTTGTTCCACAAGGAACAAAATTGTACCTCCACTGTACCTTTTTTTCTGAGAGTGTATATAATTCTTAAAGTCTATACAGTATTTAATGCTATCACATCAGAAATAACTAATTACATTACAGAAAAATTTAAAGTAATCCCTTATTTTACTTTTTCAATTAAATTACAGTAATTAATTATTCGGTAATGCATTACACCCAAACACTCGTGGAATGTTGTCATCTTAAAGGTTTACCAAAAATTTTTAATTCAGTCATCATTTACTCACATTCCTTGTTTCAAACCTGTATGACTCTTTTTTTCTGAGAAACACAAAAAGAAGATATTTGAATGTTGGTGTCCAAACAACACAAAGACTTTCATTATACAGAAAAAAAGAATATATATATTTTTCTTCTTCTTTAGAATATCTTCTTTTGGTGTTCCAAGAATGAAATGCATTCTTGTGTCTTCTCAAACGGAGCTTATTTTTATTTGGTGTAATATGTCCTTTGATTATCTGAATGCTAGTTCAAATGGTGTATATGTCAGTATTTTTTTGGGTAATTAAATCTCTAACTGAACAGATGCCTCAGAATAGCCCCGTTTTCTGTATATGTCCTGCAAGGTTATTCAAGGTTCGTATAATTAGGATCTTTGTTATCTGTCCCCTGAACATGAAGTTTGTTTTAAAGACTTAAGTGCAGTAAATATCTTTACACAGAACAAAGGTACGCCTTAAACATCCTAGTCTACTGATAAGAAATTTGCAAATAAAATTCGATAAGATAAATGATGAACAATACTCTATGGTTTTAAAGTGGCCTTATGAATAACTAACTTAATTACTTAGATAAGCACATAGTGAAGAGGAACATACCAATGTTCAAACAGTGTAGCTTCCTTCTAAGTGTTCTTCTAAGATAAAGTACAATCAAAGCATTGTTTTAGGGTGTAGCTTCCATGTTGAATTTGTTTGTGACAAACAAACATAATAATAAGTACTACTGAATGTCTCACTGAGACCTGTAAATATACTGTTCGTAATATTAGCGTCTTTTTTTCCACTCTTCTTTATTTTTTAAATATTTTTATATGGTTAATATTAGCATCTTTGAATACAACATGTTAGCTCTCCCCTGAACATAAAGGCTGTTTTAATGACTACCCGGTGAGGTACAGTATGTAGTCTGTCTCATGTAGATTTGCTCCCCTGCTCCCCTGCACAGAGGTGTTGATGCGTTGAACACCCAAGGAGGTTTGGCAGTGGTATATCCCACCATATGCTTGCGCAAAGATCCTACAGTCTCATGTTGCAACCTTTGCTCTGTCCTAAATCTGATCTGTTGATCATAAAATAGACTGAAGGAAGGAAGTCAGGGAACTCCTTGTTTACCTCAGAACTTTTATAAGATATCTATTTCTTGTCTATGTCTTTTATGCTCTTGATAGTTCACTCGAAATTAAATGTCTGTCATTATTAGTTTGTTTTGAAGAATAATTCATGCAGCTCTTTTACATGCAAAGACATTTTAGAGTGACAATGGCCTTGAAAAGGACAAGAGGAAAACACCATCAAAATATCATAAATGTACCTATAATAAAAGTTGTCAATACAGCCCATGTGGTAATTTAAGTTGATATTAACTGAAAAAAAAAAATTATGCCATGTTAATGAGTGGCATCAGCAGTAACAGCGTCCCTGTGTGTGTAGGCTAATAAGCGAAGTGTACACATGTTGTGGACCAGCCTATAGGCGCATATTACTAACGCGCCCTTTAAATAACACAAAAAAATACTGCGCTATTGACTTTAGATCAGGTTTCAGTTGGTCAGTGGCGCAGTCTATTTCAATTACCTCAAAATAGCAATGCGCCAACACCTCGTTTTCAGGCCAGCACGCCCATGGGCCCACCAATTGGGCGCAAATCCATTTGCTATTTAAACAACATGGCGCAGGACGTGAAAATGATAACTGCGTCTGGCTGAAATTAGCAAAAAACACTTGCGCTGCGCTTAGCGCCGCATTGCACCGGGTGTATGATAGGGCCCTTAAAGCTTGGCAGCCGTGGTCCCTTGCACTGTTTTACACTGCACAGAAAAAATAAACAACACACACTTTTTGAATGACATAAAGGTCAGTAAATTATGACAGGTTTTCAATTTTGGGAGAAATATTTCTTTTATAGGACGGACTGAGGTCATCACAAATTAAAGAACGTTCATCACTATATTAATTTTCAGATCAAATCTGACAGGACAATCCCCTCAATGCTTAAAGAGAGGAACCAGTATTGTTACCAAGGTTACAGGCAGAATTATGACAAGCAACCTTAGGTCATTGCTTTTTCTAAAGTGGTTTTGGAGGTCTTCTCATGTGGATCCTCGTTCATTACAGTGCTTCTCAAACCTGGCCTGGGGAACTTCCACCATTGCACATTTTAGATGTCTCCCTCTTTCAAGTCTGTACTAATGAGCTGATGAGTTGAATCAGGTGTGTTAGATGAGGGAGACACAAAATGCAGTGGTGTGGAGTACCCAGCACAGGTTTGAGAAACACTACATTACACTGTCAGAAAAAATTAGCGAAACTTGTGCAAACTGTAACATGTGTTCTGTTTTAGGGGCGATTACACAACACTGTTTTCAACTAAAAACTTGTTATGCATTTTTGCCGTTCATTTACATGGCAACAGCGTTTTGGGGGCCTGAAAACGCAGACTTTTGAAAACAGTCTCTCTGACCCCTCCACAGACAGCAATGTCATTAATAATTTCAAGGTCCATAAAAGTAGCAAAAACATTTGTTAAAATAGTTCATATGACTACAGTGGTTCAACCTTAATTTTATGAAGCGACGAGAATACTTTTTGTATGCAAAAAACAAAAATAACGACTTTATTCAACAATTTCTTCACGTCTGTGTCAGTCTCCTACGCAGTTTACGCTGGACAGTTCCTGCGTCAGCATCACATGCATGCGCCGTGGTGCTCACGGCATCTGCCAATGGTAAGCCGGCGTACTGGTGTAGCTTTGACGTAACTTGGAAACGCTGTGCTGTATTTACTACGTTTTTACTACCTTTCTGGACCTTGAAAGTGTTAATTAGACTGCTGTCTATGGAGAGCTCTCGGATTTCATCAAAAATATCTTAATTTTTGTTTCCGAAGGTCTTACGGGTTTGAAACAAGATGAGGGTGCACAATTAATCACAGAATTTTCATTTTTGGGTGAACTAACCCTTTAAATCAGCTACAAGGTTGATTTAAAAAATGTATCTGCCATTGTGACAGACATGGTCACTTTAAACTGACGTATAGAAGAGAGCGGTTCATTCTTCAGAATTAACGGTGTATATCAATATTAAGTGACATTGCTAACAGCTGGCCTGGCATGCATAATACAAAAAAAAAAAGAAATACAAAGAAAAAGCTTTTCCGTATTTAGTAGCTACATCATTGTTGTGTAAACATATACCCTTTTGTTTTCTCTCTGTTTGCTTTGTTTCCGTTTGCCTGTTCTTATTAATTTCCTTAATTACTCATTCATGCTCTAGTTTGTTCCCATAGTTACTGAGTTTGTTTACCTGTTGTTTAATTAGAATCCTCATCACTCCCCATGAATTTAAGCCCTGAGTTTTCCTTAGTTTTTTGTCCATATTGTTGAAGTTAGATGTTTGTATCAATGTGTATGTTTGTGGATTATATTAAAGTCCGTTTTTTTTTCTACTCCTTCATACATATTGTGCCTTTAATTTGTTTTAATAATTAAAAATATGCCAGAAAAGCTTATTTTTGTTGTCATTACTCTCTATGTACATGTATAAATACAGAAAATAGCAGAATGTTTATATGAGAGATCAAGTTTAAAAAAAAAACAAAAAAATACATTATTTGAATGCTTGTAAAACTAGGTTTAAATGTTTGATAGCATTTCTACACACTGAAAGGCAAACAATTAATTTTATTACAAAACACTACCTTCCCCAGCACTCCCAGTCTATTCTGTTGTGGTAGAGCCACGATCAATGGCACTATTATTATTCAGAGTTATGTAAAGGCAGTCACACACTAAAAATATGAGCCTCTCTTTCACAACACACTGTTTGCTTTAGCGTTACAGACTCACCCACCGCTGAGAGCCAGAACTCTAACAAATACGCAAGATGAAATAGAGCTCAGAGTTCTAGAACATGGTAAATATCAAATTATGCTTTGTGAAGATGGAAAGTGTTTTCTGTTAATAAAATAGATGTAAGTTTTCAATAATGATCATACGTGCTGTCATCTTTATACTTTTTAGAATAGCTATTTTGGACACAAAAAAGCATAGTTTATAAAAGTACTGACTTTACACTTTATATCTCATAATTGCGACATAATACACTGATCAGGTATAACATTATGACCACCTTCCTAATATTGTGTTGGTCCCCCTTTTGCTGCCAAAACAGCCCTGACACATCGTCTACTCCACTAGACCCCTGAAGATGTGCTGTGGTATCTGGCACCAAGATGTTAGCAGCAGATCCTTTAAGTCCTGTAAGTTGTGAGGTAGGGCCTCCATGGGCACCCTGACTCGTCTGCGGCTATGCAGCCCCATACGCAACAAACTGTGATGCACTGTGTATTCTGACACCTTTCTATCAGAACCAGCATTAACTTCTTGAGCAATTTAAGCTACAGTAGCTCGTCTGTTTGATCGGTCCAGGCGGGCCAGCCTTCGCTCTGACCCAGCCATGACCCTGTCGCCACTGCTCCTTACTTGGACCACTTTTGATAGATACTGACCACTGCAGACCGGGAACACCCCACAAGAGCTGCAGTTTTGGAGATGCTCTGAACCAGTCGTCTAGCCATCATAATTTGGCCCTTGTCAAACTCGGTCAAATCCTTACGCTTGCCCATTTTTCCTGCTTCTAACACATCAACTTTGAGGACAAAATGTTCACTTTCTGCCTAATATATCCCACCCACTAACAGGTGCCGTGATGAAGAGATAATCAGTGTTATTCACGTCACCTGTCAGTGGTCATAATGTTATGCCTGATCAGTGTATCTTACAATGATACTATACCATATTTTTATTTTTTCCCTGAAGCAGAAATAGACTTCCACAGAACCCTAAAATGTAATACAAATAATAATAATAATAATAATAAAAATAAAAAAAGATTCCATGTCTGGACATGGCTAAACTAAACTACAAGTGGCACAGAAATGACACACTTCACTTTCAACAAAAGACAGGTTTGTATGCAATTATTAACTTCCACAGATTTCTCTTTATGATGTGGAAAACAAAACAAGTGACAAGAGACAGGGAATGTTAATTTGGCCTTTCCATAAATCCCATTTTAACACTCTTAAAGAGAGCAAGTAGAACTTTTCAAACTGCTGACAAAGTTAGTTGCGTTCAAATTCCTGTGAGGTAGCAAAAGATAATTACACACTAATTAAATGACTTTGAGTAGATGGAAGTCATTAAGAGCAGCGAGCAGCTCATTAGGTCAAACAATCATATTTGTAAAAAGAGGAATGTGGAAAAGTAGATTGACTGCAGAGCAAGTGGTGAGAGTGTCAAAAAGTTGAGAAATGCGGAACTTCAGGCAAATAAGCGCTGAAAAACACTAGACGGCAGCCGGTGGCTTTGAGGTGCAGGCGTTGATGGCATGAGCGTTTCACAACGTGCCAATAGATATTCTGGTGTATCTATAGTGTTTAAATATTACAACATTTAAATTAAGGCTCGAATTCACTACACAACTTTTAAAATCTGAACAAATGTTACAGTAACGCTAGGTGTCTAGAAAAACTAGGCATTGCATTGTACACTAAATGAAACTATCAGACTTACACGTTGTTCTAAACACAACAAAGTCATGCAGACAATATGTGCCTTGTTGCTAGGAGATGCATGACAAATGGAAACAATATGTGTTCTAAACTGGCTCAAACAAAATATAAGACATGTTTGATATCCTCCGACTCATTCTGCAATTGCCGTTGACTGCAAATCTGGGGAAAAGTCATGTAGTGCATTCCAGTCTTAGATTTCATATACTCTTTTATTGTGGCTAGACTATTGCTGGATGAACAAAAGTGTATTACGCTGACACTATGTATACTTTGGGTATTTGGAAATAAAGTTAGCATTTTTTCCAGCCAATATGACAGCAGTCATAGATCACTCTGACGAAAATCTCACTGCTTTTAAGCATGTCAGTAAGTGGACACGTACACAGACTGCTCATCTTGTACATACTGTATACGGATAACCTCTGCATCACGTATAAATCTGTTGCACACATGACTCTTATTATGATGAATGTGATGGTTACATCATAATAAACTGATCATATACCTTTTAATAAAGCACATTTTTCCATGACTTCACGAATGAATATGACCTCCGAAGTGTTTCATCACAAATTAGTCCTAGGGACTGACTAAGATAATTGTATCAGGTAAGTGAGAAATAAAGAAATGTCAGAATTACAAAAAATACAATTTAGATACATAGTTACAAGTACAAGTGATAATTTTGCAAAGTAAAAAAATAAGTTTTTTTTTCAATTTTTTTTTAAAGTTTTAAAACTGAATCAGGCTTTCACAGTTTTACCTAATAGGCTTTAGTTTTCATAGCTGAAATGCCCTGCATGTGACATGCTAAACTCCATATTAAAAACAGCATTACAAAAAATTATTGTGCATGCCATATTCATGAGCTCATATTACTTGATCATATTAACTGCATGGAATATTTGCACTTATTTTTTTACTAAATTTTTGGTGGGCCAACTCCATATTAAACCCTATGGATTAAGAACAGGGTGTCATTAAAATTCATGTGCATGTAAAGGCAGGCTTCCCAAAACTTTTGGCAATATAGTGTATCAACATATTCTACTAATCCTACGAGTCTACTAATACTTGACTAACACTCTAATGAGAGTTAGTTGACATGTAGGTCACTGATTCTTGAGATAAGGGACAAAACATGTTTTAGATGTTAAAAAATAAAAACTAACACTACATTATTGTGTTGGTCTCAGATAATGAACCATGTAAGGGAACAGGCTTATTTCTAAATATTTTTTTTCAAAAAATTTATATTTATTCACTCTATAACTTAATTTGTGTCAACTCCGTCAGACAAACTAAAAAGCAAAAACTATGTAAAGTCTTCAGTTATGTAATATTGGTGTTCAGTAAAGGAGCTAAGTCATAAAATACATTTTTTGTTTGTTTTCACACTATTATGAACAACCCAGTTTCTAAATTCCTTAATTCTCCTCCCCCCTTTTAATATTAAACATATATCACCAATGTTCTTAGATAATTAAGACATAATATCATGTAGTTCCATTGATGTTTTAATATTTTTACACAATAAATAGAAAAAAGAATAAGACAAAATTAACAAAAACCTTCACCTGACGGTGTAAAATACTGATGGTGTTGACAAAGGTCGAGCTGAGGCCAATATGTAATAGAATCATGAAACAGCATTAGAAGAATTCCCCATATGCAAAAAACATATTAAATCACATTATACAGACTTTTTGAGAGCACTTGTCAGCCATCAGACATAAAACCTGACGGAGTTGATGTCTGATGGAATTGACAAAATTGATTTCAATATTGTTTGTCTACTGTGAGATCCACAATGAGCAGGAAATAGTAAGTGCTCTTCAGAGTTAAAGCTGCCCATGACACTGCCTGATTTATTCAAAATTATAAAAAACCCTAACGGAGTTGACGCAAAGTGAGGACACAACTTTTATAGCTATTTTTTAATGTAAAATATAATTCAATATTTACTTTTTGTATTGTTTGATATCTTAAAGATCTCCGCCTTTTAATGTAACTGTGTAATTTTTTTTAATTTGTTGCATTTTTAAACAATTTGTTTGGCAGTTTTACATTGTGACCTAATGCTGAGGACCGATTAGATTACATGTGTTTCCAAGTATAGAGTGTGCTTTTAAAATAATACTAAAGAAATTATTTAAAAGTAAAAACAATAAATGTCCTGAGTATACAAATTTCCCTTAGATGTAACTTTTTAAGTATTTTTATTGTGTTGATATTCTTACTTTTTAACATAAATAGGGCTTTTGTGTTTGGGACATGTTTTGTCCCTTATCTCAAGAATCAGAGAAGTGCAACATTACTTATAGTCAACAGAATGTCTAAAGAGGACCATCAAAATAAAGTGTAACCACATAAAGATATAATGAATGCCATAGAGTGATACTGTATGTGTCCCACACACTCACAGTGAGGGACAGCCTTCCATCTTTCAGCCAATCAGCAACTCTCATGCTATGTAGGTGGAGTTTGTAAATTTAATCTTCCTCTGAGTTCCAGGACACTGGCAGTGACCTGTGCAATTCCTTAATGCATCCCTGAACAAAATGACAGAGCATCTTTAGGAAAATCTGTAACATTTTATTTGACAGTGTCCCTGTTGCACATTTTACATGTAGTTAATAATAATAACAGTCATAGTTACATTTATGCATAGTTACATGCAACTAACCCTAAACTAAATCTTAACCCTAACACTAATTATATAGTAAGTACATGTAGTTAATTACTTTTACTTAGTACTTAATTGTATAATTACACTGTAACAAGGACATCTTAAAATAAAGTGTAACCGGAAAACTTTCTTCTGATCACGTCCTCTCAAAGACGCATAAATCACTGCGGCAGTTGCTCTCTGATGGAGCGGAAGTCACCTTGATAGTGTCCGCAGGATGCTGGATACCTGAGCTGTGTGTTTCTCGAGTAATGATTGCCGGGTCTCACAGAGGTGTAATAAATATGGCGGGAACTGATTTCATGAAATAACAAAACAGGTGAGGGAAAAAATGCAAAAATATCAAAGGGTCAATTAAACCACAGAACTGCCATTCCTCTGATCTTTCGGTCTCCAATTAAGAAAAATGCAGGAAAAAAAGAAAATGAAAACGGCTTACAGACTTCACATCCAGATGTTTCTCAGGATAAGAAGTGAACGCAATGATGCAATAAACTATTAGCATATTTCTAGGGCATGTTACCAGTCAAATTAGTCAAAACTGTGAAGGTCATTAACACACTTAATGAGTATAATTAAACATTAGGTCATGAATGAAGGAATCTGTAGTAAAGCAAGGGTTGAATAACTACCGTTTACCAAGCACATATTAGAAAGCATAATGCAAGGTCAAGAATGGGGACATAACACAAAACACTGAGAAATGAGGGACAATTTTATTCTCTTCCACTTTGACCTTTTCTTAAAATGTCAACACGGAAAAGTTGATTAAAATTTCTGTCTATTTTAAGACTATTCAAAATTAACCTGCAGTGTCACTCATACATGAACCGTACCACACAAGTGTCTTGAAAATCTATGGACTAAATGTCTTTTTAACAAAGGGTATGACCCTTGTGTAGTTTTTTCTCCCCCTGTGCTGCTCCCGGATTTACTCCATGGGAAAAGAAATCTATTTCTATTTTGGGTCTCCACGTCATTCTTTTCAACTTGGCCCACAACTCCACTCACCAGTGAATGTTGTGTTGAAGCATTTTAGAGTCTTTCAGATACTTGCATAATAGCTGTAAGCATTTTTTATAGTTTGGAGTATTTAAACAATGACATCATAAGATGAGTGTGTGGTATAAATGCTGTTTAAAATGAAGCACAAACCAGGAATGAGAAGAATTTAAAACGTAAGGAAACATTGTGATTTGTGCTCCATTAACTATATATATATATATATATATATATATATATACATATATATATATATATATACCAATAAAATTACAACCAACTTAAAACCAGCTTTATGTTGCCACCAATGGATGGTCTGTTTAAGCAAACAATATAATTTCTAAACATAAGCTGGATTTGGATGTGCATTCTCATATCAATTCTAAATATGTACATTCACAGACAGCCTGCTATGGCAAGCCATTTTTGCATTTAGTCCTTAAAATGAAATCTATCTATTTTTACTTTTTGATTAATGCCGAGTTCACACTGCACAATTTTCAAACTTGTCGGATCACAGTTCTTTTCACACTGCATGATTATCTGGGGTAGCATTCAGTCGCTGCTGTGTTCACATTGCACGATAGATTGGCAACAGGGGGTTTCACATTGCATGACTTTACAATAGGAAGAATCGCTGACAACTCTGTCTCATCCGCAAACTACATTTCACAACCAAACACACAAGGAATGATGTGACAAGGAAACAATGCGAGATCATGCGTGCATCAGACCGGACTTCTTGCGCGAGACTGGAATTGTTATTAAAAATGATATCCCACAAGAAGCTATCCAAATTGTCTGTGCTCTGGGTTGCAGCGAAATGAGAAAAAAAAAATAATGGAGGAGATGGTTGGAGAGACGTGGGGAGCTAAGATTGTGATCTGTATAGGTAAATAAATAATTTTGCAATGTGCTGCCATTGTGGCTGGTCAGGCAAATGTTTGTGCTTTGTTTCTGTTTTATGTAATTGTTAATATATCTATTAAAATACCGATATTCTGGTCTATAACTCCTCCTCGAACCTCCCGCTGCCTTGTATCTTGTTCTTTCAGTGGCTGTATGTCATCGCCAATGTAATTTTCAGGCAGAACACATTTCACACAGCAGGATTTTGAATCGGCAACAGGTCCAGATATTTAGCATGCCAGATATCTCATGGGCATCTGCGACTCGTCAGTGATTCTTTGAGAATTCACACGGCGTGATTGTCACTCGCGTGAACAAGCACCGATTTGCCTCTGATTTTGGCCATTTGTCTGCGATTTTGCAAAACCTGTAGGCGAGTCTAAATCGGGGCTAAAATCGTGCAGTGTGAACTCGACATAGCAGTGAGTATCTCATTAACTTACATGTATTGTCAAGCACCAAAAAATGCTTTGTTTCATTGTGATTCTGTGGAAAATGTGTTTTACATCTAAATTCTTAGTTAAATGGATGTTTACCTGATTTATAATAGTGCTATTTGTGTTTACCATAAAGATACATACTGTAAACATGCTGTTCATTTGTAGATGTTATTATTTTCATGTAACAATTATTGATTTACAGCTTGTAAAAAATGCAATTTTCTAATTTTTTTGTTCATAATGTTTTTTTTAATTTTTTTTTATGAAACTTACCTACATTCAATTGTAAAAAAAGAATGCATGAAAAAAAGAATGCATGAAGCTAGAATACAACTTTTTTTTTTAAAGCAGAGGCTCTGTTCTTCTTGCTGATATATTACATGTTCAGATAGTCATACAACAACATATTCTGGGGGCCATGAATTTTTGGTAAAAATGATCAGAAACAATGGCAGTGGCAGGCAACTTTGTAAAAAATGGGGAAAGAGTTAATTCATGAATTGGACATCATTATCACAAAGCCGCATACACTGTAAAAATTATTGTTATAGCTGTGGTGTGAACTCTGCTATTCTTTAATATTGAGAGCGATTTTTAGAACTATATCTTTATCTTTATTGTTATCATCCTTGGTGTGAACAGGCCTTAACACTCATGGCACTAAAATAATGTAATAAACATTACCTAAATGTAGCCTACATTACTGATAACAAAAATAAGAAGAAACCAAAAAATTTATAAAAAATTTAATCATATGTCAAGTCAAGTCAAGTCACCTTTATTTATATAGCACTTTTTACAATGCTAATTGTTTCAAAGCAGCTTCACAGTGTTAAAACAGGAAAATAATGCAACAGAATTTAATTCGGCTGTACAGCCGCTCTGGTGAAAACGGTGATGTCATCAGCTCATTTCAATTATCATTATCAGATCAGTAATATAGTTGAAATTTAAGTGTCCCCAACTGAAGGTCTATGTGATGTGTAACGCAGGGACTTCTGGGAATGTCCTTTTACTGGTAATTCATAGTTTTTACTTGAACAAACCATAAATATGACATTATTTTGCAGTAAAACGACATGTAACATGATGTTAAACAATTTGCAGTTTTTCCACCATATATGTCAAGGTAACTTTTTAACTAGTTAACTAATTAACATGTAGCAACTGTATTAACTGTAGCATTTTACAGTATTTTTTCATTGTGCAACTTATATATGCAGTTGTGCTATCTTTGTGCTTTGCAGTTGGTAACAGGGTTGGCAAATCAATTTAAAGTATTGATTAAGGGTAAAAGTCAACATAAACATTTACAGGCTTATTCAAGTAGAAATATTGCAACAACAAAAAAAATAATTAATACACATCTTGTATATTTACCAGTGAAATTGACAGTCTCTATTGGACTCAACAACCTGTAACTAATTTGTTTAAAAGAATAAATACTGCTACGGCTTGCCATAGAGCTCGGAGCGAGCGAGGGAGTGAGGGAGGGCATTGCTGCTTAAAATGCTGTGAATGTGACAGCCAATCGTCCAGACTGCCAGCCTCTGCTTGGGGAGGGAATGAGGAGAAACCTCTGTGAAGAAAATGCGCGCGAAGTGACGCGACACGCGCCGCTCTACAAGTGCTCTGACCATTTTCCACGAACAGCGCGAGGACCGGGGCGCGAAAACGACTCGCCCTTTTGAGGGGATAAACATGACTGTGGTGCCCGGGGAGAACCTCGAAGAGACTGTGGCATTGGCAGCCCTGTCCCAAGATGTTTACGACCCTGAACGGGCAGACCAGGAGTGCTGCGAGCGGGTGGTTATCAACATCTCCGGACTGCGCTTCGAAACCCAATTGAAAACCCTCGCGCAATTCCCTGCCACCTTACTTGGTGACCCCAGGAAAAGAATGCGCTTCTTCGACCCTCTGAGGAACGAGTACTTCTTTGACAGGAACCGACCGAGTTTTGATGCCATCCTCTACTACTATCAGTCTGGAGGCAGGCTGAGGAGACCCGTCAATGTTCCTGTGGACATCTTTATGGAGGAAATCAAATTCTACGAGTTGGGAGAAGAAGTCATTGAGAATTTTAAAGAGGACGAGGGCTTCATCAAGGAGGAAGAGAGACCGTTGCCAGAAAACGAGTTCCAGAGGCAGGTCTGGCTGCTGTTCGAGTACCCCGAGAGCTCTGGACCCGCGAGGGGCATCGCAATAGTCTCAGTGCTCGTCATTTTGATATCAATTGTCATATTTTGCTTGGAGACTTTACCTGAGTTTAGGGAGGACGGGAAAATGCCCGAGGAGCACATCTCATTCAATGGAACTGCTAGTTTAAAGAAGCCCAATCCCTTCACAGACCCCTTCTTTATTGTGGAGACCCTCTGTATAATCTGGTTCTCCTTTGAACTGCTCGTGAGGTTTCTCGCGTGCCCGAGCAAGCCAGCCTTCTTTAAGAATATCATGAACACAATCGACATCGTGGCCATTATTCCCTACTTCATCACCTTGGGTCTGGAGTTGGCCGAGCATCAGGGCAACGGCCAGCAAGCGATGTCTCTGGCCATCCTGAGGGTCATTCGCTTGGTGCGGGTGTTCCGCATATTTAAGCTCTCCAGACACTCAAAGGGGCTTCAGATCCTGGGAAAGACCCTGCAAGCAAGCATGCGGGAACTGGGTCTCCTCATATTTTTCCTTTTCATCGGAGTCATACTGTTCTCCAGCGCGGTGTATTTCGCCGAGACGGACGACCCTGACTCGGGGTTCAGCAGCATCCCCGATGCCTTCTGGTGGGCAGTGGTTTCCATGACAACTGTAGGCTACGGGGACATGTGCCCAGTCACCATTGGTGGCAAAATAGTGGGCTCTTTATGTGCCATCGCTGGTGTGCTTACCATTGCTCTACCAGTGCCCGTTATCGTGTCCAATTTCAATTACTTCTACCACAGGGAGACCGAGCACGGAGAGCAGATTGAGTATACGCATGTAACGTGTGGCCAGCAGCAACCCTCGTTTGGGGAATTTAAAAGGAGTGACAGCAAAGGGTCCCTTTCCAAATCAGACTATCTGGATTCAGAGGATGGAGATTTCGTCAAGCACACCAACTGCAGCCCTCATAAAACATACACAGGGAAGCTTACTGATGTATGAATGTAGAAAGCAAACAATTATACACCCAAAGAAGCGCATCTTTCTCTGTGAGTACATCCTCATCCCTCGCGCTGGCTTGAGTAGATGTCTAATAATCTGACTGCGAGGAACACACTTCATTCAGAAACTACGACAGAGGATTTTACTATGACGTGATGTGCGATTGTTTTATAAACTGTCTTCCATTGTTGTGATCGTCGATCATCGATGCGCGAGACGTAGGCTATAGGCGCAAAAATAAAAGATATATATAAAAAAACATGTTATTATATAGCTATAAGAAAGCCCAATTAAATTAATGTGTAGCACTTTATACTCTTAGTCCACAAATCCGTTGGTGCGTGATCCGTTAGTTTTTCAACAAATTCGGTGACAGTGCGATAAAGTTTACATATATAAAATTTGCTTATTTGGGGAGAAATAGTAGGACCAATATATATATATATATATATATATATATATATATATATATATATATATATATATATATATATATATATATCTTTTTTTTTCTTTTTCTAACGAGTACATTTCAACTGCAAGGTCATTTGGAAATCCTTTCCCCTGCTCATTTAATAATGGCAACTGTTGTTATTGTTATTATTTTTACTTTTTTTTTTTTTTTTAACTAGCTGTGTAATGTGTAATGATTAATTTTGAAATCTGAGAAAATACATATCTTACAAATAATATCTAGTGCTTTTATTGAAAACTATCAGCAGAAGAGCAAACCATATTTGAGTTGATTAATTTTAGCATATGCGTTTTCAGGATGTGTCATAATAATATCAGTGCCAATGCATTAGCATTGAAAGGTTATGGCATCTTAAAATTACTTGATAACTTTCTTCGCACTATGTAGAAGCACTGCAGGGATAGATTTCTATTGATTAGCAACATTTGTTGTAAGCTTCTTTATTTCTTCATATTATCAACAGATGCGTAAGGAATGAATGAACAGAGGCTCGATTTCAACATTGTGCGTTCAATTCTGGACACGAGGTCCTTTTTTTTTTTTAACAATACAATAGCGTTATCTAGTGGACAGAGGTGGAAACTGCAGCCTTTAAAAGACTAAATGTGTTTCCATAGCAACTTTCCAGACGGTTCTGGAGACATTGGGCTATTATTGTTTCCTTAATTTACTCACATGAAAGATGGTTTCTATGGCTTTTATTATAAAACAAGGACATTCTATCATAAATTATCAACCCTCAGATAGGCAGGTTTACCTTCTTATTAGGCCTAGTTAAACCAAACCAGGCTACATTATATCATATGTGAATACAATGTAACAATACAAAATGACGTAGCCGACACCACATAAAATGGAGACACAGCTGCATTTCTGCTCTGCAACTGCATCAAGAGGGGATCATGAATTCAGCACAAAAAGGGATTCATTATGACATCACGCTGAGGAAGAAAACCCCATCTGCCTATTGGCTGGATTATCAGAATTTGCAATGTCAATAACGGACTGACTGAAAATGGAAATAACTGCACAGATTTCCAGACACACCACATCATCAAGTTCTTCTAACTTTCTGCTCCTTTAATTTGATTTTTCACATTACCAAGAAGAGTTTGGACAGGATGAGGTACGTAACACTGCACAGCCATCAAAACATAATCTTTTTTAGAATTAGCCATTTGTGAGAAATATTTATAATTAGTGTACAACAAGGCCGTAACTATGTCTTGAACATTAGGGGGACCAAAGTTTTTTTTTTGTTTTTTTTTGCAGGTTGGTCTTTTTATTTAAATAAACTGAATAGTTGGTAACACTTTACAATAAGGTTCATTAGTTAACTACATTAGTTAACATGAACTAATAATGAACTGCACTTATAAAGCATTTATTTATCTTTAGTAATGTTAATTTCAACATTTACTAATGCATTATTGAACATTAGTTAATGCACTATGAACTAACATGAACAAACCATGAACAGCTGTATTTTTATTAACTAACATTAACAAAGATTAACTAATGTTGAACAGAGGTGTTGTTTATGGTTAGTTAATGTTAACTAATGCATTAACTAATGTTAACTAATACAACATTATTGTAAAGTCTTACCGAATAATTAAATGATTCAAAGGGATTTAAGGGAATAAAGGAGAAATAAGAATGGTAAAAGTTGTTCTAGGTCTAATTATAGCCTATATAGTTGTGAAGTAATCAATTTAAACTCTTTGCAAATAATATTTTTAAAAATATGCACACACTTGTTTGTATGTCTAATATGGCAAAAATGTAAAAAAAAAAAAAAAAAAAAACTTTTCGTGTTTTGTCACATTCGATTATAAATGATTGCATATTTTCAATTCAAAATGGTGAAATTACAATAAAAAAAAGTTGAGTAGTGAGTAGTCAGAACAGAAAGATAAAAATGTAACTTTTTAAAATGTCTGCCATCCTAACAACAAAGCAGTGTGTAATGGAGAGCAATATTGGAGGGGATTTGTCCCCCTCAATGCCTTTGGTGGTTACAGCCCTGGTGCACAATATTTCTAATGATTAGAATAATAGGGGTACTATTCTGCAGAGTGTAGCTCCAACTCTAATCAAACACACCTGAAGCATCTAATCAAACGTGTTAAAGATTACTGGAAAATAACAAGAACAGGGTTGAAATTAAAGTCTGCAGGACGGTAGCTCTCCATAACCAGATTTCTGATACAGACCATAACAAATAACAGTGGGAAACAAAATAAAACAAGAGGGAGAAAAAACAGGGGATTACAAATAATATAAACGGGAAATATTGACACATTTTGAGTATAATATGTCACTAAATACATAAAAAGAACAGATAATATTTTTTAAACTTTTTGTTTTTAGACAATGTAATTGATAGTATGAGGTGAGGTGTTTTATGAATTTTTTTCATAAAAACAAAAACATTGGAATATTCTAGAATTGGAATATTTGGATCTGTAAATGTGAATTTGGCAAGCAACAAGATCAAATATTTTACATATGTGTCCCTGGACCACAAAACCAGTCATAAGTCGCACGGGTATATTTGTGGCAATAGCCAACAATACAATGTATGGGTCAAAATGATAAATTTTTCTTTTATGCCAAAAATCATTAGGATATTAAGTAAAGACCATGTTCCATGAAGATATTTTGTACATTTCCTACCATAAATATATATAAAAAAATATTATTAATAGTAATATGCGTTGCTAAAGACTTCATTTGCACAACTTTAAAGGCAATTTTCTCAATATTTAGATTTTTTTGCACCCTCAGATTCCAGATTTTCAAATAGTTGTGTCTCAGCCAAATATTGTCCTATCCTAACAAACCATACATCAATGAAAAGCTTATTTATTTTCAAAATAATTACCCTTATGACTGGTTTTGTGGTCCAGGGTCACATATGTGTCCTTTCATTGATTGGCCAAAATCAACAAAGTACCACATCCTTCCAATACAATGCACAGCCATTATACATTTCACTTCTAATAAATCCTGAAATATCTTGCCAAAGCTTTTTAGTCGATGGAAAAATCTGAAAAAGATAAACAACCGTTTCATCAGAATTCCCCCCCAAAAAAAGAGCAACTTTTTTTAAAACTTATTTTTAAACTTTTTCATGTAACAGTTTGCAGGGTTGTACGCGATTTTGAAAGACATCTCTTTTATTTTATTGGTCAAGAAAAACAACCTATGTACTGTTATATGCTATAATATCACATCCTATACCATTATTTCCTGTTTTTTCATGTAGGAAACAAGAAGCACATGACACATTACACAGCAATGTGACACAGGTCTATAAATATACACATACAGTCTATTTTTCATTCTAGATCTATAATTACACAACAAATGATTATGCAGACTTTTCGTCTGTGCTCTTTGTCCACACTAGGGGGCGGTATGTGCTTGTTTTCATCTCTTTTGGCAATATCCTTTCTGTATTAATTGACCTTAAACTAAAGCATATTCAAGGAACGATTCAGATTTAGTGTTTGAAGTTTATATTTTGAATAATCTTAGATAAAAAATAAAGTCAAAGTGAACAATACATTCAGTGTACACTAAATGTTAATGATTTCAGGGTGAATTTGGGTTAGTTATTTTATAGTTATTTTTTTCCACATTATCTGTAAATACTAATCTAATCTAATATTGCGTAAACGTCTGTAATCTCTCTGATATGTAAGGTTAATATGGCATACAGTTATCGTAAATAAAAATCATTGGGGAATAACCAAATGTATCAATAGAGATCCCTCGCAAACTAGTTCCATAGACAGACATTATGAAAGAGTTTGTAAGTCTTACTCCTAATCATGCAAATAATTTTTTTAATTCAATGGAGATATTATTTCATTTCTAAGAGCAGTGCAATGCATAATTAATGTTGATTAATAAATATTAAGTGTGCTTGAATTTCTTTGGCAAGAATGAAAATAGAACTTTTTAAAATATATATTTTCCAGTCCACTGCAGCTGTTGAACCGGCTGTGTCAGGTTACATGAGGAGAGAGTGGGGGTATTTCCTGACCCACTTTAACATTGTTGTGTTGCTTTGTCCATATGGGTTAATGTTTTATGAGGGAATGCTGGTCTGGTCGCATAAAAATAAGACAGAAATAAGAGTGACGTAAAGAAACCCACCACGTCATATTGTATGGTGTGTTCTGCTTATAGACTTTACGCACACACACACACACACACTTGACTGTCACATTCATGTCGGCAAATGTCATGTTATTTCAAGCTGTGGATACTTTCAGAACCTTTGGCACTTACAGTTGATCAGTGGCTGTCATGTGACTCTCGTATACATCCTATATGGCCCAGGAATATTTGACAGGAACAGGTTTTTTTTCTGCTGGAAAATATGGTGAGCAAGACACAATAAGAACGACTGCATAATGCTGTTGTCATTTGTGGCACTCGTGCTATTGGCTTGTGTTACAGCTCACAGGTGTTGAATAGGTCAGCGTGACTTTGTGGCTCACTGCAGTTGTTGCTGCAGTGCACCAACAGCCCGGCTTTAGCTGATATTTACAGGGTTGCACGGCAGCACTGTGTTGATATTTCTGGTTGATAACCTCAAATTTTTATGTGCCCGGCTTCACAGACAAGGCTTAAGCCTAGTCCCAGACTAAAATGTTTGAGCTGTTTTAACTGAAAGCCATTGTTTTGTCTCAAGATGTTTTTTTTTTCTAAGGCACGTTTATAAAAGTTATATATAAATATAACTATATACTGTAAATATTATATATAAATATTATACTGCGGCTGTGTTCAAAAGCCCCTATACCCTCATTGACTATTCCCTACATTAGTCCACTAATACACCGATCAGGTATAACATTACAACCGGTGAATAACACTGATTATCTCTTCATCATGGCACCTGTGGGATATATTAGGCTGCAAGTCAAGTCAAGTCAAGTCAACTTTATTTATATAGCGCTTTTTACAATGCAGATTGTTTCAAAGCAGCTTCACAGTGTTAAACAGGAAAATAATGAACAGAATTTGATTCGGCTGTACAGCCGCTCTGGAGAAAACGGTGATGTCATCAGCTCATTTCAATTATCATATATATTCAAATAATGTAGTTGATATAATTTAGTTTAGTAATTAAATTTATTTGGATATTTATTTGAAAATTTAGTGTCCCCAACTGAGCAAGCCAGAGGCGACAGTGTCAAGGAACCAAAACTCCATCAGGTGTCCTAATGGAGAAAAATAAACCTTGGGAGAAACCAGGCTCAGTCGGGGTGCCAGTTCTCTGGCCAATTAACAAACAATGTATGTTTATTATTTTGGCAGCCTTATAGGTCAGAATTAATATTAGATCGGATTATTCGAAAGATCGGAGGCATCACGCCGGGTTTATTGAGGATGGCGTGTCGATTAAACAATTATTAAATAGGAATATTCGAAATATCGGAGTCATCACGCCGGAGATGGATCCATTGAGGATGCCATGCCGATGAGCAATTTCAGAGGGTAGACTAATTGACACGGTCTCTGCAGACACTTCAGGGATGCGTTGGTAATGTCTGGGCGCTGGTCCACCATCTGATCTGGATACGGCCCGGATCCGGCTGACTGCAGTAAACCTCGGGATAAACAGAGAGACTAACATTAGCGTAGATGCCATTCCTCTTATGATGTAACGAGTACATCAGGTGTTATGGGAAGTGTTCCCGGTTCCGGCTGACCTAGTTAATGCAGCCTAACAATTTGAATAAAATATAAATTAAAAATGTTTTATGTGTATGCCATAGTAAAGAGATGCGTTTTTAGTCTAGATTTAAACTGACAGAGTGTGTCTGCTTCCCGAACAATGCTAGGAAGGCTGTTCCAGAGTTTGGGTGCTAAATAGGAAAATGATCGACCGCCTGCAGTTGATTTTGATATTATCAACTGGCCAGAGTTTTGAGACCGCAATAGACGTGATGGAGTATAATGCGTTAAGAGCTCGCTCAAGTACTGGGGAGCTAAACCATTTAGTGATTTGTAAGTAATTAGCAAGATTTTAAAATGTATGCAATGTTTAATAGGGAGCCAGTGTTGACAGAACCGGGCTAATATGGTCATACTTCCTGGTTCTAGTAAGAACTTGAGCTGCTGCGTTTTGGACCCAGTAGAGCATTACAATAATCTAGCCTTGAGGTCATGAACGCATGAACTAACTGTTCAGCATTTTGCATTGAAAGCATATGCCGTAATTTAGATATATTTTTAAGATGGTAGAATGCAGTTTTACAGATGCTAGAAACGTGGCTTTCAAATGAGAGATTGGTATCAAAGAGCACACCCAGGTTCCTAACTGACGACGAGGACTTGACAGAGCAGCCATCAAGTGTTAGGCAGTATTCTAGGTTACTACATGTGGAGTTTTTTTGTCCAATAATTAAAAATTCAGTTTTTTCTGAATTAAGTTGCAGGAAATTACTAGTCATCCAATTTTTTATATCAGCTATGCATTCCGTTAATCTTGTGAATTGGTAAGTTTCGTCAGGGCGTGAAGAAATATAGAGCTGAGTATCGTCAGCATAACAATGAAAACTAACGCCATGCTGCCTAATGATATCTCCCAGTGGTAGCATGTACAGGGTGAAAAGCAACGGTCCTAGCACTGAGCCCTGCGGTACTCCATAGTGAACTTGTGATCGGTGTGAGATCTCTTCATTTACTGCTACAAACTGAAAACGGTCAGATAAGTATGATTTAAACCATGCCAATGCAATTCCACTAATGCCAACATAATTTTCGAGCCTATTCAAAAGAATGTTGTGGTCGATGGTATCGAATGCAGCGCTAAGATCGAATAACACTAACAGAGAGATACAACCACGATCGGATGATAAGAGTAAATCATTTGTAACTCTAATGAGAGCAGTCTCAGTACTATGATGTGGTCTAAATCCTGACTGGAAAACCTCACAGATACCATTTTTTTCTAAAAAGGAGCATAATTGTGAGGACACTGCCTTTTCTAGTATTTTGACAGAAAGGGTAGATTTGAGATTGGCCTGTAATTGACTAATTCTGTAGGGTCAAGTTGCGGTTTTTTAATAAGTGGTTTAATAATAGCCAACTTAAAAGTTTTCGGTACATATCCTAAAGTCAAGGATGAATTAATGATATTAAGAAGAGGATCTATGACCTCTGGAAGCATCTCTTTTAGTAGTTTAGTCGGTATAGGGTCGAGCATACATGTTGTTGATTTAGATGATTTAACGAGTTTAAATTCTTCTTCTCCTATAGCAGTGAATGAATGTAATTTTTCCTCAGTGACACTACAATGATCTGTCTGATGTGATACAGTAGTAGACGGCTGCATGGTTATAATTTTTTTCCTAATATTATCAATCTTACAAGCAAAGAAGTTCATAAAGTCATTACTGTTGTGCTGTTGGCAGACATCAGAAGTTGAAGCTTTATTTTTGGTTAATTTAGCCACTGTATCGAATAAATACCTAGGGTTGTGTTTGTTTTCTTCTAAGAGAGTCGAGAAATAAGCAGATCTAGCAGTTTTTACGGCCTTTCTGTATGAAATCATGCTCTCTTTCCACGAAATGCGAAAACGTCCAGTTTTGTTTTCTTCCAGCTGCGCTCCATTTTTCTGGCTGCTGTTTTAAGGGCCCGGGTGTGCTCGTTGTACCATGGCGTTGGACTATTCTCTTTAATCTTCTTTAAGCGCAGAGGAGCAACTGTGTCTAAAGTGCAGGAAAAGAGAGAGTCAATAGTTTCTGTTGCAACATCAAGTTCCTCTGGGCTATCTGGGATGCTGAGGAGATGAAACTGATGAGGAAGTTTATTTATAAAGAAATCTTTAGTCTCAGCAGTGATTGTCCTGCCATATTTGAAGCGAGGGGACGGCTTTGCAGCCTTTGCTAAATTAAGTATACATGATACTAGGTAATGATCTGAGATGTCATCGCTCTGCTGCAGAATTTCAACGGTATCAACATTTATTCCATGTGACAATATTAGGTCTAGAGTATGATTACGGCAATGAGTGGGTCCTGATACGTGTTGCCTAACTCCAATAGAGTTTAGAATGTCTCTAAATGCCAATCCCAATGCGTCTTTTTCATTGTCTACATGGATATTAAAATTCATGTAACCAACATCTAACCAACAATTAGGACTTTGTCTGTAGCCAGTACTAACCCTGATAAAAAATCAGCAAATTCTCTGATAAAGTGTGTATTGTGCCCTGGTGGCCTATATACAGTAGCCAACACAAATGTTAAACAGGATTTATCAATTTCACTACATAACGTTACGTAAAGCACCAAAACTTCAAAATAATTATATTTTAAACTAGACTTCTGAGTAATACTAAAGATATTATTATAAATTACAGCAACACCTCCCCCTTTACCTTTCATACGCGGCTCGTGTTTATAACAATAATCTTGTGGGGTGGACTCATTTAAAGTAATGTAGTCGTCAAGTTTTAGCCAGGTTTCTGTCAAACACAGCACATCTAGATTATTATCTGTAATCATATCATTAACAATAAGCGTTTTAGAGGAAAGGGATCGAATATTCAGCAGCCCGAGCTTTATCATTTGTTCATCTGTATTATATCTGTTGTTTATTTGTTGGACATCAATTAAATTTTTACCGTTGAATAGTTTTGGTGTTTTTTTGTATTTACTAATTCGTGGAACAGACACAGTCTCTATGTGATAATAGCTAGGTGAAAGAGTCTCTATGTGCTGGGATTTATCTGACTTCTGTGACGCGAGACAGCTAGCAGACGGTCGGGTAAGCCAGTCCGTCTGCTTCCTGACCTGGGCCCTAGTTAGTCAAGGTTTAGCTTTAAGACTATGTGCCAAATTACTAGAGAGAAAAGCGGCACCACCCCAGGAGGGATGGATACCATCTCTTTTCAACAGGTCAGGTCTGCCCCAAAAGCTTTTCCAATTTTCTATGAACCCCATGTTATTTTGCGGACACCACTTAGACAACCAGCCATTGAGTGATGATAGTCTGCTAAGTATCTCATCACTCCTTTTAATGGGGAGGGGACCAGAGCAAAAAATCCGATTTGCCATTGTACTTGCGAGTTCACACACCTCTTTAATGTTAATTTTGGTGATCTCCGACTGGCGAAGTCGAACATCATTTGTGCCGACGTGAATAATACTCTTAGAGAATTTACGATTAGCATTAGCCAGCACTTTTAAATTTGCTTTGATGTCAGGCGCTCTGGCTCCCGGTAAACATGTGACTATGGTGGCTGGTGTCTCTATTTTCACGTTTCGTGTAATAGAATCACCAATAACTAGGGCACTTTCAACAGGATTCTCAGTGGGTGCATCACTGAGTGGGGAGAACCTGTTTGATGTTCTAATCGGAACGGAAGAGTGGTTTTTTGATCCGCGACTATGCCGTCTCACCGTCACCCAGTTGCCCTGCTACACGGGCTCTACAGCCGGAACCAAACAATGTACAGATTTCACTAAGCTAGTCGCATCCAAAGCAGTGTCTAAAGCTGTTTCGTTCTCACTACTCTCAAATAAAGTCTGGATGCGTGTCTCTAATTCTGAAATCTTCTCCGTCAGTCTGACTGTCTCCTTACATTTATCACATGTGAAGCCCTGTTCACCAACAGAGACAGATATACTAAACATGAAACATGTAGTGCAGGTGACAATAAAAGGAGAAGACATGGCTTACCGTATTTGTTGATTAATCCAACTTACCACAGTTGTTTGATGGACTAGTAAAGGCACGAGAGACAAAAATAGGAAACCCGGATGCACAAATGGCAGGCTAACAGGCTAGTGAAATGATAACGCGTTGTGAAATGCTAACACGTTGTGATAGTGATTTAAATTAAAAGCTAACAATGTCAATTTTAACGTGATAGGCAATATTAAACAATATATGGTGATGAGTAAGTTATATTTAGCAGTATAAACAACAAGAAAAGATATCAAATAGAGATTCAAAAGCAAAGCTGTATAGAGCTGCAAACACTGCGACCGGCAGACAGGAGCAATCGATCAGGAGCAAGTGCAAGTGAACATTTTGTCCTCGAAGTTGATGTGTTAGAAGCATGAAAAATGGGCAAGCGTAAGTAATTTGAGCGAAGTTGGACAAGGGCTCGGCTACTGGGTCAGAGCATCTCTAAAACTGCAGCTCTTGTGGAGTGTTCCCGGTCTGCAGTGGTCAGTTTCTATCAAAAGTGGTCCAAGGAAGGAACAGTGATGAACCAGCGACAGGGTCATGGGCGGCCAAGGCTCATTGATGCACATGGGGAGCGAAAGCTGGCCAGTGTGGTCCGATCAAAGAGACAAGCTACTGTAACTCAAATTGCATAAGAAGTTAATGCTGGTTCTGATAGAAATGTGTCAGAATACACCAAGGCAGTTTGAGTGCTTGGAGCCAGATCCTAGTTTCAAATCGGTTCTTTGTCTTTCGACACCCAAAGCACCAGCTCTGAACCAGGAAAAGTAGTTCTTAAGTAGCACCAAAACATTGCTGGTCTAGAAGTAAGAACCGCTTGTGTCAGGGGCTGGGGGTGGGGTTACCGTTACCAACAAGATGAACACAAACTTGTGACCGCCAATTTTTTAAATAGCAGCTAATCAAGCTAATAGCTGCTCGATTGTAATCTCTGTCTATACAAATTACGGCGAGCTGCACGAATGCGTTGGATTTGCTGCAGAGTTTTGTAGATATTGTAATCTGTTAATAGAAGATTTAGATACTCCAACGAGGAGAGCATTACAATAGTCAATTCGTGAGAAAACAAAAGAATTAATCAATCTTTCAGCTACAGAAAAGGACAGCATAGGTCGAATACGTGCAATGTTTTTAAGATGAAAAAAGGAGGTCTTAACCGTATTCTGTATAAAAGGCTCAAATGACAGAGTGGCATCAAAGATGACTCCGAGATTTTTAAATTGACTTTGTAACTCCAAGGCTACACCATCAACCGACAGGTCTATAGACGCAGTGTTACGCAGCTGATGGGGAGAGCCAAGGAGCATAACTTCAGTTTTAGAGCTGTTTAGACAGAGAAAATTGTTAGACATCCACAACTTAATCTCAGAGATGCAATTGGAAAGATGAGAATTGTCTACGAATTGACCAGGTTTAGAATGTATGTAAATCTGCGTGTCATCAGCATAGAAATGATAACTGAGGTCAAGAGATCTTAAAAGCTGACCAAGAGGGTATAAATAAATGCTAAAAAGCAAAGGACCAAGAACTGATCCCTGTGGGACACCAGTACGAACAGTATGATAGCATACGCTGATCGGTCTGTGCAACGCCAATGCATCTCGAACAAGCCTGGTGCGTTTGTGTTTTCCGCTGCCTAGCTAGCATTGCTGACAAAGATGAGACATATACAGTGACGCAAAACCTGGCTCTGTGGTGGCTCTCTAGCATGTGGAAAGTCAAACCGTTCTTAGAAGGCTCATCAGTCAAACCATCTCCAAACCGGCACTATCACTAGCTCTGAACTAGCACCCGGTTCATGCTGGTGGAAAAGGGGTAACTTGTGTATGGGGCTGCATAGTCTAGTGGAGTCCATTCCTCAACAGGTCAGGGCTGTTTTGGCAGCAAAAGGGGGACCAACGCAATATTAGGCGGTCCCCTCAAATAGTGCCCAAATGGCAACTACTAATGGCGGTCCCCTCAAATAGTGCCCTATTTAACCCTTACAATCACACCGGTGTGATTGCAACATTCAGTGCATCATTCAGACTATAGAAATTGACAATGGATTTTATTCATATCAGATTCACATTGTGTAGGTATTAGGTAACTATAAAATATACTCTATTCTTCTATACTCTATTTTTGTCTTAGATGTGCTACCTATTTTATTTCATCATACATTTCAAATAGTAAAAATTCAAAGAAGAAAAAAAGAGAGAAATTTAGTGATACAGGAGTTGAGATCCTAAAATGATGGAGAGAAAGGGCATGAGAAAGGACACACTATCAAACTCAACACTCCGCTATACTATTGTATTTGAGAGTTTCCCGTCTAGACACTGTTTAAGAAAGATTTGTGATACATTTGATTTTATACAGGACATGGAAGAAAGGCAAATATTGCTGTGTCATTCTACAATTGCTAAAAAAAACCTTTATGATTTATAAGACTTTTAAATTATGACTAATAATTATGACTTTGATATGTATGATCTTATAATGAATATTTGATAATGCTAATATATGTTTAATACTTTCAATATACATATTTAATCATAATTATTCTTTTAAATATTTAATTCTCTGAAAATATGTCAGTGCTGAGACATTTTTACAGTTAAAAAAGTTAATAAATATAGCCAAAAAAGATCTGTTGTACAGGGTTCCTACGCAGTTTGGAAAAGTATGGAATTTGATTAGATTAATTTCCAGGTCTGGAAAAGTATGGGAAAAAGAAAGAAGAGTATGGAAAAATATTTGCATTTCCTAGCTATTTCCCCCTATTTAGTTTTCTATAATAGACAATTAAGGCCCTGTCCCAAATGGCACACTTCAGTCTTGTGGACTTACAATGGAAGCTGCGTGCGCGTGTCCGTTAAGTCCACAAGACCGTAGGGTGTCCCATTCGTCATTTAAGCTTAAAGAAGGGTGCTCGTGAGGATGCACACTTAAGCTGAGCCCGCAAGTTTGCGAGCTACGCAGAGGACTTCTACCCGGCAGTCAAAGCGGCATTACGTCGTGAAAGTGCGGACTCAGAGGAAGACCGTGAGGGTTTAGGGTGCCATTTGGGACAGGGCCACAGAATTAAATGAAAATAAATGTATCATACAAGAAGTATGTTTTCCTGGCAGCTGTTTAGTGATTCTTTAGTGACTGTCAAACACAAATTCAAGGTGCACTTTTTCATTATTTAAAAATGCAGGTTATAAGCAGAATGGGTTTCTTCTCATGGTATTCTTAGCATTCTTATTCTTGTGGTGTTATTGTCAGTAGTGGTACTGTCAATGTGTTACTGTCAGTTGTAGGGATGTGACGGTGAGGAAATTTTCCTACCAGTAAATCGATGTTTGGCAACACCGGTTGCCAACAACCGACGTTGGAGTTTTACCTTTTTTCCCTCGCTTTTTAAAAATGTGCACGGCCGCACAGGCATTCATAACGGTGTGGGGCAGCCTATAATTTAATTCAGTGATAGTGTATTACCTATTGTATTTTCTACATTTCTTTGTAGGAAACCACGCACATACACATAAACACTTCTTAAACAGTATCCCAAGATTGTATTTAGCCTATATCAACTGGATTAAATTTTGTTTTTTGGAAATCTGGAGTATTGCACTTCTTTTTAACAGAACGCATATGATATCAGTCACAGCCTATCTTACATAACGAATAAAAATAACAAAAAATTATGTAATATAATTTGATTTCAAACGAATGAGGAAAGAACATTTTTACAAATAGATTAATTAAAGATTTTTAGAATAGTTAAAGAATAATCTGGCATCCTTCTGAAGGCTATCCGCCTGCGTTTGAACTGCGTTTGAGCTGTTGAATGAATATAATTAGCACTACATTTTCAAATAAATATCCAAATAAATTGAATTACTAAACTAAATTAACTATGTCAACTACATTACTTGAATATATATGATAATTGAAATGAGCTAGATGACATCACCGTTTTCTCCAGAGCGGCTGTATAGCCAAATTCTGTTGCATTATTTTCCTGTTTAACACTGTGAAGCTGCTTTGAAACAATCTGCATTGTAAAAAGCGCTATATAAATAAAGTTGACTTGACTTGACTTGAATGCTCTGTTGATAATTTAAACATGTTAATTACACAAATAAAATGTTTATTAAGCAAAGCTGAAATATGAAATATCCATAGTGCACGGTTTTCCATCGATCAGATGCGCGTAAAAGTTGTGTTCGTTGCAACTTTTGTTATCTTGTGATCATGAGAAAACAAGACAGAAAAAAATTTTGAACACAGGCAACCAACTATCGCAGCAAGTCACCTTTATTCATATAGCGCTTTTTACAATGCAGATTGTTTCAAAGCAGCTTCACAGTGTTAACAGGAAAATAATGCAACAGAATTTGATTTGCTCTGGAGAAAACAGTGATGTTATCTAGATGTTATTAGATTGGAAACATTCCGAATATTTTTCCAGTTCCATCTGGTTGAAGATCAGAGTCATCACACCGGAGACGGGCTTATTGAGGATCAGTGCCACTGGCTGTCGTGTCGATGAGGCCTTCACAGGGGAGAGTCTAGTTGACACGGTCGAGTTGTGAGTTGAGAGTGAACAATGAGTTGTGCAAGTCGTGGGAAAAACTATATTCGCCCAGACTTTCCAACCACCCAGTACTCGACTTCGCTAACGTGCTGGGGACGGCGGAAGCTGGTTATGGGACTCTGCCGCGGGTGGAGGAGGCTCTTGCGAGCTATCTTTCGCCCGAGGCCGCTTCGTCCCTTAAGGCCCCAGCGCTGCCCACCAAGCCTTGCAGAGACACTTCCTCGCTGGTGGGCAGGGCCTATATGGCGGCTGGGCGGGCTGGTAGCTGCCTGCACACGATGGCTGTGTTGCAGGCCTACCAGGCCGACCTCCTTAAGGAGTTAGATGAAGGCGAGGGTCGTAAATACCGTCGTCGAGAGGTTTCAGGAGGTGGAAAAGCAGTCGGCAGCCTTTCACCAGTACCTCCCTCACCGCCCTGAATCCTCGGGGAAAGCTGCCTCGAAAGGGCAGCCTCGGTCATCTACCAGCTCCTCGCACTGTCAGGTCTGTCAGAAACAGAGCGTCGCTTCCCGCGCCCCTCCTGAGGGAGCCTGGCAAAGGAGGCGGCGTTCTCATCGATCTGAGGACCGTCTTTCAGGCGAAGAAGGCTTCTGCCAAGCGGTCCTAGCTTCGCCGGGCCGCCGAGAGCTGTCCCCCCCAGGACGGAACGATCGAGTTCACTTCCTACCTGGAGCTCTCTGGGAATCAGTGTTGTGTTCCCGCCGTCCAGTACGCCTCGGGCCACACTGTTTTCCCGCGCACACGCGCTGCTCCAGCAGCCTCTAAAAAGACCTGCGGCTGGGCAGCGAACGTGCCCGCACACCGAAAATCCTCCTTGACTACTCCCTGCCGGGCAGCCGCTTCAGGGGGTCGGGGACGAGGCTCGGTTGACACCCGAGGCCGGCCTCCCCCGAAATTCAATGGGGTGGTCTGGACTGTGGTCGGCCCAGAGCAGGTGCAGGTTATGGAGCAGGAAGTACAATCCCTGTTGATAAAGGAGGCCATAGAACGTGTCCCTTCCTAGACAGGGAATCCAGGTTCTACAGCCGGTACTTCATAGTTCCCAAGAAGGATGGGGGGTTGCGTCCAATAAATAGATCTCAGGCACTTGAATCCGCTCGTTCCAGAGTCCCAACCTGGGACCTGGCAGTGGTACTTGAAGGGCTGGCTGAGGCCCCTTTCAAGCCGCTGGAGTCGGCCGAGGCAAAGAACCTGACCCTGAAGGTGGCCTTTCTCCTTGCAGATACCTCTCTGAGGAGACTGGGGGATCTCCAGGCCTTGGCGATTACGCCGAGAGTTTGCCCCTGGCGGAGTCCATCTTACATCCAAGACCCAAGATGCCCAAGGTGCCATCTATCACGGCACAGTCAGTGGTTCTTCAGGCCTTCCACCCTCCACCTCACGTGACGGCGGAAGAGGGGAGACTTCACCTGCTCTGCCTGGTCAGAGCCCTTAAAATTTATTTGGAGAAGTCTTTACAGTGGATGAAGTCAGACCAGTTGTTGGTGTGCTTTGGCTCACCCAAGAAAGGGCTGCCTGCATCAAAACAGACAATCAGTAACTGGATTGTCCAGGCAATAGCCACGGCTTATCAGGTGCGCAATTTGTCTTCACCTATAGCCGTGAGGGCTCATTCCACCAGGGGCATTTTAATGTTTTTGAAAGAAGGCAGCTGAATTTATTTGATCAAAAATATAGTAAAACCACATATTAAGAAATATTAATACAATTTAAAACAGCTGTTTTCTATGTGAATATATAGTAAGTGTAATTTATTCCTGTGATCAAAGCTGAATTTTCAGCATCATTACTCCAGACTTCAGTTTCACATGATCCTTCAGCAATCATTCTAATATGCTGTATTTTTCATAAAAATACTCCAAGACCAATATAATTTTTAAACTCTTTTCCACAATTGGAGCTCTATTCCATAAAATGACAGGAGATGTCAAGCTCCTGAAAGAACAAATACTATAACCACTAGAAAGGCACCATAAAAAGTCTTTTAGACCAGAGCATTGTGTTGTATGGACTGATTTTGTGGTAGGTACTGAACTTGGAAAAGAGGTCACACGTCGATTAACCAGTGGGAACATTTCCTCACCGTCACATCCCTAGTGGCTACTGTCACTACTATGGTGATGCTGCTGAGGGTATTGCTGTCAGTAGTAGTTTTGCTATTGAAGGTTTTACTGTAGATGCCATTACTGTCATGGTGTTACTATTAGTGTCGTTGCTGCCAGGGGTTTTATTGTCAGTGCTGAACGTGATGTTACTGTCATGACATTACTGTCAGTGCCGTTACTGCTTCCAATTTAACTTCCTATTATTTTAATTATTTTGTGTGAATCCTGAATGACAAAAATAATATAAAACATTAGATTTAACGTAGGATTGATGCATTTCATTTTTATTTCGACCAATGAAATTTATTTCACTTTAGTATTACCTGTATTTTTTAAACTATTTGAATCCCCCTTTGGGAAACCCTATCTTAATATGTGACCCGTGCTGGCAAAAGGAGTCGGGAGTCGGAATGCGGGCTAATTATAAGCTACAGGCAAAACAAGTGAAACATGTACATTTTAGTTGAATTTGAGTTCATTAAGCTGTCGTCTAGTGATCCCAATTCTCCAAATAGCAATTAAACATCTAAGGGTGCTTTCACACCTCAGCGTTTGTTTCGGAACCTGGTGCATTTTCTCCCTTCAGTTGAAAATCAAAAGAGCACCTCTTTGTCAAGTCAAGTCAACTTTATTTATATAGCGCCTTTTACAATGCAGATTGTTTCAAAGCAGCTTCACAGTGTTAAACAGGAAAATAATGCAACCGAATTTGATTCGGCTGTACAGCCGCTCTGGAGAAAACGGTGATGTCATCTAGCTCATTTCAATTATCATATATATTCAAGTAATGTAGTTGATATAGTTAATTTAGTTTAGTAATTACATTTATTTGGATATTTATTTGAAAATTTTGTGTCCCCAACTGAGCAAGCCAAAGGCAACAGTGGCAAGGAACCAAAACTCCATCAGGTGGCATAATGGAGAAAAATAAACCTTGGGAGAAACCAGGCTCAGTCGGGGTGCCAGTTCTCCTCTGGCCAATTAACAAACAGTGTATGATTATTATTTTGGCAGCCTTATAGGTCAGAAGTCATATTAGATCGGAATATTCGAAAGATCGGAGGCATCACGGCGGAAACTGGTTTATTGAGGATGGCGTGTCAATTAAACAATTATTAAATAGGAATATTCCAAATATCGGAGTCATCACGCTGGAGATGGATCCATTGAGGATGCCATGTCGATGAGCAATTTCAGAGAGTAGACTAATTGACACGGTCTCTGCAGACACTTCAGGGACGAGTTGGTAATGTCTGGGCGCTGGTCCACCATCTGATCTGGATACGGCCCGGATCCGGCTGACTGCAGTAAACCTCGGGATAAACAGAGAGACTAACATTAGCGTAGATGCCATTCTTCTTATGATGTAACGAATACATCAGGTGTTATGGGAAGTGTTCCCGGTTCCGGCTGACCTAGTTAATGCAGCCTAACAATTTGAATAAAATATAAATTAAAAATGTTTTATGTGTATGCCATAGTAAAGAGATGCGTTTTTAGTCTACATTTAAACTGACAGAGTGTGTCTGCTTCCCGAACAATGCTAGGAAGGCTGTTCCAGAGTTTAGGTGCTAAATAGGAAAAGGATCGATTGCTGCAGTTGATTTTGATATTCTAGGTATTATCAACTGGCCAAAGTTTTGAGACCGCAATAGACGTGATGGAGTATAATGCGTTAAGAGCTCGCTCAAGTACTGGGGAGCTAAACCATATAGTGATTTGTAAGTAATTAGCAAGTTTTTAAAATGTATGCGATGTTTAATAGGGAGCCAGTGCAGTGTTGACAGAACCGGGCTAATATGGTCATACTTCCTGGTTCTAGTAAGAACTCGAGCTGCTGCATTTTGGACCAGCTGCAGTTTATTTATTAAGCAAGCAGGGCAACCACCCAGTATTACAATAATCTAGTCTTAAAATGTTGTGTAATTTCACTTCTCCGTGTGAGAATGCTGTCCCGATGAAGCCTTGATTTCTGCTCTAGCTGCATTATAACATTCATATAATGTTTGCGTGTGTTTTGACACAGTTAACCTCTAGACAGTGTTGGTAGACCCAGAGAGAGCGCGTTTTAATTTGCTGCAATATTAATACAAATGTAGTATGTCATTTAACAGCGGGAATGGTTGCTACATTCGTATATTGTCTTGCGTGAACACATTTTGGTATGCTTTGAAAGGTTGCCTTGTAAAAGCAAACCGAACCAAGAAGAAAATGCAACATTGTTACAAATTAAGTCCCTGTTTCAGAACAAAACAAATGATCTATAGGTGTGAAAATGCCCTAAAAGTATCTTTATTTGTACGTTTTCTGAGAGGAGTAGCCTACCTCGCGCTGACTGACAGATCCGAAGTGTGCGCACAAAGATGCCTCAGACAGTGTACTATCCCGATATACACTCACCTAAAGGATTATTAGGAACACCTGTTCAATTTCTCATTAATGCAATTATCTAATCAACCAATCACATGGCAGTTGCTTCAATGCATTTAGGGGTGTGGTCCTGGTCAAGACAATCTCCTGAACTCCAAACTGAATGTCAGAATGGGAAAGAAAGGTCATTTAAGCAATTTTGAGCGTGGCATGGTTGTTGGTGCCAGACGGGCCGGTCTGAGTATTTCACAATCTGCTCAGTTACTGGGATTTTCACGCACAACCATTTCTAGAGTTTACAAAGAATGGTGTGAAAAGGGAAAAACATCCAGTATGCGGCAGTCCTGTGGGCGAAAATGCCTTGTTGATGCTAGAGGTCAAAGGAGAATGGGCCGACTGATTCAAGCTGATAGAAGAGCAACTTTGACTGAAATAACCACTCGTTACAACCGAGGTATGCAGCAAAGCATTTGTGTAGCCACAACACGCACAACCTTGAGGCGGATGGGCTACAACAGCAGAAGACCCCACAGGGTACCACTCATCTCCACTACAAATAGGAAAAAGAGGCTACAATTTGCACGAGCTCACCAAAATTGGACAGTTGAAGACTGGAAAAATGTTGCCTGGTCTGATGAGTCTCGATTTCTGTTGAGACATTCAGATGGTAGAGTCAGAATTTGGCGTAAACAGAATGAGAACATGGATCCATCATGCCTTGTTACCACTGTGCAGGCTGGTGGTGGTGGTGTAATGGTGTGGGGGATGTTTTCTTGGCACACTTTAGGCCCCTTAGTGCCATTGGGCATCGTTTAAATGCCACGGCCTACCTGAGCATTGTTTCTGACCATGTCCATCCCTTTATGACCCCCATGTACCCATCCTCTGATGGCTACTTCCAGCAGGATAATGCACCATGTCACAAAGCTCGAATCATTTCAAATTGGTTTCTTGAACATGACAGTGAGTTCATTGTACTAAAATGGCCCCCACAGTTACCAGATCTCAACCCAATAGAGCATCTTTGGGATGTGGTGGAACGGGAGCTTCGTGCCATGGATGTGCATCCCACAAATCTCCATCAACTGCAAGATGCTATCCTATCAATATGGGCCAACATTTCTAAAGAATGCTTTCAGCACCTTGTTGAATCAATGCCACGTAGAATTAAGGCAGTTCTGAAGGCGAAAGGGGGTCAAACACAGTATTAGTATGGTGTTCCTAATAATCCTTTAGGTGAGTGTATAGACATATACACAGAATTATAGTATTTCAAGTATATCTGTATATCTGTCTTGGCGAGTATTCACACAAACATTATCTGTTATGTCTTATGTGAATGTTTGGTTTACTTTTGGGGAAAAACATCTGATGTGTAACATTATTTTAGATCTGTGTGATACAGTAGGTCTTATATAGGCTGTCTGTTTTATTGATGTTAATAAAACAATTGTGGTATCAAGGAGAAAAAAAGTTTAATATATATTTTTCCTATAGATATTTGGTGTTGACATGTTGTGTGTCAAATTTGGTTTTATTGGTGTTAATTTTAAGGTATGATTGCTAGGTGATTTTGTTTTGGAAACTTTAACTCGATTTTTCTAAGACTCTATCGACTTTAAATGTGTAGCTCAGTAATTTTTTGTCTGATCCAAACAAATCATACATCATTTTAAAGGTTTTTTAATAGAGAATTTGTTAATTGCAACTCATTTTGCCAGCATGGGTCACATATAATGTATTCTAAAATAGATTCTTTTCCTGGCTTCTTGGTGTTCCAGTCATGCTAAAATAAAGTAACAGATTTTAACATCTTTTAATGTAAGAATAGTATTTAAATAATTATATTAATATTAATAATAATAATAATAATAATAAAAAGAATAAAACCTCTGGTTGACCTGTGGGAGCTACACTTTGCCCTCCTAAACAACTGTCATAATGACAATGAAATATTGGATTCCTGTAAAATACATGTGGTTCTGTCAATATACTGTTTTGAATAAAAATTCTGTTCTCTTTTGATTTACAGGTACGGTCATGAATATAGGCTTTCCGTCCTACAGATCTTCATATATAAGCAGCACAATATCATCAAGGACAATATGAACCTTTACCAGAGCAGCACTACATGGGACAATCAAAACTCCACATGTTCACATTTAAACAGCATTCATTTGTTCCTATCTAAGGAATTATGTACAATGCTTCAAAGGGAATATTGTTGTCTAATGTGGAATCTAGCCATGAGGAAACATGGACAATGTGATATCGTGATAAAGATAAAGAAGATGCTTTGAAGAGCATTGAGGTAGAAACAATTTACTTGAAATCACAGATTATATGCACAAACAATTTGTGAGATGCTTCCTGATGTTTATTTGCCCCCAAAACAACAACATGCTACTGGGACAGGTATGTGTGTGTCAGTGTGTGTACACATGAGTATGCATACATATATGTCTTCAGACCAGCAGTATGTCATGTTTAAACATTACAGATCATGTGCTATACCAAAACATATTATGGCATGCATAGATAGTTGGGCATGGAATAAATCTTGATTATTTTTTTAATTTATAATTTTATTTTATTTATTGTTTTGGTCAACAAACTCAGTAGTCAGTGGGAACAACTACCAATGACAACAAATTACTTGACTGTTTAGGTTAACATTGTTAAATATCTATTTTTTTAAAGTATTATAGGTTTTATATAAAAACGGAATCGGTTAAACTGGTGACAAGTTATTTTTCTAGCTTTTTAAAATTTTGCTAAATCATTTTCAATTTTCTTTCTTTTTTCACTTGGTTTAATTTTGCCTAAAGGGAAAAGGAAATGTGTAGACATGCTGGCACCTTTCCTCCTCCAAGCGTTTTATGCAGTACAAACACTGAAGCACAAATGTTGCTGCAGGTTTGTGTCTTTATTTCTTTTATGATTATTGATATAGTTTCAGAATCATCCATCACTGAAAGCATCTACCTCACTGTCCTACTGTGTGTTTACGTCTCTGTGTTGAGTTAAGCAGATCACAAGCCTTATTTCTGGAAACAACTCGAGCAAACAATATGTTGCATTTCCCTTCATTAGATTTAGCAGTGTTTCACCATCCTGGTTTTGTACTCAATGCTAGAAGTCAAGGAGAAATATAACACTGACTAATAGTGTAAAGTTGGCAAGTAAAAATTCATCCCCCACAACAGAATTAAAGTGATTGAAATGTATTAAATCTGTTTTCTGATAATAGCAATGTGTAGGACTATGAAGTTAAATATATTTCATTAGGTAAAATATGGGAAGTTGCAATGTGACAGAGCTTACGTATATGCTGATCATGATACTGATTGTATGACATTGTATTTCCCTAGTCAAAATGTATATAAACCTATTTAAATTAATAATTATTCAACTCATGTCTGTTCACAAGCACAAATGTACTATATACATTTTAACTCCTGAAATGCTGACTTCACATACATACGGTATGAATGTCTGCATCATGTCAAATGAATGTCCAGCATCCAGGACATCATTTCGCTCATCTCTGTGCATCTGAAAGCTTTAATGCTTCTTCTATGTGGAAGCTTCAAGATGCTTCATAATGATTTTCACTCTTTCATTTCATTTACAAGCTAGTTTTGATAAATAAACATGTATCATCTGTTCTCTGCATCTAAATTGGACATTACTGTTGGATACAAATAGCATAGACAGAGCAGCAATGACTGGCATTGATTCATTTTTATGGACATATTATTTTAATTAATTTAATCACTGATTAATTTGTGTCATCACTCAAAATGGTTCTCAATGTCATGTCTGTAGTACAATACAGTTTGCATAGACTTTTACAATACAGCTATTTTCATAATTACAGATTACATTACATAAATTGTGTCAAATGATGCCTACATTACACATTTCATAATTTTACTAAAAGTTTCAAATCAATATTATGTTTGGTCCATCATTTTACATTTGTGTGTTGAATCATATCAATATAAAATGCAGAAAACAGCTTTATTCATGTGTTTTAAATATGGTAGTTTTCATGTTGGCTGCTGCCCAGTGACTAGACCAGATATTGAGCTGTGATACAAACATTTACTTACTAATATATTCTTTTTATTATTACCAAACTGTAATGATCTGTATGATAAGACCCCAGGGTAGGGGACCCCAGAAACAACTGTGTCACAAATAAGCTAGTCTCGCGTAGCTAGACCTTCAGACTGGTGGCAGAAGGTCTCGTGGAAGAAGAACGCCGTCGTGTTTACAACTGTGACAATGAGCGCTTACCAGAATCAACTAAACTCTGGATTTTCAAAAGTATGTGAAGTTTGGGGCTCCATTGTTGTAGTAAACATGCACAACATTCTTGAATGAATAATTTATAGATGCACTCCAGTCTGTTATTGCAGGGTCATCGACTTTATATTTTCACGCCCCTAAACGTGACGCGGAACAAACTGTGATTGGTTGAGTTACATATCAGTCAAACGTCCTGTTGGGGGGTCCTTGGCCAATGAAAGCTGCGAAAAAGTCCAGACCTTCTGCCATCAGTCTGAAGGTCTGGCTACGTGAGACTAGGAGGAACATAACATCTTTGTTCCCTACATTAGGGAACGAGGGTTACATCCGTAACCAAGACGTTCCCTATATGTCAGTTACTTTCAACGTTGTGTAGAAAAGACTGACAAATGGGGTCCCATGGAAGGCACCACAACCACTGAACTGTGTTACGAGTGATGGAGATGCTGGCAAGCTGTAGCATGCCCTTTTGGTAGCTCGTAACCTACCCAGTGCCCCACATAAGCCCAGAATGTTAACAAACAGGGTGGAAGAGACAGGGCTTACCATGGAGACAGTTGTAGCTGCTGTTCCTAGGGAGGAACGTGGATTTACACATATGTGGGGTAGTGCTACATATGGAAAGATCTCTGCAGTAGGTCAGGTCTGCCTAGACAGGGATGGAACTTTGGACGCAGAGACGGGGCAGAGCAAAATCTGCCCAGGGAAAGACACTGTTTTACCAACAGTGAAACAGTACCGTGGAAGAATACACTAATGGGATTATCAAGGGGGAATCACAACACATGGGGCATCTATCCCAGAACAGGGTCTGACCGAGCGGCATGCACTCGAGTACTGAGCCTGGCATCGGACTTCTGACTTCTCACCTGGAGAGCAAAGAAGGTGCTTGTATCCCCCCCTTAGAGAGGAATGGCGCTACAAGCGAAACACAGAGCCAGCCTTTCCACATATTACCCAACACACGGGAAGAAATTGGCTCCACCTGGAGATTGTAGAATCTTGCAAAGGAATTTGGTGTCGCCCAGCCTGCATGCTCTGCAGATGTCTGCCAAAGAGGCGCCACACACCAACGCCCATGAGGAGGCAACACTCCTTATGGAGTGAGCTCTCACTCCGAGGGGTCCAAGTGGGCCAACCTCTGCTTGGAGAGACCTTTCCCTTCTGCTGTCTTCCAAAGCAGGCAAAGAGCTGCTCAGAGCTTCTGAAGCCGTGAGGGCTGGGTCTGCCTCCTCTGGGGGCAGCACTTGCAAGTTCACTACCTGGTCCCAAAAAGGAGTGGTGGGAACTTTGGGTCTCAGGATCACGTGAGAAGAGGCCAGCTGAACTCAAGGTACAATTTGCTCCCCTACCCTCTTGATGGAAGTGAGTGCGGTCAGGACTGCTGTCTTTAGGGACAGAATCTTAAGCTTAACTGAGTGGCTCAAAGGGAACTCTCTGCAGACCAGAAAGGACCACAGAGAGATCCCAAGAGGGGATGAGGTGAGGCCTGGGAGGATATAACCTCCTGGTGCCTCTCAGGAACCTGACGACCAGGTAGTGGCTTTCCTAGTGACTTACCATCAACTGCACTTTCAAGGTGGAGGGGGACAGCCTCTGCCTGACGGGAAGAGCACCACTCAGCGAACAAACTCCACTTCAGAGCATAAGCTCCACTTAAGTCCTCCGCATCCCATCCAGAAGCCACATGTGGAGGTTCCAGAGGTCCAGACATTGGTGCCATATGATGCCGCGTCCCTGAGAAAGAAGGTCCTCCCACAGGGGAATCCACCAGGGAGGGACTGTTGCAGGGAGCATCAGATCCAAAAACCAGGTCCAGGTGGGCCAGTAAGGTGCCACCATCAAGACCTGCTCCTTGTCCTCCCTGACCTTGCACTGTGTCTGTGCAAGTAGGCTCACTGGGGGAAATACATAGGCCCTGGGGCCTGCTGTGTGCCAATGCGTCTGTGCCGAGGAGGACCTCGGTCAGGAAGTAAAAGATCTGGCAGTGGGAGGACTCCTGGGAGGCAAACAGGTCTAATCTATACGTTAGCATCACCCTGGTTTCCTCTACATAAACCCAATAGGATTTTTCCAATAGCTTTTGGAATACTGCAGAAAATACGCCCTGTAAACAATGAAAGTTTATGATTCTTACATGATTTGTTCATCATTATACTCTTCACAAATGAACACAACTTTTATGAATTTTGAAGTCTAAGTACAATCGCCAAAAGTAAAAAGCTAAATGCAGGCTTTAAACGAACTTTCAGAAAAAACAAACATTTTCTTTCATTTGGGTTAGAATAGTTTGCAAGGGCATGATTATATACACAATGAGGCTGTAAAAGAAGACAAGTTGAGAATAAAATGTGAATATATATTTTACCATTTATAAAAACAACTGACTTCAAGACGATGGATGTGCTAAAACGCTAAAGTTAAAAAGTTGTTTCTGGATTTTGGCCTACAAAAATACATCATCCCTGCAGCACTCTGTTGTGGCTAATGAATCGTAAGTCTTGGACATTCACAGGAAATAGCTTCCATGTTGAAAAAAAGTGGATAATATGACATATATTTTAATAATTAAGAAGTGCTGTTATTTTGAAGTGAGTTCTTACATGGGATAAAGTGGGTTTCCCTCAGACTGTAACATGGACATCTTGTGTTAAATCAGATGTTTCTTATCGCAAAAAATAACAGGCAGATTTGCTGTGGTTTTCAGAAGGAAAGCGTAAAAAATATCACAATTAGCCCGGTGTCTTCTATCCTGTGGTTATAGATGCTGCAGACGTTGATGTTTTGTTAGTTTTCCAGAGCGTCAAGTACAGTATTTACACAGGCTGCAGAGTTTAGTAAAGCATCACGGCATGCTTCTTCAAACGTGACACTCCGTTCATAATGCTTATATCATTCCCTACACATCTCTGATATGTGATTTCTATGCTGTATAGTACATAGATGTTCTGTCATATTTCTGCTGTCGACTGCATGTGCTCAGACATAACTACACTGATGCCTAATTAAGTGTGCAAAGCAAGAACATTTCTGACATGTTCCTTTAATACCACTTTGTTCATATAAGACATCTTAAATGAAGTGGTATATATGCATAGCAGGGAAACATATTCTCGAGCACTCCATTACATAAGCTGAATATATATTTATGAAACCGTAGTGAGAAATAATTATATGGGCAAAGTGTTGCACAGTTTAGTACCATATGCATCTGTTATGTGTTCATAGTAAGCAATAATGCATGATAAATTGTATGAATACAATGACTAAAGTATATCATTGTTGCTTTGCACATGATGTTAAGTGGTTGTTCATGTAAATATCTTTCTTTACTAGTGCCTTATATCATGTATCATATCATCAGTGATTAAATCTGAAATCGCTAACCATTCTATAGCATATATATTGAGAAGATGATGTCATTGATTCCTTCTGTAATATGAATGTATTGCACTCAAAGTCTTCCTAGGGATTGTAATATTTTTCATATAACCTCATGTAACATCCTGTGTTTCTAGGATTGATTCCCATGTTTCAACTTTTCAGCAATGCCAGTACAAAGACTCTTCTCATCAACATTTTGGAATTTGTGCAACAGCAAAGAATCCCTTCATTCATGAACTCAATCTTTTTGCAGTTAAAGAAATTTTCCAGGTTCAGTACAAGTTCAAATCAATTTAAAGCACTTAAGGCATAATGTTGATTACTACACACACACACACACACACATTGGGTTTGTATGTTTTATGGGGACTTTCCATAGACTTAATGATTTTTATACTGCACAAACTGTATATTACATAAAAAAAACATCACTTAGTATAATTTGTAAGCTGTTTTCCTAATGGGGACCAAAAATGTCCTCACAAGGACAAGGATTTTACATATTTGCATCTTTGTGGGGACATATTGTCATCATAACGTAAGGTCAACTAAAGTCAACTTATTTTCTTTTTCTTGGTTACAGTGAGGCCCTTACAATGGAAGTGAATAGGGACAATCCATTAAAATACTTACTGTTATAAAATGTTAAAATACTCACAGTTACAAAAGTACAGCCTTAAGACAAACAAAATGAATGTTATACTGATTTTAGTGTAAAAGGGCTTACTAACCTTTTTTGTAAATTTATATCCAATTTTACAACGTAGTTGTCATGACAACGTAAAACTTTAAACCCTAAAACAACAATTAAAATGGCACGCACAACTTTACAGTTCAAATAATTTTTAACAAGTTTTATAAGAAGAATTTATGTAAGCGCTTTTGTAAGCTTATGTAAGCTTCACATTTCTGCTTTTAAATGCTCTAAAATTTTTCCCATTCACATTCATTGTAAATATCTCACATAACCTAGATTTTTGGGAAAGTCTAAAATGTTTATCTTTTGTGATAATCAACATTATGCCACAAATTCTGTTGAGCTTGTATTTAACTCAGAATTTTCCTTTAATTTGATGACTTATCTTAAATGGCAACATAATGCATTTAGCATAAACCCACGACAATAGACAGATCTAGTTCAAGTCATCAAAAATTAGAGCCCGATAAACAAACAGGCACGATGCGACACAGTCGTAACCAAGCAGAACATAGTTGATGTTTATGTGAAAGCAGGATTTTGAACCAATGAGATTTCATTGTGGGTGGGGCAACCCTGTTTGATGCAGGGCAAATACAAACCAAGCAGAGATAGCGTGCATGATGTGTCGCATCTGGTTAGGACACAATGTTGAGCTTCAAACATGTCAGATCATCCACTTCTGTGTGTTTTCATACTGCATGTGTATTTGTGTAGTGCAGCTGGTGTCCATCTGAAGAGTCTTGGCACTCTTAACACTGTACAAAGTCTGATACACTGTACTGTTGTCTGATATGTCCAATATGATGTGTATGAGTAGTTCCACTAACTATTGTCTGCTGTCATGTTCTTCCTGCTTCTGTAATGAATCATTAGACATTTTATCATGTAAAATACATCAGAGACCTTAAGTGAGTTTCAATCAGGAGTCTGCTAAAATGTCCAGTAGTGTCTTCTGTCTAGTCTTCTTACCCAGCAAGGTGATGAATTAAATGTCTAGTTGATGATGTAAATGTATGGCGTACAGTAATTTTGCTAAATATGTTGTTATAGAGAGTATGCTGTATAACTGAGGTAAAATATTTGAATCATAAACGTACAGAATGTATGCAATAAATCCCTTTGAATACTATTTGTGTCTGATCCCCTACATTTAGGACTTGGATTTGTCATTACAGTAACATGTACAAAACATTCTTATGACATACACTCACCTAAAGGATTATTAGGAACACCATACTAATACTGTGTTTGACCCCCTTTCGCCTTCAGAACTGCCTTAATTCTACGTGGCATTGATTCAACAAGGTGCTGAAAGCATTCTTTAGAAATGTTGGCCCATATTGATAGGATAGCATCTTGCAGTTGATGGAGATTTGTGGGATGCACATCCAGGGCACGAAGCTCCCGTTCCACCACATCCCAAAGATGCTCTATTGGGTCGAGATCTGGTGACTGTGGGGGCCATTTTAGTACAGTGAACTCATTGTCATGTTCAAGAAACCAATTTGAAATGATTCGAGCTTTGTGACATGGTGCATTATCCTGCTGGAAGTAGCCATCAGAGGATGGGTACATGGTGGTCATAAAGGGATGGACAATTGGCACTAAGGGGCCTAAAGTGTGCCAAGAAAACATCCCCCACACCATTACACCACCACCACCAGCCTGCACAGTGGTAACAAGGCATGATGGATCCATGTTCTCATTCTGTTTACGCCAAATTCTTACTCTACCATCTGAATGTCTCAACAGAAATCGAGACTCATCAGACCAGGCAACATTTTTCCAGTCTTCAACTGTCCAATTTTGGTGAGCTCATGCTAATTGTAGCCTCTTTTTCCTATTTGTAGTGGAGATGAGTGGTACCCGGTGGGGTCTTCTGCTGTTGTAGCCTATCCGCCTCAAGGTTGTGCGTGTTGTGGCTTCACAAATGCTTTGCTGCATACCTCGGTTGTAACGAGTGGTTATTTCAGTCAAAGTTGCTCTTCTATCAGCTTGAATCAGTCGGCCCATTCTCCTCTGACTTCTAGCATCAACAAGGCATTTTCGCCCACAGGACTGCCGCATACTGGATGTTTTTCCCTTTTCACACCATTCTTTGTAAACTCTAGAAATGGTTGTGCGTGAAAATCCCAGTAACTGAGCAGATTGTGAAATACTCAGACCGGCCCGTCTGGCACCAACAACCATGCCACGCTCAAAATTGCTTAAATGACCTTTCTTTTCCATTCTGACATTCAGTTTGGAGTTCAGGAGATTGTCTTGACCAGGACCACACCCCTAAATGCATTGAAGCAACTGCCAATAATATAATAATATTTTCAGTATTACTCAGAAGTCTAGTTTCAAATATAATTCATTTGAAATTTTGGTGCTTTATGTAACATTATGTAGTGTAATTGATCAATCCCGTTTGACATTTGTGCTGGCTACTGTATACAGGCCACCAGGGCACCATACAGCCCTTAAAACAGCAGCCAGAAAAATGGAGTGCAGCTGGAAGAAAACAAAACGTCTCGGTTACGTATGGTAACCCTCGTTCCCTGAAGGAGGGAACGGAGACGTACGTCGGACGTCACCGACGAATTGGGATCACTTCTGGGAGCCCCTATCAACTTCGAGATATAGAGAACGGGCCAATGGCCATTGGCGTGCGAGATTTGCATCTCGCGCTCCGCCCCGCGCTGTGGGTATAAACAGGAGGCGAATGCAGCGCACTATTGTTTTTCACTGAGGAGCCGAACTAGTGACTCGGCCATGCAGTGATGGTACAGCAACTGTGGCGACGGGACGTACGTCTCCGTTCCCTCCTTCAGGGAACGAGGGTTACCATACGTAACCGAGACGTTCCCTTTCAGTCGGTCACGTTCGACGTACGTCGGACGTCACCGACGAATTGGGATCCCTTTGGAAAACGCCACAGTTACTACCACTTCCAGCGCCCAGCGAGAGCCCCTCAGACCCCGTCTGTTCCGGGCGGGGAATTCACGCAGGGAAGTCACACTGCTGTTCCGCAAGACCCACTTCAGCAGACTATTGGATAACGCTGGGAAGCGTGCCCAGAGGGACGCTGCGGAAGCCACATCATGCCCGAAGGGAGTTACCATGTGGAAAATACACGTATGGACTGGCCGTGGGCAGTGCAACATACGGAAGTCCCAGGGGTGGCCCCGGCCAAACAGGCGGGGGAACAACACCTAACTGAGACGGCAGAGAGCTCTGCCGAGGGAAAGACACGGGCTCGCCGTAGGGAGCCGTACCGTGGAAAAATACACATATGGGACCGCCGTGGGGGTCACAACATATGAAACCCAGCCTAACACAAGTTCCACCAATGCATACGAGTGTTAGACCTGGCGTCGGACGCTCCGCCACATCCGACTGCCGCGGGTTGCGGAGGACTCAACAGGGTTCGCCGTTCTGGGGAACTCGACTGGAGCATATAAGCGCACGTATCCGTTCCAAAGGGAAGGGAGTGGCGCAGCAAGCCGACACTTAGAACGGGCACTTCGGTGTAACTGACTATGGGAAGCGAGCACACAGGAAGATACCAGCTCTACACGGAGGCTAGACAGAGAAAAGACAGAGAAAAGCTAGGGCTGGGTCTGCCTCCTCCGAAGGCAGCGCTTGCAGGCTCACCACCTGGTCCCGGAAGGGAGAGGTGGGAACCTTGGGCATAAATCCGGGCCGGGGTCTCAGGATTACATGAGAGTTACCGGGCCCGAATTCCAGGCACGATTCGTCGACCGAAAATGCCTGCAGGTCCCCTACCCTCTTGATAGAGGCCAATGCAGTCAGGAGTACTGTCTTCAGAGACAGGATTTTTAACTCAACTGACTGCAAAGGCTCAAAGGGCGCCCTCTGCAGTGCGGTTAGCACCAGAGTTAAGTCCCAAGAGGGTATAGAGGGAGAGCGAGGTGGTTTTAGTCTCCTCGCCCCCCTCAGGAACCTGACGATCAGATCGTGCTTCCCTAGAGACTTACCACCTACCATGTCATGATTAGCGGCAATAGCGGCAACATAGACTTTGAGGGTGGAGGGAGACAGCCTTCGCTTCAACCCGTCCTGTAGGAAGGAAAGCACAGAACCGACCGAACATCTCCAGGGGTCTTCTCAGCGAGAAGAACACCAGTCGACGAACAGGTTCCACTTCAACGCATAGAGGCGCCTCGTAGAGGGAGCTCTAGCGGAAGTGATGGTGTCTACCACAGCCTGTGGTAGGCCACCTAGAACCTCCGCGTCCCGTCCAGGGACCAGACATGGAGTTTCCAGAGGTCCGGACGCGGGTGCCATAGGGTGCCCCGTCTCTGAGTCAGGAGGTCCTTCCTCAGAGGAATGGGCCAGGGAGGTGCTGTCGCGAGAAGCACTAGTTCCGGGAACCAAGTCCGGTTGGGCCAATACGGAGCGACCAACAGGACTTGCTCCTCGTCCTCCCTGACCTTGCACAGAGTCTGTGCAAGAATGCTCACTGGGGGAAACGCATACTTGCGTAGGCCCCGGGGCCAGCTGTGTGCCAGCGCATCCGAGCCGAGGGTCCCCTCGGTCAGGGAATAAAACAACTGGCAGTGGGTCGTGTCTGGGGCGGCAAACAGGTCTACCTGTGCGGTCCCGAAGCGACTCCAGATCAGCTGGACCACCTGGGGATGGAGTCTCCACTCTCCGGGGAGCACTGGCTGTCGTGAGAGCTCGTCGGCCGCACGATTGAGCAGGCCCGGAATGTGAATGGCACGAAGCGACCTCAGATGCTTCTGACTCCATAGGAGGAGATGGCGGGCGAGTTGTGACATGCGACGGGAGCGTAGACCACCCTGTTTGTTGATGTACGCAACGGCCGCAGTGTTGTCCGTACGGACCAGAACGTGCTTGCCTAGTAGCGGCGTTTTGAAGCGGCCCAGCGCAAGACGAACTGCTAACAACTCGAGGCAATTGATATGCCATTGCAGTTGAGGCCCCGTCCACAGACCCGAAACTGCAAGCCCGTTGTACGTGGCACCCCAGCCGGTGGATGAGGCATCCGTGGAGACAACAGCATGCCTGGACACTTGTTCTAGGGAAACTCCTGCCCGTAGAAACGAAGGGTCCGACCACAGGCTGAAGGTTTGGCGGCACCTCGGAGTCACGGGGACACGGAGGGATCCGCTGTGCCACGCCCATCTCAGGACTTGGTCGTGTAGCCAGCGTTGAAGCGGTCTCATATGAAGCAATCAGAGCGGCGTTACAGCGGCTGCGGATGCCATATGCCCCAGGAGCCTCTGAAAATGTTTCAGTGGTACCGCTGTCCTGCATTTGAACGAATTCAAGCAGTTCAACACCGACTGGACACGCTCCTCTGTGAGATGCGCTGTCAGATTGACCAAGTCCAGCTCCATACCGAGAAAAGAGATCCTCTGCACGGGGCAGAGTTTGCTCTTTCCCCAGTTGACCCGAAGTCCCAACAGGCTGAGGTGACTGATCACCGTGTCTCTGTATTCACACAACAGGGACAGTCCTGAAGGGAACGACCTTCAGGTCGATCGCTGCAAACCAATCTTGGGGACGGATGTACTCGAAAGTGCACTTCTGCGTCAACATCTGAACGGGCGGTTTGTGAAGGGCCCGGTTCAGGACTCACAGGTCCAAGATTGGTCATAACCCACTGCCTTTCTTGGGCACAATGAAGTAGGAGTTATAGAACCCCAACTTCATGTCGGCTGGAGGGACCGGCTCCAATCGCGTCCTTCGCCAGTAGGACTTCGATCTCTTTCCACAAGATAGGTGTCGCAGCTCCACACAACAGTGAAGTGGATGCCCAGAACTTGGGAGGATGCCGTGCGAACTGAATCGCGTAGCCGAGCCTGGTGGTGCAGGTGAGTCAGCGGGACCGTCCCGGAAGTGCTAGCTAGGCTTCCGGAAACCGTACCATGAACACACCCGCCCCACAGACGTACCCGCAGTAGGGCAGCGAAGTGGAGGGCAGGGACCCGACCCAAGAGGCACAGCGTCCTGAAGTGGGGTCTGAGTGCGCACGCAGCACCTACCTGCCCCCACGGTTGGACGGAGGGTATGAGAGAAGGCATGGTAGCGTTCTCAAGCCATACGCTGCGGTCCGCTGGCGACTGAAGGAGGGGCAGAGAGCGGCAAGGCTTTGTGGCGTCACACACTGCCTACCTCACCTCCTTCCTCAGCGGGGAACAAGAGTGGCGAGGCATAGCGTCGCGCACTGCCGTCCTCACACTGCTGAGAAGAGGGGAATGAGAGTGGCGAGGCTCCCCGGCGTAGCACACTGCCATTCTCGCCCTCTTGTGGGGAGGGGAATGAGAGCGGCGCGGCTTCATAGCGTCACACGCTGCCATTCCTGAACTCCCGAGACCCAGAGCTATTGGAACTGCTCTTAAGAATTTGGGTACCACTGGCTGTAACACCGGTGGCGGAACAAAATTTAGCAATGAAGAGCAGCTTCAACCAAGTCCAGGTCACCCGTCTCAGCTGACTGGCAGCCAAGACGGGTGGCATCGTGGGATGCCCATGGCGAGCAGACTGAGGGGTTCCATCTGCTTTGCACTGTGGAGGACTGCTGCACAGTCACCGACAGTGTCGCCGAAAAGGGTCACCTTGTGAGATGTGAGCATCGAGAGAGCGTACTCTGGCGACGTCTCACACCCCTGCAAGGTAGCCCAAGGGTGTTTCTGGACCAGGGTGGACATCGTCTGGCCAAGGGCCAGCGCTGTGACTTTAAATGTAAATCAGTCACTGTGCGCAGCTCAACCTCAGCTCAGAACTACCCTCGTGCACTAAGAGCGCAGGGCGGAGGTGGCCTGCCAGTGGCACTGCCACCTCACCGATGAGGGTAGTGAGAGAGAGGAAAACTTTATCCAGATTATGGCACCATTGGCACCCCATATTTTGGCACCAAATAGTTCCACACTGCCAAAGCTTTTCAATGTACATCCGGGAAAAAGGCAAGGGGGCGGGCAAGGCGATTTACGCGTTGCACTACGCCTCAGCCACCCAGGAAAGCATGGCTGTCAAGTCTGAATCTGATTCAGCATGAGCACACACCATTATAGTGGGAAACTCAGCATCATCTTCATTTCCAGCTTATAACAGCCCTCTCTCCGATGCAGCGATTGACATCTGTCCTCTGCTAGAGCCCCAGATGAAACGCTAGGTCCCCTTTATTTTTATTTTTTATTTTTTTTGGAACCAGCAATCCCACCTGTAAGCTACCAGCAGGCATGCAAGACTGTGAGCGTGGCCGTCGAGACGGCACACGGCGCGCTGAACACTCAAGCCCCTATGAAGAAGGCAAGACGAACAACGCGCCGACGTGGTCATGCTCTCATGAGAGAACATGAACCACCCACGAACACAGTCTCAGCATGCTTGCGATGCGATAGAGGAGTGAGGGCCCACGGAGATGTACTCGGCAGGGAAGCCCCACTGTAATCCTCAGGTCACCAAGGCTTATTAGCCGAAGTAGCCCCTTTCTGGTGCACCAGAAAATAAACTAGATCGGGGAATAGGCGAAGGGACTCAACCCCGTTTGAGGTTAAGTCTCGACCGCGCATCTAAAGCGCCGAGTGACGCGCTGGGTTGCCGTGACAACCCGCGCTGTCAGCCGGCAGCTAGACGGCACACGGCGCGCTGAACACTCAAACCCTCACGAGGAAGGCGAGACAAACAACGCGCCGACGTGATCCCGTTCTCCTGAGAGAACATGGATCACCCACGAACGCAATCTCAACATGCTTATGCGAGAGGGATCGTGGCCGTCAAAGGACAGGAAACAACCGCATCCAGAAACGCACGGGTGGAATGACGTCTTGAAAAAGACGCAGTGTCACACCCGCGCTGCTCTTTTAGAAGAAAGCTCTTTTAAATGTGCTGAAGCACCCAGGAACGACCGCGGCAAAACACAGGAGAGTAGTGCAGCCTGTGTATGCACTCACCGTTGGGAACGCCCTCACCAAACCAACAGTGCTGTAAAAACAGCAGTTTATCACTGTATCAGTGAGCTCGCAGCCGCCGCTGATCGTGCCTTCTCTCCCAGCACTCAAAGAAGCGTCTTCTCTCGTTCTCTCTCTTTCTGCTGAAGCAGGAACAGTCTCCTTCATCAACACCGTGTTCGGCTCCGAAGTGAATGACAATAGTGCGCTGCATTCGCCTCCTGTTTATACCCACAGCGCGGGGCGGAGCGCGAGATGCAAATCTCGCACGCCAATGGCCATTGGCCCGTTCTCTATATCTCGAAGTTGATAGGGGCTCCCAGAAGTGATCCCAATTCGTCGGTGACGTCCGACGTACGTCGAACGTGACCGACTGAAAGGAAACTGGAGGTTTTTTGTATTTCATGGAAAGAGAGCATGATTGCATACAGAAAGGCCGTAAAAACTGCTAGATCTGCTTATTTCTCGCCTCTCTTAGAAGAAAACAAACACAACCCTAAGTATTTATTCGATACAGTGGCTAAATTAACCAAAAATAAAGCTTCAAATTCTGATGTTTGTAAACAGCACAGCAGTAATGACTTTTTGAACTTCTTTATGTGCAAGATTGATAATATTAAGAAAACAATTATAACCATGCAGTCTACTACAGTATCACATCAGACAGTGCATTGTAGTGTCACTGAGGAACAATTACACTCATTCACTGCTATAGGAGAAGAATTGGCTAAACTCATTAAATCATCAAAATCAACAACATGTATGCTCAACCCTATACTGACTAAACTACTAAAAGAGATGCTTCCAGAGGTCATAGATCCTCTTCTTAATATCATTAATTCATCTTTGTCATTAGGATATGTACCGAAAACTTTTAAGTTGGCTATTATTAAACCACTTATTAAAAAAACGCAACTTGATCCTACAGAATTAGTCAATTACAGGCCAATCTCAAATCTACCCTTTCTGTCAAAAATACTAGAAAAGGCAGTGTCCTCACAATTATGCTTCTTTTTAGAAAGAAATGGTATTGCTGAGGATTTCTTCACGCCCTGACAAAACTTACCAATTCACAAGATTAACGTAATGCATAGCTGATATAAAAAATTGGATGACTATTAATTTCCTGCAACTTAATTCAGAAAAAAATGAATTTTTAATCATTGGACAAAAAAACTCCACAAGTAGTAACCTAGAATACTGTCTATCACTTGATGGCTGCTCTGTCAAGTCCTCGTCCTCAGTTAGGAACCTGGGTGTGCTCTTTGATAGCAATCTCTCATTTGAAAGCCACGTTTCTAGCATCTGTAAAACTGCATTCTACCATCTTAAAAATATATCTAAATTACGGCACATGCTTTCAATGCAAAATGCTGAACAGTTAGTTCACGCGTTCATGACCTCAAGGCTAGATTATTGTAATGCTCTACTGGGTGGTTGCCCTGCTCGCTTAATAAATAAACTGCAGCAGGTCCTTTTCCTATTTAGCACCTAAACTCTGGAACAGTCTTTCTAGCATTGTTCGGGAAGCAGACACATTCTGTTAGTTTAAATCTAGACTAAAAACACATCTCTTTACTATGGCATACAGATAGAACATTATCAATTTATATTATTAAAATCAGGTAAATTATTGTTTTAGGCTGCATTAACTAGGTCAGCCGGAACCGGGAACACTTCTCATAACACCTGATGTACTCGTTACATCATAAAAAGAATGGCATCTACGCTAATGTTAGTCTCTCTGTTTATCCCAAGGTTTACTGCAGTCAGCCAGATCCACACTCTCCACCTATCGCACCGAACCAGCTGTGAGAACAGCCTTTGTGTTTGCTATTAAAAAACAAAAAAGAGAGATAGTAGAAGTACCACGCGACCCGCTGCTGTGCTGTCACACCAACACAGACTGAAGAGATACACTTCCAAAAGGCAGGCTCAGTCAGTTCCACTGCTTTGTAGAGAGTGTTTCAGAACAAACCATCCACCACTCGGCTCCAAAGCGAAAAGCTGATTTGATGCAAGCCCCTGTGGCTCATTTATACCTGCGCTGCGTGGTATGAGCAGCTGGTGCAATCATTGCATGCCAGTGTCCATTGGCTTGTTTAGTTACACTAAAAGTAGATTGGCTCTCGCCAGCGAGATTCATATACGTCTGTCTCCGACGTGGTGTCGGAAATGACCGACTGAATGGGAACTTACTGAAGCTTTTCAGGGCTAATAAAACAACAAGAGCAAAATAGGCTAATTTGTTTAATGTATGCTGTACTCTATATGATAAAATTTTTGTGCAGACAGAGAATGATGGGAAACAATTTTGACTAACAAAATGCAACTTCAACATTATCTACGTTTACATGGACACCTTTTGTTTCACCCATATACAGTTCCCTTTTGAGGGAACTTGCACTGCGTCGTAAGAACGACACTTTGGGGACGCTCCCTTAGCGTTGCGCGTCTGAAGCATGAATGAAACTAAGACCGATCTTGATTGGTGCTACGCCATGACGTAGTATGTGACGGCATACCCGGAAGTATAAAGGGATGCCGGCTCACAATCACGCTAGCTTTTTCGCTCTTCAGCAGCACCGTGTGTGTGAAGTGAGACTGATATTTCTACTTCAGTTAAGTAATCTGTTGAAAGAGTGTGTTTGGAAATGACGAGTGAGCAGTTTAAGAAGTGTGTGCACCCCTGCCCTCGCTACATCACGGGTGGGGACACGCATTTGTTATGTGTAAACTGCTTGGGAGCGCAGCACTATTCTATTCGCGTCTCGAGAGACGTCCCACTGTCCACTGTGGTTCTCCCTCATGCATCCAGCCCCGCTGGGGTTGGGGGACCTCCAGGCCTTGGCTAAGTGTGCCTGGGTTCCAGCTTCACACTAGGGCAGGCATGGTTCGTGGTGGCATAGTGGCATAGTGGCATTTCGTTCCCCAAAGTGTCGTTCTTACAACGCAGTGCGAGTTTCCTCGAAAGGGAACGTCTCGGGTTATGACTATAACCCTTGTTCCCTGAGAAGGGAACGAGACACTGCGTCGCCTTGCCATGCCTCTCCATGCCTGGGAGCGACTTACTTCATCGTGAAAAAGCTAGCATGGTTGTGAGCCGGTGTCCCTTTATACTTCCGGGTATGCCGTCACATACTACATCATGACGTAGCATCAATCAAGAAAGGTCTTAGTTTCATTCATGCTTCAGACGCGCAACGCTAAGGGAGCGTCCCCAAAGTGTCGTTCTTACGACGCAGTGTCTCGTTCCCTTCTCAGGGAACAAGGGTTATAGTCATAACCCGAGACATTTCCCACTGTTGGCGCATACTTGATAAAACCGCATCTTCAACAGATACTTTGACATGAAAGCACGTGAAATTATCCACTATTAATCTATTTATCACTATTAAACATTTAATGTAAATGCGCTGGATGGAGCTGATAAGACTTGAACACAAGCTCAGAATGCGGAGAGAAACCAGCGCACATTTTCACTGAAGTCTACAAGCATATTGATTAATGCACTTGAAATACCAATGCAAATCCCGACCAGACATTGTTTTACGTAACCCTAAAAACAGTTAAGGTGATATTAAATGACGAAATAAGATTTTGGATATATTGCCCATCTTTAAGTCATTCAATCCATGTGAAACTTTTTGCAAAGGCTTGCGTTTCGTTTGTTCACACCACAAGGTGTCACTGTGGCCTCGAAGCTTCAGTACTGCCACTCTGAGCTCGATTGCTATGTCTGAGGTAAACCCCCCCCCCAAAAAATATTTTGTAAATATACAAAAATTTTTTTTATATTTATTTATTTATAATTATGTCAGCTTTGGAATTCCATATAACGACATGAGGGTGAGTAATTAATGACAGAATTTTTTATTTTTGGGTGAACTATCCCTTTAACATCTACTTTAAATGTCATTACCACATGAGAATGACAATAGAGAAACACAATATTAAGAGGTTCAGTGCAAACTGGAGGGCACAAGGTGCTCTAATTCTTGGGTCCAGAACTAAATGAATCCTACAAATGCTACAGTTCCTGAGAGAAACTTTCATCACCAAATGGAACTGCACAAACAATAATGACTGTTTTCAAACAGGTTTCCTGATCACTCCCCATCTGCCATTGTTTGAAAAACAGATAGAAATCCAGGTAACCATTGGTTGAGCCAGTTACTATGTACATCTGGTCAGTATTATTTAACAAACAGATATGACTAAAAAAGCATTCGAATTTTAAATAAATCTGATAAAATGTTATATTTTTATTTTACATTTACATTTCACAGGTTGTTTGTGTGTGTGCGTGTGTGTGTGTTAACAGGACTCCCATGGGAACCCAGCAGACATGGGAACTAAAAATAAACTCAATGACGACATTATTACATTCTCTTATAAAGTCAAATGTGTACGCTCAGCTGAGCAGTCTCTGGGACAGAAACTAATTTGAATACGTTGTAGAAAACGAGATAAATTATGTCTTGTGTGTTTAATGCAGAATGGTGCAGTGCAGTAAATCTGGCCAATGTGTGCTTCTTGATGCAATCACCACATACACACGAATGCACATTACCAATGAATGCACACACACACACATCTGTCAGTTCTACTCCATTTCCGTTGGTTGTGGTGTGACACGCAGCTAATAATAGCACCTAACGGTCTGACCCAACAGCCCCTAGGGCCCCAGCGTTCGTCTTGAAGGGCACCGCGTGAGTCTCTTGCCCATCTTCATTGCTACGATTCTTTTAAATAGAGCACAAGTGTTATATAACGGCCCGGTGCATTCATGAATGAGAGTGGAGGAGGGGTGCTACATTCATACTGTAAGACTGCACCTCTCCTCAGCTGTCCTTCTGCTGAAATGAAAGCGGAAAAGCTAAATGCTGCTCGCAGATCTTATTCGTGTGAGGGGATCTGTGGGAATTTACGAACTGGACCCATAACCGTGATTCCTCAAGAGCGTTCACGTAAATGTGATCACCCTTTCAAAATAAAATGAGCTCTGCGGAGGATCCTTAAAATTAAATGAGGAATGGGGCTGTCAGAGACGCGTAGTACACTAGCGACTGTTGCTAGGCAAAAAGCAGAGAGTCCACATCAGCAGGTTTCAACATGAGAAATATTCTGAGGAATTTGTTTCATATAGGCTAACACTCGATCGTGAGAGTATTCCTGATTCTACGGTCAATTACGTTCCATTGGTTTTTACATAAAGCTGCAGCTGAAATAATTGCTCTTTTTGGGGAGGGAGGGGCTGATTTAGAGTATCAGGTTGAACCCTGTAAAAACATTGTACCTTATGAAAGGTCATTATGAGTCAACACACCGATATAGGGTTTGACATTCTTAAAGAAAGCACGTCATGGCCAGATAACAGAGGAATGATCTGGTGTTTTCTGGTGAGGAGCTCTTTAATGCAGTCTGACCTTGAATTTTTTTTTCTTCCCTGTAGTGCTTTTCACAATACAAACTGCTCCAATAAACACACACACACACACACACACACATATATATATATATATATAGCTAGCTGAATTAAATTCAGTGTTTTTATGACAGTTAAGCACATTTTACCTAAATTATACCCCAAAAATACTGTAAATATACAAAAAATACTAACTAACTAATACTAACTGTCCTATAAATCATTGTAGTTTTTTTTATATATGGTCAATTAAACGATATAAATAAAAAAAAATGATTACAAAAGAAAATAAGAAATCTCTGTTGGAACACATTATAGATTTAAATGTGACATGACTGTTCTTTTACTCACTCAACTATTGAAACTGAATTGAAATGTCTTATAACTTAAAGTTGTTTACTTCTTATAAATGTTGTTTACTTTTTAAACATTATTTAATATTCACTTATAAATTGAAGAGTGGGATAAAGCCAGGAAAAAGAGGTACTGATGAACAACTCCCATTCCTGAGGTGTCAGAAGGTTGATACAGCAGAACAGGTTATACACAACAGCAAAATGATGCCACATCAGTATGGAAACTGTTAAAACAGTTTTATTCGTCCAGGACTTTTCTTCTTCTTTTTTTGACAGTCTCCTTAAGTATTTATCTTTGTCTTATCTTAATTCTTTCTTTTGGACCTTTCCACGTTCTTGGGTCAACATATTTAGTTGATCCTGGAACAACATTCCAGTCTGAAAATGTATATATATCCCTACTCCTAAACCTAACCCTACCTATAAGTTATCCCTAAAATTAGAGGGAAATCAGTCCTGGTTGTAAGCCTAAACTGTAAACTTGTCCCTTAATTCTGATTGGTTGATTGGAATGTTGTTCCAAGATCAACAAAGAAGTTGCACTTGGTGAAATCTGGTTCTGCGACATTTCTTTTCAAAGAAAAAAGAAAATGGCTCTCAATTACCAATATAATGCACAGTCTCTCACATTACCAATCTCTACACAGTCCAATTTCTTAGTAGCAAATTATACACAAATTGCTGAAATAAAGTGAAGCTAAATTGCATTGTATGCTGTATATGAGTGTGAGGTTTGTTTTTTGTGCTGTAGTGACAGCGGTGGTGTGTAAACCTGTTTTCCCTCCTCCTCTCCTCACTCTTTTACTAACCCCTGGTTGCCATGGAGAATAGTGTTGATCTCTTGTACTGAGAGCGATTGCGCTGTCTGCTGAGGACTGGATGATATTCACAGAGCTACAGTCTTCACATTGTACATCTCAATGCTTTGACCAAACAGTTAATGGTTTCCATTTCTACATGAAAAGGCATCCCCTTTATCCCCCCAAAAATAACCATGGTTTTATTATAGTAAAAGTGTAGTAACCAAAAGTGTAGTAGGTTTTTTGGCTAATTGATTACCATTTATATAACTACTTTTATCACAAATACCATGGTTAAACTATGGTTAGAGTAGCCAAACCATGGTTATTTTGTGGTTACCATGGTTTAACTACAATAAGTTTTTTGGTTTTATTTGTAGTAAAACCATGGTTCATTTTCGTAAATTAATCTAATACAAAAAACACTAACAGGATCAACAACCACAAACTCTCAGGTGAATTAATTGCAGTCTGATTTAAGTATCTTAGGTGGAGACACAGATGTCAAGAGAAGCTAAACACGAATACCCCCCAATTCCTGGTTTATTGCACTATTTGTATGTATTTATGAGCAAAATAAGTAGATCATGCAGTGCTAGCAAAGCCAAGGTCACAGGTTTGAAAATGAAAGTGCGGTTGTTTTTACTTCATCCAACCCTTTAAATGCACCTTTTTTGGTGGAAGCAAATGACATCAGATTGCTTAAATTATATTGAATATATATTTTTTCAATTTAGATGTTAGCACATTTTTTACAGTGTTTACACCTTGAATACACATTAAGTCTGTTCAGTGCTCCAAACAATTTACTGTTTGTAGCAGCTGTTGAAATTAGATGAACATTTTTACTAATAAAATACCAGAAGTGTAGAATTCTGGATTAAGGTTGCATGCAAATTAGTGCATTCATATATTTAATTTTATTAGTAGGTACATGTTAATCAGTTTTTTTATGGCAATTTGTGAACAAAAAGACACACTAATAATAGAAACAAATAACATTTAAACAGGAATTTCTCCTTCAGCTGTAGTGTGTCCCATCAGATGTGTGGAAAAGGACATTTGGCAACATGCTGGAGTCTGTCTGCATTGCGCATTACACATCCACTCACTCACTCACCCACTCACTCTCTCTCTCTCTCTCTCTCTCTCTCTCACCCTCCCTTCCTCTCTCTCTCTCTGTTTGTGTCTCCACTGTTCTGCTGCATGGGTTTGAGAAGCACTGCAAGTTTGCCGTTGTCTAACGGCAGTAGGATGTGTATTGTGGATGTATTATATTCTTGCTGTATGAATGTGAGGCTGTAATGTGAGATCTATTTTTAATAATACACAGGAGGTTTTGCGCAGATCTTTCCTGCACTGTTCCTCAATCTGACTGCCCACGTAAGTACAAAGACAGTGATTTTATAACATCCCCATTGGCATCATTTGGTATCACTCTCATTATCTGCGTTATAAATGCATAATGTTCATATTGGCAAATGGTGTCCTGATATTTGCTATAATGATTATTCATTATAATGATTATAATGTTTGGTGCCTTTGTCTAACCATATTGCATGTTTGAGTATTTTTTCTATTTCTATCTATTAGAATTAGATATAGGGTGTGTGTGTGTGTGTGTGTATGTGACATTTATGTTTAACAGATATACCAAGAGCATATGTTCACTAGATAGCTGGCTCAGAAGAAGATATGTTCTGACTGCTTCTGTAGGGTTAAACTTGCTTTCAGGACGCTTGAAAATCTATTCGACAATCAACTCAAACTCATTTCACCCATTTAGATCTTATTTGATCCTTAGAATTGATTTAGATATTATTGTGCAGTCTTAACCAGAACATTACATGCATTGTACTGATATATCTTTCTAGCGGAGTGAAGAAATTCACAGAGCAAAAGATGATTAAAATCAGATTTTTTTTCTTATACTGTCAAATCGTGAAGGAACTTTGTGTTTTGAAAGACCTTTTGTTTTATTTTTGAATTCCAGAAGAAATATGATTCAAAATATACATAAGGATCAGTAGCAATTTCTTATCGCATCCCTGTGGATTATTATTATTTTTTTTAGGACATATTTATTTTCTGTCATCTGTGGTATCTCATTACTCCCCTTAATTTTCTGGCTGACTAGGTGAGGACATGAAGTAGGCGCAGTGCTCCATTGGACATGGAGATGGTCGATGTTTGGTGGAACATGATGCTGGATGTCCTGTTGGGTCATTGACTATTAAAACTGCTGGGCGCCGGATGCGTACTCAACCCACCTGAACATCCACTGCCATCCAGTACTGCGAGTTTGATCTCCAGGATGACTGTGGTGGTTGCTGGAGATAATATAGACGAGACGTCCTCCACTCTGCAGGGGCAACCGCAGGACTCGCAGTATTCCCCCGAGTGCTGTGAGCGGGTGGTCATCAACATCTCAGGGCTGCGCTTTGAGACGCAACTCAAGACCCTTGCCCAATTCCCGGACACCCTACTAGGCAACCCCAAAAAAAGGATGCGCTATTTTGACCCTTTAAGGAACGAGTATTTCTTTGACAGAAACCGGCCAAGCTTTGATGCCATCCTCTACTACTATCAGTCAGGGGGAAGGTTAAGAAGACCCGTCAACGTACCCTTGGATATGTTCTCAGAGGAAATTAAGTTTTATGAGCTTGGAGAAGAAGCTATGGAAAAATTTCGAGAGGATGAGGGCTTTATTCGTGAGGAAGAGCGCCCCCTGCCAGAGAATGAGTTTCAGAGACAGATTTGGTTGCTGTTTGAGTATCCCGAGAGCTCAGGCCCTGCCAGAGGGATCGCAATTGTCTCCGTCATGGTTATTCTCATTTCTATTGTCATATTTTGTTTGGAGACTTTACCAGAGTTGAAAGAGGATCCACATGGACGGCTCCAGGTGATAGGCAACAGCACTTTCTACTACAAACCAAATATTTTTACTGACCCGTTCTTTGTTGTGGAGACACTCTGCATCATCTGGTTTTCTTTTGAGTTGATTGTCCGTTTTTTCGCTTGCCCAAGTAAACCTGCCTTCTTCAAAAACATGATGAACACGATTGACATAGTGTCCATCATTCCATATTTCATAACGCTCGGAACGGAGTTGGCAGAGGACCCCGATGGTGGAAAGGAGGTGAAGGGTGGAGGAGAGCAGGCCACGTCTCTTGCCATTCTCAGGGTTATCCGCTTGGTTAGGGTGTTTCGGATATTTAAGCTGTCCAGACACTCCAAGGGGCTTCAGATCTTGGGCCAGACTCTGAAAGCCAGCATGCGTGAGCTAGGACTTCTCATCTTTTTTCTTTTTATCGGTGTCATCTTGTTTTCCAGCGCGGTGTATTTTGCAGAGGCAGAAGAGAAGGATTCCTTCTTCACAAGTATCCCAGACGCTTTCTGGTGGGCAGTGGTTTCGATGACAACCGTGGGGTATGGAGACATGTACCCCGTTACGATTGGGGGCAAGATAGTAGGCTCTCTGTGTGCCATTGCTGGAGTGCTAACAATTGCGCTTCCAGTGCCTGTGATTGTGTCCAATTTTAACTATTTCTATCACAGAGAAACCGAAGGTGATGAACAGGCACAGCTCCTCACAGTGAGCAATCCGAACATTGCGTCCGACTCCAACTCCAGTCGTCGCAGCTCGTCTGTCGTCAGCAAGTCAGAATACATGGAGATTGATGATGACCTCAATAACAGCATTGACAATTTTCGAGAGGCGAACCTGCGAACTGGGAACTGCACAGTTGCGAATCAGAACTGTGTAAATAAAGGGAAGCGTCTCACAGATGTATAGATTTCCAGTGTCATTCTAGGCCATTACAAGACTGTACATAGTGTAGTCAATTCATATATCAGAATGCTTTGACTGGCGTCTGATAATGTATTATTTCATTGCAAATGTCCACAAGAGTTGCTTTGATTCAGTTTGAAGAATGGTAGTCTAAAATATGCCCATGGACACCAAATAATATATAAGTAAAAGACAGAATAACTTAATTGGATGGAGTACTTGGATATATAAATGACTTTACTTTTTACGATGCACCTTATCCCAAAATTTGATCAGTTATTCAATGAATCATTTGCAAAAATTTGATTTGCATGTAGAACAATTACTTTTTTGTACCATATGTTCATCATTTATTTATGTACTTGTTTATTTGCTCATTAAGGCTACTTTAATCCATTTACAAACTGAATGTTGATTTATTATGCAGATCATGGCATGTTTTATGAAACGTTAAGGTCTGTTTGATATGGTACTATGTATCTTGCTTTAATTAATACATGACATTAATATGAACTTAGTCACATATAGCCAAGCCGACAGTATACGACTCTCTTGGACTACAACCACTGCCCATTAAAAGCACAACTTTCTTAAACATCTTTAAAAACAAACTATTTAAAATCTGTTCCAGGCAGTATTCAATTTTTAAAAGTATGACTTCATTTGTTAAAGCTTTTTAAATGTACATATTCAATACTATGCTTAATTAATCATTTGGTATATTTATCTATATTAAATAATTGCAATTATTATTGAAATATACATTATATTTAATACATTATGATTGCATATTTAATAATTATTATTTAAATAAATTATTTAATAGTGCCTTCAGTCCTCTAACTGACATAGAGTGTCTCGACATGCAATAGTTACTGTAAAACATTTGCAAATCTTAAGCATACGTGATGTGTCAAGGGATATTCCAGAGCTGCTGGGATTGAATTTCAGGACATGATCCCTCAACATCCTTGTACATAAATTAGAATTAAGTACATCTCGCTGGATCAGGCATTGCTTTTCAAAGAAGTGTGAAACATGTTGTGTGTTTTTCATCTTCATGTATTCTTTTGCAATGGCTGTGTTTTGCTCATTGGTTTCTTTGGATCTACCTCAGTGTGGTCATGCATAATATGCTTGTGAATGCACAACTTCATATCCAGTCAAATTATCCTGTCATGTGTTTTTAGAGAGTTGGGGCAAAGTGAGTATGCAATAGAAGTGAAACACTTCAATTTAAAACAAGACTCCACAAAACTATAATTACAAACAAAGTCTAGAAACAGTACACAGTTTTTGTTTAAAGCAATTAGATGACCCTGAGTGATGCTAAGCAAAAGCGCTAATAGTGCTGTATAATACGCAGAGGTCTGAATCAGGGACTGTAGTTGGTAAAAACTGCCATTACTTTCAATATCCGTATCAATGTGAGTTGCGGTCTAAAAAGAATACCTTTAATTTGAGTGTACATGTTGTCTTTTAAAATCGAATGCACTTTAATGAGAATTTATGTATTTGTAGGTTTCGCAACAAGAATGACATAAAAGTATGAAAGATAAAATAAAGAATCTACAGATGTGTTGATTTGTCCATGCTAAGGATGTGTGTAAGGCATCTTAACCAGCATAGGCGTTTTACAACCCTTTAATTCGTTCTTTGGGGCATTTATTTTATTTACTTAAATACTAAACATCACAACTGTGATGCTTTGCCAGCAAGTTAAATAGCTGAGGTGAAAACTATATTTTTTACAAAGACAATGTGTTGTCTGTATAAAAATAAATACATGCCAGAGTTGTGTTTATTTACTGTGAATATAGATGTCTGCAGTTTGAGAAACACACACTTTTATATCAAATGTTAAAGAATAAAATACAAATACAAATACAAAACAGTGGACCAAAAAGAGTTTTTCATGTAATTAATGTAGATTATGAATACGGAAACAAAAATGGCAATGATTAAAAGTTGTTAATACATTATGTTACAATAAATCTAATTCTAATTCACCAACTGAGAATGAATAAAAAAAATAAAAAAAATAAACAAAATAACCAGGGTTCTGAATCTTTATCATGTGTGGGGATTATTTTGTGTATTTACATAATCATCCAGGCTTCTAACTTTGTTGGCATCATTTAAAAAATAAAAAAATTGAAGATGAAAGGGTTCGGTATCCCTGCTGAAAAATCCAGCATAAACCAGCATGAATTCCATATTGATCCAGGCTGGTTTATGCTGATTAGAGTTGGTATATTGCTGGGCTAGCTGGTGCAAAACATGACATATATCTAACTACAGAACCGCAGAACCACACGCCACAGCCACCAGGACAGCAACATCAGACCGTAAGTTAGGGTGTCGCTGAAGATCGCGTATCCCACCCCAACCACGAACCCTACCCTTCACTATAACTATAAACTCTACCTTAACGAATGCCCAACCACTAAACCTACCCTTAATGATGCCATAAGCTCCACCGTTCTGAGACTGCTGGCCTGGTGCTGCTGTCCCCAGACTTCTGTGACATATGGTTCTGCGGTTCTGCAGCTGGTTATCATTACAAAACATACCTTATGCTGGTGACCAGCAAAGCTGTATTTTTCAGCAGGGATAAACGAGTGAATTCAAAAGCATTTCTGTATTAAATGGCTTCTTTTTAAAAACAGGGCCTGGTTTCCATGTTGGGCTTGTCATATGAGCGTTATGCCATAAATGAAACTAAAGCACTTTGATATTATGCATGCAGGCAGCTCTGGGCTTATGTTGCTCTGACATGAATCATGCAAATGCTGGGAAAAGCTTTTGTTTTTTTTGGTATTAAATAATCAAATCATTTCATAATTTTTTGGTGGTTGGCATACATTTAATATGTGTAAAATATTTATGTGCTAACAAGGTGTATTCTATAACATGACACTATGACCAGTCACTTTTTAAAAAATTTTTTTTTTACAGTTTTTGAAGAATGTTTTTCTAAATTCATTTAAACTGAAACTTTAGGATAAATGAGAAGCTTTAAGGATTCACATTGATAAATAAAAATAATTAAAATCCTCATCATGCCTCAACAAGGAGTTTTTATTTCTTTTTTTTTTCATTTCAAAAGTTTAAAGTCGGCATGAAACGGATGTTGCAATAGTCTATTGTGATGTATATCCAAGTGAAACGACTTCTGGAATGAGAAAAAGGTAGAGTGGGATTTGATTTCATCCCTCAGGAATTGGATCGTAGGAAGTTGGGCGTTGCTAACTAAATGGAGGCGGATCTGAATAGTAGTTTGCAGTCAGTTGTGGAGGATATTTTGCGCCGATAGATGATAATATCGTGTATCGACAATAGCCAGGGATATTGTCAAAAACATATTGGCCATATCAAGATTTGGCATTTTCAATTAATTTGCTAAATTATTATTATTAGGCTACTTTTATTATTAAATTAATATTACAATTCATTTCCCTGCAATAATTTCATAGCGCATCAGTTATGCTGCAAGGATAATAAAAATGTTAGATTAGCTTACTCCTCATTTTCAAAAACAGTATGTTTAACACAAAATAATTTTTTCACTACGTATGGGCCACAAGAGAAATATTAAGAAAATTAATTAAGACAGTTATCATCACATTTGTAAGTAGATTCAGTTCTTGTCATCTCTGAGAGAATATGCGACATCAATGCAGCATCAGAGAGCGTAAGCTCGGTCAGTTTTTACTTTCGCTTTCTGTAGTGAATAATTGACAGGGGTTTGATAGTCTTTCACCAGCATAACTCTAGTTCGCACATTGTTTGTGTGATATCCACTGTCTGCCTTCATGGTTTAAACGGAATTACATTTTTCTTTTATCAACAATAGTTTGCAAAATTACATAATTATAATACTTGGAGAATCGATTCACATTTTGTGTGCGTCATTTCATTAATTTCTGTGCTAAAAAAAAAACCCATGAAGCAATTTTTTTTTACCAACAATGGTATAAAAAACATGGCAAACTGTTATTTGGTGCAAAATTGTGAAAAATGTGCTATTTCTAAGCAAGTATTTGAATGAACTCATTGTAACGATTTTAATGACTCAGTGAAGAAGGAGGCAGGAGCCTGTAAACTATCAATGTAAACTCTAATATTTTAAATAAACAAAGAAAAAAACGAAAGTAAAGCCCCTCACAGACGACTGCCGCTTAAACGAACACTTTGACTCCTCCTTTTATTCTTCCGGACCTCCTTCATGAGACTCGAGGCCAGTGTTGCGTGCAGGGTAAGGAAAGACGAGGCGAGAGAAAAGGAGACTGAAGGATGAGGAGAGACAGAGACAGAGACGAGAGAGAGGAGAGAGGAAAAAAAAAATCTTAGTCCGGTTCCCAAAACGCACTGCCATCCGGTCCTCCACCAGCTGGGTGAACTCCTCTGCAACGCCTAGTGGTGGTGCTGGATAGCCCTCAGTGGACAGCCCTCAAACTCCTCAGACGCCTGGTGGACGGCAACGGCTCCTCCGGATTCGTGCAGCCAGTGAGAGAGTCCCACATTCCCTGCTCATCCCCATAATGGCAGACGACAGCAGGCTCCAGCCTATGGCAAATGGTGACGACTCCTCCAATCCCTCTCAGACAGCAGCTGCCCCTCTAGAACCGGCAAACGATCAATGTAAACTTTAATATCAAAATAAACAAACAACAAAACGAAAGTAAAGCGGCAGCCCCTCAAAGACAACTGCCACTTAAACTAGCACAAAAAACACTATGTAAAGTCCAGGCCTAGTCCTCTCTCGTCCTTCACTGTCGTCACTCCTCGTTTTATCTTCCCAGAGCTCCTCCGTGAGACTCGAGGCATGCAGGTTTCGCTCATTACCATCTGCTCCACTGGCCTTGCTCCGTTTCCGCGGCTCTCGGCCCCGCCCTGCTTGACACACTCATCTTTTGATGTTTCTACATAACAATACAGGTATTGCCCCTATTACACTTTTCAACAAATATTGATTAATGGACTAATTGATTGATTGCTTGAATGTTTGTCCACTAAAATAATGTAAGCCCTGTCTTCACCGTACTGCAATCAGACGTTAGGCATTATCATACCGTTTTTATATATATATATATATATATATATATATATATATATATATATATATATATATATGCATATCATATGCAAAGGGCAAATGCAAAGACTAATAATGGTCCACTTGTTATTTTTACTACCTTTAATAGCCACTACATTCAAAAGCGATCTGGTGTGTGTTTTCCATTGAGGTGTGTATGCATGCACATGGCTTAAGAAGCAGGACGGTTTGGCAGAGCCTTGAGCTCGGTGCATGTGAGGTTGGCGTGGGAGAAGAGAAGCAGGAAAAAATATACAGACCTGACGAGAGGGGGTGAGAGAGAGAGAATAAAAATGAGAGTGAAAAAAGAAGGAGAGGTAGGCAGAAAAGAATAGAGGGATTGAAGAGCTAGTGATTCAGCCACAGATGAAACTGGGGCCTGTACGCCTACAGGGGAAAACGAGTGCGTATGCTTGCGCACACACGGGCAGAGATGCACAACCTAACGTGAATGCACTGACTAAAAGCGCTACACACTCGTTACCACAGGCATTCTGGGAGTAGACTAGACTAAAAATACAGCGTCTTTTATGCTGACATATGTTCGCACATCGGAAAGCACAGCAGGAGGAGAGCACATTCACGGATGTCTTTACTTGTGAAATCACAGGGCTACAGAAAGCACCGTAATGACCTTGGTGACAAGATGTGTCCATATAGCAGCATTTTACACTTATATTTGAAGTCTTTCCACAGACCTTCTTCCCACGCATTCCCAGGCACCCGTCCCCTGGATCAGCCTCTCTTTCGCTTCGCTGCCCTTCCCTCTGGCAGCCCACTCATAAGGCCTGTTGCGTAACACCACCAGTCTGTTCAATTATTGAAAGCTCTTCCATTTCTCCATTGTTCGGGTGGAAATCAGTGAGCTGATCTTTGTGAAACCAAACCCTTGTGAATGGGCTTCGTCCCCCAAGCTTCCCCCTCGCCTAATCTAAACTGCCTGGATTGATTGATTGATCGATCCAATGGGCTGGCTTTGATTCAAGCAGTGGAACTCTACTCGTCTCGACCTACAGTATCCAAATACTGTTATCAGAGCTCATCTGGGCCAGAAAACGAACATGTTAAGTCACAACCTTGTAAGGTAAAACTTAATCACGTTACATTAAACATTGAAACTTGTGTTTTTACACATGGTTCCAATCACAACTTTTAAGCGCAGATAAAATCCATGGAAAGTAAGTCAGACAAAAATACCTGGTATAGTCTAGCTGGTGGACCAGCATAGTCATGCTGTTTTCAAGCAAAACTGAGCTGGTGTAGCTGGGCCATCAGCACTCCCACTTCCCATGCTGGGGACCAGCTAACCAGCATCCCATGTTGGTCCCAGCATGCAAAACATACCTGGTGACTACCAATGCTGGATTTTTCAGCAGGGTAGTCTTCAATAACTCTTCAGGTTTAATTTTCCATGGTCAACATTCACGTTATCACACTGAACCTACTGAGGGACAGGCTGTGTACTAGCACTCTTTATTTTGATGTAAGAAGAAGAATGGAGATCTGGAGAGTTCCACAGAGTTAGTAAGTCTGCCATGATTTACAGTTTTATTTTTTAGATTTGCAATTTTATTTCACAACTTAAATTTTGTAGTTATAACCATTTCTCGTAATTACAATTATATATCACAATTGCAACCGTAATTCACATAATTGCAATTTTATTTCTTGTAATTCTTACTTTAGTTCTCGCAATTGCAATTTCACATCTCACAATCAAAATTTTATTTTAGTAAATGTTAATTTATATCTCACACTGTTACTTTGTTAAATGTTCCCTGTTCGTTTGGACTTTTATGTTGTATTTCCAGTTTCCTGTGATAGTTTGTAGTCCTTTTGTGTCATTGGAGCTTTACAAACAAAAACATGAGCAGGGACAACAGGTGAGTTGGACTTAAAGCGACAGTCAGTGCCTGACAAACGCAATGCATTCTGGTTAGAATGTTTTTCCGACTTTGATCAGTGCCGCTGCCATGTCACGATCATGTGTGCCATCAAAGTACAGTAAGAGCAAGACGATACAAGCCACCATGTCTACACCAGATGTGCCAGTTGTCGCTCCTTGAGGCTGTCTACAATGGACACGACAAATGGCTGTTGCAAATGCATTTGTTCTTTGTGTCAGAAGAAGCGCAAGTGCTTGAAGTAGGTCAGACATAGAATGGGGAATCAGTTTACTGTCGGAATTTGTTGTCACGCCGCATCCAGTGTAGACAGTATCACTGATGATTATAATCTGCTTTTGTAGTGACGCGTCACGCCACTCGCGTCTGGTGTAGACACGGCGTTAATGTTATATTGTGTTATGTTTATGAAAATAAAATTCATTAAAAATGTATTTTAAAAAATAGACCTACTTTATTGGTATTTAAGTAGTATAAGCTTATATTGAACTTTATTCTAGTACACATGGCTCATTAAGCAGTGCATAAAGTACTGAATGTACATCGCGATTCATGGATAATTTCTGAGATTTTCTGAGTGCATCGCAATTCTCTCTCGAAACGATTCTGAGCTTAGTTATTAACAGCAGATGGCACTCTAGGCTGATTTTTAACTGCACCCTCAAATGCTCACAAAGAAGAGCGCTCATGCATTCGACTGAGTCTGAGATTTTACTTGCACCATCAGAATGCTTTTATGACGTAAGATTAAAGGATTAGTTCACCTCAAAATGAAAATTTCCTGATAATTTACTCACCCCAATGCCATCCAAGATGTCCATGTCTTTCTTTCTTCAGTGGAAAGGAAATTACGTTTTTTGGAGGAAAAAATTTCAGGATTTTTCTCCACACAATGGACTTCAATTGCAACCAATAATTTGAACATCCACATCAATGCAGTTTCAAAGCGCTTCAAATGATACTGCACGATCCCAGCTGAGGAATAGGGTCTTATCTAGCGAAACGATCTGCCATTTTCTAAAAAAAATTTAAATTTATATACTTTTTAACCACAAATGATCGTCTTGTGCTTGTCTGCAACAAGCTAGGCATTACGTACCGCCCCATCGTTTAAAAATGTGGAGAAGGAGGATTGTTCAAATTTTATTGTATGTTGAATGACATATTTATTATTTAATTTATCAATGTTTTGTTAAAAAAGCGTTTGTATCCTGAAATGTTTTCCTCAAAAAACTTAATTTCTTTTCCACTGAAGAAAGAAAGACATGGACATCTTGGATGGCATTGAGGTGAGTAAATTATCAGGAAATTTTCATTTTGAGGTGAACTAATCCTTTAATGTAAAGAGCCCACTGCAAACACCCTTTTAATTCAACCTTTTGGAACTTTATGAATGATTATTTTATATAAGGTTCAAGTGGTGTGTGTAAGGAATTGGAAGCAAGAAGAGCCAATAAGGCTGTTTCTAAAGCATGCAATCTGCTGTTAAAATCGATTTGAGAGAGAATCACGGTGCATTCGGAAAATGTCAAAATCTATCCAGAATCATTTCTCGATTCGCGATTTATTGTCCCAGCCCTATAATCCAAATCATATATGCAAACGTCTTATTGAAAGTAAAATCTATCCAATGCATCTAATAAGATTAAATATCAAGTGTCTGTGTAATATGTGTTCTTTTATCAATATTCAGGGCTTGTTTTGTTTGTTCAGTAGATGCCTCAACTAAACAAGCCAATAAGAGACTATTAACTACTGTTATTCCTTTTAATTATACTAATATCTAATTAAAACATCCACAGATGTATAAAACTGATCAGCGATCAGGTAAAAACCATAGACAGTTGTTCAATGATTCGCTGCTAGGGGGCGATCTCAGTGAATCTGCATCAGATCTGCATGATTCATGGGTTCACAGATCATCGCGTTTCGAAAACAGTTATGATGTAATGAAACCTTGTTTACTGAAATCACATGACTTTGGCAGTTTGATACATGCTCCGAACCTTTGTTTTCGAAATTGCCTATCACTACGTAATAGACTTTATGTGCTACACATGTCAAAGGGATTATATCTCAGAATGTTACTGTGTTTACTATTTTAAACTTTATCTACCACTACCTATTTTATTGTTTAACTCTGAGGTGGAATTGGGCTTCATTATTGAAAACCTACAATTATTTTATGTGTACATATCACGCTCGCTAATTATATTTAATAATTAGTAGTCCCAATGGATTCTGTGCATTAACAAATGTATTCATGTTGTAATTACATTTATTTCACTGCTTTGTGTAATTTATAAAGAGTTTAAGAGAGTACAAGACTTTTATTTACATTCGCTAGCTAAGTTAATGCTAGCTAAGCCCTCTGAAGATGTGTGAAGCTGGTGTCCTGTTTCCACTTGGATTCATCAGGTAATAAAATATTCATATTCTTTCAGAGAGCAATTGAACTTTCCTACAAGGCTCAAAGCGTTCAGTATTCTGACCTTTTGACCTTTTTAGAGCACTCAAATGTCCATGAAAATTGTATTTGGAAGAAGATGAGATATACACACCATAGGATCATTTCCAATCAACAAGCATTTCTCCATTTGGATGTTGTATTTTAGTCTTATTGGTATCAGGCAGATGGTCATGCTTCTTATATAGGTGTGACAGACTTGTTTTCTTCCCAGAATTCTGTCTATACATAGTCTAATAATGTGAATAAGACATGTGTGACATATGATGGTGTGTGTCCCCCTCATTGAAATCACGTTCATTCGCGGGCCCTAACCCTTGCCTTTAAAATGGCAGTCAGTGGTCAATTCCATATTACTTTAATGTTACTTAACTATTATTTTATCCTCATATTAGACTTTATTCTAGCAAAAGACCTATAATAATTTTATTATAAGATTATTACCAAAATGTTATGACATTTCCATAATGTTAAAACTTTATTCTTGAAATCCTAAATTTACCTATTCGAACATTTAAAGGGATAGTTAATCCAAAAATGAAAATTATCCCATAATTTACTCACCCTCAAGCCATTCTAGGTGTATATGACATTCACTGATTGGGTTTTTTTCTTACAAAAACCCATCAGTTCGCTTCAGAAGGCCTTTATTAAACCCCTGGAGCCGTGTGGATTACTTTTATTATGGATGGATGCACTTTTTAGGCTTCAAATTTTGGGCAGCCATTTACTGCCATTATAATGCTTGGATTAGCCAGGATCATTTATTAATATAACTCAGATTGTATTCGTTTGAAAGAAGACATATACACCTAGAATGGTTTGAGGGTGAGTAAATTATGGGATAATTTTCATTTTTGGGTGAACTATCCCTTTAAATGCAACTGCATTTTGACAAAAAATTGCAACCAACATTTACATTTAATCATTTAGCAGATCCTTTTATCCAAAGCAACTTACAAATGAGGAGAACAATAGAAGCAATCAGACCAACAAGAGGGCAACAGCAGAAAGTGTTCTGTAACAAGTCTCAGTTAGTCTAGCACAGTACACATAGCACGTTTTTTTTTTTGCTAAAATCAAATGACAACAATATACAAAAACACTTACAGTTACTGCCTCCTCTATTTGCTTGATTGCTTCTTCCTAGCATATCACAATATACAGGTGCTGGTCATATAATTAGAATATCATCAAAAAGTTGATTTATTTCACTAATTCCATTCAAAAAGTGAAACTTGTATATTATATTCATTCATTACACACAGACTGATATATTTCAAATGTTTATTTATTTTAATTTTGTAATTATAACTGACAACTAAGGAAAATCCCAAATTCAGTATCTCAGAAAATTAGAATATTACTTAAGACCAATACAAAGAAAGGATTTTTAGAAATCTTGGCCAACTGAAAAGTATGAACATGAAAAGTATGAGCATGTACAGCACTCAATACTTAGTTGGGGCTCCTTTTGCCTGAATTACTGCAGCAATGCGGTGTGGCATGGAGTCGATCAGTCTGTGGCACTGCTCAGGTGTTATGAGAGCCCAGGCTGCTCTGATAGTGGGCTTCAGCTCTTCTGCATTGTTGGGTCTGGCATATCGCATCTTCCTCTTCACAATGCCCCATAGATTTTCTATGGGGTTAAGGTCAGGCGAGTTTGCTGGCCAATTAGGAACAGGGATACCATGGTCCTTAAACCAGGTACTGGTTGCTTTGGCACTGTGTGCAGGTGCCAAGTCCTGTTGGAAAATGAAATCTGCATCCCCATAAAGTTGGTCAGCGGCAGGAAGCATGAAGTGCTCTAAAACTTCCTGGTATACGGCTGCGTTGACCTTGGACCTCAGAAAACACAGTGGACCAACACCAGCAGATGACATGGCACCCCAAACCATCACTGACTGTGGAAACTTTACACTGGACCTCTAGCAACGTGGATTGTGTGCCTCTCCTCTCTTCCTCCAGACTCTGGGACCCTGATTTCCAAAGAAAATGCAAAATTTACTTTCATCAGGGAACATAACTTTGGACCACTCAGCAGCAGTCCAGTCCTTTTTGTCTTTAGCCCAGACGAGACGCTTCTGACGCTGTCTGTTGTTCAAGAGTGGCTTGACACAAGGAATGTGACAGCTGAAACCCATGTCTTGCATACGTCTGTGCGTAGTGGTTCTTGAAGCACTGACTCCAGCTGCAGTCTACTCTTTGTGAATCTCCCCCACATTTTTGAATGGGTTTTGTTTCACAATCCTCTCCAGGGTGTGGTTATCCCTATTGCTTGTACACTTTTTTCTACCACATCTTTTCCTTCCCTTCGCCTCTCTATTAATGTGCTTGGACACAGAGCTCTGTGAACAGCCAGCCTCTTTTGCAATGACCTTTTGTGTCTTGCCCTCCTTGTCTTTTGGACAACTGTCAAGTCAACAGTCTTCCCCATGATTGTGTAGCCTACAGAACTAGACTGAGAGACCATTTAAAGGCCTTTGCAGGTGTTTTGAGTTAATTAACTGATTAGAGTGTGGCACCAGGTGTCTTCAATATTGAACCTTTTCACAATATTCTAATTTTCTGAGATACTGAATTTGGGATTTTCCTTAGTTGTCAGTTATAATCATCAAAATTAAAAGAAATAAACATTTGAAATGTGTAATGAATGAATATAATATACAAGTTTCACTTTTTGAATGGAATTAGTGAAACAAATCAACTTTTTGATGATATTCTAATTATATGACCAGCACCTGTACATTCTATTATAGTGGATGTTTTGCCAGTTTTTAGACCACTTATTTGATAAATTATATGACATTGTGCATACTACATCATTGAATCTGACCTTTATATCAAAAACTCATTGCATATGGATAACAAACCTGTTTCTAAAAGCAAAATTGAACGTAATGCAATACAAGCAGGCACTAGATGCATTAGTTTTTATCCAACCATCCATAGCAGCATCCATTGTAGTCTGGTCTTGATCACAGTTTAAACAAACTTAAGGCCTTTCTCTCTCAAACCTATACTTTCATCACATGTTCAAATGGCTTCCAATGTCTTCAGGTGAAACCTAAGGGGAGGGGACTACCTTTTTGATTAGCGCACACACAGAGGTCAAGCTGCGTGACCCGCTGGGAGTGAAACTGAGCTGGTTGTTGAAGGTAGGTAGAGGAGATGAGACATGCTAATTACTGATGTAACTTTAGCCTGGTGGGAAGGCCAGATGAAAGTGTTTAGATAGAGGCCAACAACACAAATGACCTCACATGAGCCAGTGCTCACAATGGAAGTTGTACACATGAGACTTTATACTGTAGGTATGCTTTGGGGTAACTTTAACCCCCAAACTGGCTCATCAGCCTAGTTAGCTTGTAGCTATACTGCTACTGTTACAGAACGTCATCATACAGCTATTGAGGTAATTTGATTTTAACAGTCACTTTCTTCAGAGAAGTGGTTCTGGTATTGTCAGCATCTCTGGGTTGAATGCAAATGATTCTTACACATGAATGATTGAATGATTTGAAACAGTACACTGTTAATTCTAACAAGTTCAGTTTACTTAAAAAAAGTTTGGAAAATTTTTGCAAAGCAAACTTAAGGGAAAACTTAAGTTAATTTAATAATCAGCTAAAAGTAAATAAAATTTATAAATATCAAGTTAGTTTAATGTCAGTTCTAGTTAACATACTCTAGAATATTTACTAATCTTACTTAAGATTTAATAGTAAGATTACTTGAGTAATTTCATTTAAGTAGCAGTGTTATATTATGTTCTGCAAACATCTTAAATACTATTATTCTCAACATAGTTTTAATCTGTCATTTTTAGCTATGGCAACTTAAAAAACCCACATTTTCTTCAAGTAAAGTGAACTTATTTTTAGTAGTTAAACTAGCATTGCACTTAACACTCAATTAAGTAAGCTTAATTGCATCAAGTTGTTCTTACTTAAACCATTTAAGTTTTGTCAACTTAATTCTATCTGTGATCTGAGGAAGTGTACTCCCAGAATGCATTGCGGCATGAATAAATTAATTGCTTTGTTTTACTATTTTAGGCTTTATTTTACTATTTTATTTGTCTTTTGTCAGTATAACCCCAATAACAACAGCAAATAAAATTGTAATGGTCGTAAGTAAAAAAAAAAAAATTGTTACCATTTTTGTGTTTTGCATGCTGAATGTTGAAGTCTGTGTGTGACTCAAGCACTCAAGATATTGTCCCAAATATAGAGGAATTATATCAACCCAATTAAAATTTATGTCATAAGTGTTAGCAATAAAATGTTAAAAGTTCTGTATTTGACATGAAATATAGTTATGTTATATAACATTAATTTATATATATAATATTTATTATTTCCCTTCCTTTGAAATTAAATCACTGATTTCTTGTTGCATCGCTGCATCAATAGGAAGAGAATTACAATAATATAAATGAAGTTCCAATTGGCCAATCAAAGGGAACACTGATCACCATAATGCTGAGAAATTTTAGGAAATCATAATGAATTTATGAAGTCAACTTATGTGACGTTCTCCCAAAATGTTTAGTTGTATTGTCAATAACATCCAAGATGACTGGAAAATAAGTGAATGCAACTAAGGAGAAGATGACTGCAGAAGTGGAGGAAATTGATTGAAAATGAAGAATTGCCCCGCCTCAAAAACCTTTTGACCTGCATATTTTAATTTTTTTTTTGCTTTTTTGCAAAATGGTACTCAAACCAGTCAAGTAAAGTTTACTTGGGTTTTCTGAGTAACGAAGGCATAACTATTTAAATAGTTCAGATTACTAAATTGTTTTAAGTTCAACAAATTATTGGACATTAAGTAAAGTTAAATAAAAAATCTTAGTAAGAACAACTAGATCATGAAATCCTTTAACAAAGACCTGTGCTGAAGTGTAGTAGGGAAATGTTTCTCATCTCTTGCTCTAATCTCTTATGGTGTTCCGCAGGGTTCCATTTTGGGTCTTCTTCTTTTTGCTTTATATATGCTTCCCCAAGATCATATTATTCAGAAACACAACTTTTCATATCATTCTTAAGCCAATGACACTCTGCTTTATCTACCTGTTAAAAATAACGTCTCGGTTACGTATGTAACCCTCGTTCCCTGAGGAGGGAACGGAGACGTTACGTCAGTGACTGACGAATGGGGGTTTCACTTAGAAGCCTATTATCTTCGAGATCTTAGAAAATGCCCAATGGCGATGAAATGCCATGGGCCTGTGAAATTTGCATAGCGTAGCTCCACCCCACTCTGAGGGTATATAAGGAAGTACACTGGCATTGTCGCATTATGTTACCTGCTGAGGAGCCGAGACTGAACTCCCAGCCATTCCAGCGGTACAGCGAAAGTGGCAGAGGGACGTAACGTTCCCTTTCGTTCAGTCACTCCGAGTTACGTCAGTGACTGACGAATGGGGGTCCAATCTAATCACGCCACTCGGCTGTCTTCCAGTGTCCTGCGCAAGTGTGAGCTCCCTGTCATGAGACTAGCACGGACGAAGGACTCCACTTAACAGGAATACAAGGTACACTGGGAAGCATATCCCACGTGGAGAATGCAACACAATGTACTCTGGGGTAACCAGCCGAGGGTGGAACATTTTTACCCCCAGGTGGCAAGGGGCTTGCCAAGGGAAAGACACATGCTCAGAGAGGCTTACAGTGGAAATACACATGTGGGGGTCGCCCAGAGGGGGAACCATGCACATGGCGGCACCTAGCCTAACACGAGGGCTGACCATCCGGGGCATGCACTCTGGTGTCAGCATCAACAGTGCTGGAGGAACTCAGGGCTTCAGGGAAGCTCACCTGAGGAATATCGCACGTATCCAGTCCGTGGAGTGGAATGGTGAGCAAGCGAAGACACCTGAGTCTGTCCAGTTACCGGCCACTACTTGAGGCGAGTACATAAGAGGACACTGGCTCCACTCGGAGATTATAAAACCTGGCAAATGTGTTGGGTGTCACCCAGCCTGCAGCTCTGCAGATGTCTGTTAGCGAGGCGCCATCGCTACAACAACCTTTGCTGGGAGAGAGCCTTTCCCTTCAGCTTCCACCATAACAGACAAAGAGCTGGTCTGAGGTCCTGAACACTGCGTTCTGTCTACGCAAGCATGAAGGGCGCATACTAGACAGAGCAGTGCCAAGGCTGGGTCTGCCTCCTCCAAAGGCAGTGCTTGCAGGTTCACCACCTGGTCCTTGAACGGAATGGTGGGAACCTTGGGCACGTATCCAGGCCGGGGGCTCAGGATCACGTGAGAATAGGCCAACCCGAATTCCAGGCACGCTTTGTCAACCGAAAATGCCTGCAGGTCCCCTCTCTCTTAATGGAGGCCAAAGCAATCAGAAGCGCTGTCTTCATAGACAGGAACTTAAGCTCGGCTGATCGCAAAGGCTCAAAGGGAGTTCTCTGCAGGGCAGATAAGACCACTGTGAGGTCCCAAGAGGGTACATGGGGAGAGGAGGAGGATTCAGTCTCCTAGCCCCCCTCAGGAACCTGATGACCAGGTCGTGCTGACTTACCTTTTTCGTCTCCCTTCAGGGTGAAAGGAGACAGCCTTCGTTCCAACCCTTCTTGGAGAAATGAGAGCACGGACCCGATCGAGCATTTCCAGGGGTCTTCTCAGCGAGAAGAACACCAATTGACGAAGAGGTTGCACTTCAACGCATAGGCGTGTCTGGTAGACAAGACCCTAGCGGAAGTGATGGTAGCCACCACCTGAGGTAGTAGGATACTCAAACCTGCTGCGTCCCGTCCAGGACCCACAAGTGCAGGTGCCAGAGATTGGGACGTGGGTGCCAGAGGGTGCCCCGTCTCTGAGAAAGGAGGCCTCTGTACGCATGACAGGGGCGTTGTTGCCCGCCATGGTATAGCAGACTCCCCGAAACCAGGGAGGAGACCGTGGGAACTGAGTCGCATAGCCGAACCTGTGAGCGAGCCAGCTGAACAGTTTGGAAGCTTAGTTAGGCTCCCAGAACTGAAGCAGCGGTCGTGCGAGTCAGGTGTACCCATGATGGGGCAGCGAGGCGGAATGACTGGCGTCAAGGTGAAGGCTGCTGATGGGAGCCACAGGATGGCGCCTTTGGCGGCAAGCAGGCTGAGGCGACTGAGCCGGCGGCTGGGTGGCAGCAGCTGGCCGCCGGGGCAATACATGTTTTAATGGCCTCAGTCTGCTTCTGGGTGGCCAAGAACTGTTGGGCGAAGTCCTCGACCGCGCCGCCGAAGAGGCCAGCCTGGGATATGGGAGAGTTGAGGAAGCAGGTTCGCTCAGCCTCTCCCACATCAACCAGGTTAAACCACAGCTGTGGACATCACCTGACCCAGGGAGCGTGTGGTCACCTTCGTTGCCCGGAGGGCGAGGTTGGTGGCGGCACGCAGCTCATCTATGAGCCCTGGGACGGCTCTACCCTCGTGCGTGTGCAAAGAGGCGGCGGCCTGCCCCACAGCTCTGTAGAACTTTGCCACCGAAGTAGACGAGAGCCAACAGGCTTTGGAAGGGTGCTTAGGATCGCCACGCCACGTCAAAGCACTTTGTGGACACAGCTGCATCAGAGCATTCAACAGTGGGGGACCCCAGTGTACCCGGCCCCATCGAGGGCAGAGAAGGCCACCAAACAGTCGCGGGAAGACAACAGGGACTTCCAGGACCGCGTGACCTCCTCATGGTTGGGGACACAAAATTTTCAAATAAATATCCAAATAAATTTAATTACTAAACTAAATTATATCAACTACATTACTTGAATATATATGATAATTGAAATGAGCTGATGACATCACCGTTTTCTCCAGAGCGGCTGTACAGCCGAATCAAATTCTGTTCATTATTTTCCTGTTTAACACTGTGAAGCTGCTTTGAAACGATCTGCATTGTAAAAAGCGCTATATAAATAAAGTTGACTTGACTTGACTTATCTTGACTCATGCACCTTGGAAGGAAAGGCATTGACGGCGAGAGGGGGGTGTGGCCTGAGGAATGATTGTCGGGTTAATTCCACACCGTATCCCTCAGGTCACCCTGGCCACCAGCCAAAGTACCATCTCTCTCGGAGACGGTAGATTGGGATGTGGCAGAGGGGACTCTCTCTCCTTTATGGAGGTCATTGAGTCTCGACCGCAACATCGCGATGGTCATGTTCCTACAGTGAGAACATGACTCATCCACAAACGCTGCTTGAGCGTGCTGAAGCACAAACACGTGTATTCTGCTTCAAGATCTCTTCAGTCATCTAGTCGATTACTCCTCTCGGTGGCTGCTCCCTGGCTCCGGAATAGTCTTCTCCTCCATATTAGATCTTCCCCTTCTATTTCTATGTTTCTATGTCTCTCTGAAGATCAATTTTTATTCTTTGTTTTAATTCTTTTTGAGCGTAAAATTTTCCAGTTGGTTGGACTGAGGCTGGGGTGGGGCTGGCTGATTAGCTGAGGTGAAGAAGTGTTAGAAAATCCTCATTCTTGGAAAATGTCTGGATTGAAAGGTCTTATTCCTGTACATATAATACAGGCTTGTACATTGCTTGGGGTTGCAGTATTGGGGAATGCGGTCCTGACCAGGCCTGGGATGTCATAGATTGTCATGGTTTTTGCAGGATTCATTCTTATCCATGTGTCATGGCTGTGTTTATCATCTTCTTAAATGGATCAAAGACTCTATCACGGGGCTGTAGCTTATGTTAATAATGGGGTTGGAATGAAAGGAGCATTATCCCATTTTCTTTGCAGGAAGTGATTGCCTTCACTGAAAGATGAGAACTGTTGTTGTCCAACAAGAGTAACACTTTCTTCTCAGGACTGACCTTTGTGTGCTTGACAAAGTGTTGCAGGAAGATGAGGAAACCCTCCTTCTCCATCCATCCAGAGTCATTACCATCCAACACTACCTGGTGGTCCATCACACAGGAAGTCGTCCTTGTATCTTTTCTGTGGGAAGACGAAGACTGGAGGAATGACATTTCCCAGTGCATTCACAGCACAAGCTACTGATACCAGGACACCTGGCTCTCATGTCATTGCTCCAACTTGCTTAACACCACCGCATGCAATTACACGATTAGGAGTCTGATCAGTTGTGATGCCTGTCTCATCCATATTCCAAATATCATTTCCATCAAAGTTGTGCATTTCAATCACATGTCCAAGCTTCTTGCAGAACATCTCCACATTTGGACGATTGAAGCTTGTGGCTCGAGACAAAGTAGTTGCCTGTGCACTTCTGATGGACAGAATTGGATGGCGTTTCATGAAGCCTGAAAACCAGTCAGATCCTGCTATGTATTTCTCAGCCCATGACTGGTGGTATGTTTTTTTTTTTTTTACTGTCCACTGCCAACTGGTATGCAAACTTCAGTAAACACTGGCAATCAGTGATAAACAAGCCACAACAACCATAGCAGATAATATATTGGTCTCTACCCATTTACAGTGGGGACAATAATTGTGGAGTGAAATATTTTCCTTAAACATACAAATACCAATTTTTTTAAATTAAGGCATCTCATTCATACCTCTCGGGGGTTAATCCATAGTACAGTAGTACAGTAGCCTACACGGGGCTTCTCACTTGAACCCTTTGCTCTTAGCTTCTGTGAGGCATATAGCTCATATTCTGGATACATTCTGTGAATTTATATCACGCAATTCTGACTTTATAACTCTGAATTGTGAGAAAAATTCCCAATTAACTTTTTTCTTTTTTTATTCAGTGGCAAAAACAAGCTTCCATAAATATGTAATATGTTTGAAGACAAACGAGATTCATGTAATTGTCATTTGTCTAATTCTGGAGGAACAGGACAAGGACATCATGCAGTTGATGCTTTTAAAACAATAACTCACTAGCAAACTTTAACACAACCAAATATTTATGGCGAATATGCTGAATTCATCAAAATACATTTTTTTCCACCAAAATAGTGTAATTATGACATATATACGGTACCAGAAGCTAAATGGCTCATGCTAACCAATCAAACCTTGATCCCTTAAATAGTAAAAGTTGTCACGGTCGGTGTGGTTGAAAAGGGAGCGAGGACTCAAGTGCAGGAAGGAGGGGTTTTATTAATAACAAAATAAAGGAGCAGGAGCAGGAGCAGGAGCAGGAGCAGGAGCAGGAGCAGGAGCAGGAGCAGGAGCAGGAGCAGGAGCAGGAGCAGGAGCAGGAGCAGGAAACCAACGACATCAAACAACAATCCAGCACAAGACTGCAAACACAAGGAGATTATAAAGGGTACAAATAAGGCAGGTAATGAGGGAGAACAGGTGGGGCAAATCAAACACTAATCAGATAACAAGGGGGAGGGATCAGACAGAGACACAAGCACATGGCCAAAAATAACAAAACACCACATGTGCTACACAAGACAGGACAGACATGTGACAAGTTGAATGTTACAAACAGTTAAACAACGCTCTCAAATTGTATGGACAACAGTGAACAATTACAAATAGTGCTAAAAACTATAGCTAGCAGCTCTGCATTTCTCTGCCTCAGACCTGACCTATATTGAGTGCACATTACATAATCAGTGAGTGTAGATGGATAGAGCTAAAACTGTGTTTGCCCTCAAGTGCCTACAGATGCTTCTCACACACACTGACAGAGGAAGACTCCATGTTATAGTGATTTAATACAGTAAATCAACAGTACACGGAAGGACAGTTTATAGAATAAAGGATGGTTAATATAAATACACTTAATTCACACTCACATGTAAAAACACAAATACTTAGGTCTATATTAATTTCCAAGAACTCATAAACTCACATAATATTTACAGAGATAAAGCACTTATAAATATGTGGTTTAGTTGAATGGATGCCTCTTTCTTGTTATATTGCTTTAAAGGGACAGTTCACCTGAAAATTTTAAATACTGTTTTTACTCATTCTCATATCATTCTAAACCCAACTTTCGAGTTCTGAAGAATCTTCTTGCAGTTATTTTCCATTCAAAGATTATTAAAGAAAAGCATCTAAAATACAGTTCTGTGTTTGAAACCATATTTCTTCGAGGATATTCACTAATAATCTCCAGTGAGCTGTTAATTTTGAGGAACAGCAATTTTTGAACGATTCTCCTGGTTTACTTAAAAGAACTGGCTAAAAAGAACAAAATTCAGTTATTTACACAATGTAGCTAGCTAGCTAATCAGTAGACTTTGCTCACACATTGACACTTAGCAAGACACGCCCTCTCTGCAGCCATCAGTACCAGATCCACCCACTCGTTTACAATTACCGGAATTCTGATCACCAGCACCTGCACTCACTCATCAGTTCCCCTTCATAAGCCACCATCTCCCTTCACTCCTTGTCTGATCTTGTCTACAGACTCACCTGCTGCTCACCTGCTGCTCACCTGCTGCTCACCTGCTGCTCACCTGCTGCTCACCTGCTGCTCACCTGCTGCTCACCTGCTGCTCACCTGCTGCTCACCTGCTGCTCACCTGCTGCTCACCTGCTGCTCACCTGCTGCTCACCTGCTGCGTCGTCTGTTCGTCCACTTCAGTTCCCGTCTTCCAGTCACCTGCACGCCAGTATCCTCGCTGACCAGCCAGCCCTCCTGTTCACCTGCAATGAGTATAAGAACTGTGGTCACCAGATAAGCCTTATTCATTCCGCTATCCATTTACCTACTCACCTCCCTGCATCCTTGCTCTGATCTTCCTGCATTTAATAAAGCTTTGTTGAACTTACCATCCTCTGTCTTCTGTTTATGACACGCATAGCATCAAAACATATTTTCAAACTGCCTGAGGTCTCGTTCATACACTATTACATCTAAATGGTAAAATGCTGTTTAATTTTTAAAGTGTGTGTAGGAGAAGGGTCTGGAATTCTAAAGTTATCGTTGTGAGTCAAAGATGGATGAGCGCTGCATCGTGGGTTTTTGTGAGAAATTTTGTGATATAGATTAAGTGATTTATAGTGCGCTTTGGTTAGTTATATTAAGGCTAGATTTAAATTAGATATATTGACTGATAGGTATAGACAGTGACAGGTAGTTAGGATAGATATAGTGACACATTCATATAGGCTAAGTTAGAGATATAAGTTAGAGATATAGAATTATACAGATATAGATTCATAGGTGATGTATAGATATATTAATAAAATAAATGCAAATGGAGGCTCCACGTAAGAGATGCCGTACATTTGTGGTATGGGAGCATTTCCATTTGGAAAGACCAAATAAAGTGAGATGTGTGTATTGTGATGGGCAGCTAGCCTTCTGCAGCAATACATCATCCATGATGCGCCATTTGAGGAGCACTCATCCTGCCATTTTGGAGGGTGCAGAGGATGGTAACATTCCCCCTGTACCTAGGCCTGCTACTGACACTGCTCATTTGTATGTACTTGCTAAAAAATATTTGTGCATGCCAGCAACAAGTGTCCCTTGTGAGAGGATTTTTTCAAAGGCTGGAGAAATTATATGTAAGTCGGCTAAGTCCTTCAGCAGCAGAGCAATTGATATTTTTGAATAAAAATGTTATGTAACAAATGTGACACATTGTGGCTTTATTTTATTAATCTTAATTTTTCATGACCAAAAACAACATATAGTTATTCACAATGAGGAGGCTACAGGTTACAAAACCAAGATCATGTAGCTGTCAGACAGATGTTAAAAACAATTTTTTTTACATGGATCATGGTCAAGGTTATTTCAGATCAACACATGCAAGTGACCACTAGGTGTCGCTGTAGAGACAGGTGTCGGATTGTTTCGAAGCTTCGAAGCAATATGGCACATTTGCTTCAACTGTTTCAGTGCTTCACGAAGCCTCGCTCTGCCCATCCCTACTGATATGTCACAAAAATGCGCGCACACACACACACACACACAATGTATCTCTAAAAAGTTTAAGGGATAGTTCACCCTGAAATGAAAATAAAGCCATCTTTTACTCACCCTGCTGCTGTTCCAATGCCCTATTTCCTTCTATCTTTTTTTACATTTTGATAAACGTCCTGCACGCGCTCCTCCATATAACAGCAGTGAATGGCGACCAGGCTAAAACTTTACAAAAAGGATACAAAAGTATCACGCAATGATACAGGGAGACGCGCCATATATGGAAAGTGTTCAGGAGGCAAATCACTTGCTCCAGACACCTCTATTCGCGTTCGGTGTGAACGCAGCATTAGGTTTTGCGAGAAAGAAACCGTAATATTCAGTCAAAATACTCTGTGCGCGCGTTCCTCTGAGTGTAGCCGTCAGCGCTCACGCAACGTTGTCATGACAACCGGTACAAAGCATTCACCTCAGGAGGTTTACCTCATTATAGTATTATTTCTTATTTACCTTATAAAAGAGAGAGTCGCGTTTGTTTCTATTGAGTCTGATTTCTCAAAATTGTGCGTGTGTGTGCGTACCCTGGGTGCCATGACAACAGCGCAAGTTATAGTAATATGCTGAGGGCTGGCACTCACAGGAACGCGCTGAGAGTAACGGCCGAGCTCCGCAAAACCTTATGCTGCGTTCACACCGAACGCGAATAGAGCGTCTGGCCAACAGAAGGGTGACTTCATTCCAGGGTGACTCTAAAAAGTATTTAATTAATAATTTATTTATTATAATAAGTAATAATAAAAAAAAAAATCACAGGACAAAGTGAAATTCCATTAAAATAAATTAGAATGTCCAATAGGATTCTAAGAATCCAATAAGATCCTACAGGACAAAGTGAAATTCCATTCAAATAAATCAGTATGTCCAATAAGATTCTAAGAATCCAATAAGATCCTACAGGATAAACTGAAATTCCAATAAGATTTTTTGACAAGGGTTTACTAAATATATCCTTGTCGTGAGACCATAATTCAACTTTTAAGTTCAAGTTTATTGAAATTTTTGAAAAAAAAATTATAAATAATATTATAAGATTACTGAGATTAACCTGATTTTAGAGAGTTTAGCTGTTGTTAGGTTAGGCTGTTCTGTTTTGATGTTTTCATAGTTGTTTGGGTACTTGTCAACTGGTGAAGCTGGGAGACTAGCTAAATGGCTAAGACCGGCACACGTTCAAATAAACTTCAGGTGGATGGATAACAGTGGTGTAACATCAATCCACTGGAGGCAAGTTGAAGGAACCCATTTGCAGTTTATTTAACTCAAAGTTCAAACATAAAACAAAGACTTGGCTAAACTTGAAACAAGGCATGGCTACTATGGCATGGGCATGGCATGGCATGGCATGGCATGGCATGGCATGGGCATGGCATGGGCATGGCATGGGCATGGGCATGGCAAAGACTCAGCAACACACAGGTTACACATTCAATACAAGACAAGGACCATGGCAAACATGAGGGTTTAAATACACAATGACTAAGGACAAGACGAGCGACACCTGTGAACACTGACGAGACAATTAACCAATGACATGACAACACATGAGGGCATGGGAATCACATGACAAAAACCAGGAAGTGCATGGCAGGGAACATGACAGTGAACATGAAAAACTCAAAAACATGAACATGAAACATAACCAAAAACACCCTGTGACAAGTGGCTTATAACAGCAGTGAGTTTGAGAGAGCTCAGGTATTCAGAATAGCTTTTCTGTATATTAGCATCTCACCACAGCTTAGCAGAGAAAATCCTCCAGAGAGTGAGACAACCGCAGGCCACCGTAAACATCATGAGTCACAGTATTCCCTTCTCTCTCTTGCCATCATGTCTCATATCATGTGCTCTCCCTGTTCTTTACAACTCTTCCACTTGTAAAGTATAAAGCATGGTGGTCTCCAGGTCTTAGTTAGTAGGTCTTAGTAAAGATTAGTTGACGCCAAAAGGAAGATTTTGTCATAATTTATTATCAATTTCCTTATCATGTTGTTCCAAAACCTGTATGTATTTCTTTTTTCTGCAGAACAGAAAAAATATATATTTTGGATTTTTTTGGTCAATGCAATGAAAGTCAGTGAAGTCCAATGTTGTTGTTCACCATCAAACATTTACTTTTTCATTAAGGGGCAATTTTTGCGCCCTGGAATTGATTGCCAGGGGCATTTTTTATCCTTTGTTAAGACATTTTTTGTCTAATACTTGTATTTATTCAATTATTTCAGTCAGTCAGAAAAAATACTATAGGCTATTACCAATCATTTTTTTTTATAAACATCATGTTTAGACTGCAAAGGTGGCATAGAAGCTGCATCTGACATGACATTTATTCACACAGACTGCTTAAAGGGATAGTTCACCCAAAAATGAAAATTTCTTTCTCCTGTTTACCACAAAAGAAGAAATTTTAAAGAATGTTGATAACTAGACAGTTGATGGTATCTACTGACTTCCATAGTAGGAAAAAAAAATACTATGGAAGTCAAAGGCTACTGTCAACTGTCTGGTTATCAACATTCTTCAAAATATCTTCTTTTGTGTTCATCTGAAGAAAGAATCACTGATGATTCATGAGAAGAAAAAAAAAAAACTATACAATGGTGGAACCAAGCATCAAGACACGCTCGCCGGAAACTAGCTCTACCACTGGACTACTCCGAGGCACACAAGCATTTCAAGCAAATCTATGTGAAGAATCTTGGGACTGACAATATTGTATTATGATATAGTTAGGAGATGTAACATTAAGGATGAAACTATCACGTTAAACATTCTCATGACTTCCCCCACTCACCAACTTTTTAAAACAAAGTTACGCCACTGCATCAGATTATGGATAACTTTTGATCCACTATACTTTTGTGTTGTTTACATTGTATGCACTTACGCGCCGATTGCCAACAAAACACAGACATTTGATGCAGTTTCACTCACCACCTGCAACAATCTGCAAATCAAACGGGCCTTGCTTATAAAACATTTGTCACCAAAAATGCCAGGAACACACTTAAAAAACAACGCTGGGTTCTTTGGGAAGCTGACCAAGGTTTCCCTCACAACCAAAAACACACTTCTTTGGTGACATTGTTAAAAAATCCTTCTCGACTTGCATTACCCGAACAATGGGCGTGCCCTCGCTCTTGCGCTGGTTGGCGTGTGTGTGCATTAGACCCCACCCCTCGTTTAAAATCTGCGCTCTCTTCTTCAGAGAGAGATGAAAACACTTCCTGAGCCTTCCCCGTCAGAAGACACTGTAGAAGTAGGGTCCAGACTTCTTCTGGCCATTTTAAAGTCAAGTCAAGTCAATTTTATTTATATAGCGCTTTTTACAATGCAGATTGTTTCAAAGCAGCTTCACAGTGTTAAACAGGAAAATAATGCAACAGAATTTGATTCGGCTGTACAGCCGCTCTCGAGAAAACGGTGATGTCATCTAGCTCATTTCAATTATCATATATATTCAAGTAATGTAGTTGATATAGTTAATTTAGTTTAGCAATTAAATTTATTTGGATATTTATTTAAAAATTTAGTGTCCCCAACTGAGCAAGCCAAAGGCGACAGTGGCAAGGAACCAAAACTCCATCAGGTGGCCTAATGGATAAAAATAAACCTTGGGAGAAACCAGGCTCAGTCGGGGTGCCAGTTCTCCACTGGCCAATTAACAAACCGTGTATGATTATTATTTTTACAGCCTTATAGGTCAGAAGTAATATTAGATCGGAATATTCGAAAGATCGGAGGCATCACGCCGGAGACGGGTTTATTGAGGATGGTGTGTCAATTAAACAATTATCAAATAGGAATATTCTAAATATCGGAGTCATCACGCCGGAGATGGATCCATTGAGGATGCCATGTCAATGAGCAATTTCAGAGGGTAGACTAATTGACACGGTCTCTGCAGACACTTCAGGGATGCGTTGGTAATGTCTGGGCGCTGGTCCACCATCTGATCCGGATACGGCCCGGATACGGCTGACTGCAGTAAACCTTGGGATAAACAGAGAGACTAACATTAGCGTAGATGCCATTCTTCTTATGATGTAACGAGTACATCAGGTGTTATGGGAAGTGTTCCCGGTTCCGACTGACCTAGTTAATGCAGCCTAACAATTTGAATAAAATATAAATTAAAAATGTTTTATGTGTATGCCATAGTAAAGAGATGTGTTTTTAGTCTAGATTTAAACTGACAGAGTGTGTCTGCTTCCCGAACAATGCTAGGAAGGCTGTTCCAGAGTTTAGGTGCTAAACAGAAAAAGGATCGACCGCCTGCAGTTGATTTTGATATTCTAGGTATTATCAACTGGCCAGAGTTTTGAGACTGCAATAGACGTGATGGAGTATAATGCGTTAAGAGTTCGCTCAAGTACTGGGGAGCTAAACCATTTAGTGATTTGTAAGTAATTAGCAAGATTTTAAAATGTATGCGATGTTTAATAGGGAGCCAGTGCAGTGTTGACAGAACCGGGCTAATATGGTCATACTTCCTGGTTCTAGTAAGAACTCGAGCTGCTGCGTTTTGGACCAGCTGCAGTTTATTTATTAGGCGAGCAGGGCAACCACCCAGTAGAGCATTACAATAATCTAGCCTTGAGGTCATGAACGCATGAACTAACTGTTCAGCATTTTGCATTGAAAGCATATGCTGTAATTTAGATATATTTTTAAGATGGTAGAATGCAGTTTTACAGATGCTAGAAACGTGGCTTTCAAATGAGAGATTGGTATCAAAGAGCACACCCAGGTTCCTAACTGACGACGAGGACTTGACAGAGCAGCCATCAAGTGTTAGACAGTATTCTAGGTTACTACATGTGGAGTTTTTTTGTCCAATAATTAAAAATTCTGTTTTTTCTGAATTAAGTTGCAGGAAATTACTAGTCATCCAATTTTTTATATCAGCTATGCATTCCGTTAATCTTGTGAATTGGTAGGTTTCGTCAGGGCGTGAAGAAATATAGTATCGTCAGCATAACAATGAAAACTAACGCCATGCTTCCTAATGATATCTCCCAGTGGTAGCATGCACAGGGTGAAAAGCAAAGGTCCTAGCACTGAGCCCTGCGGTACTCCATATTGAACTTGTGATCGGTGTGACATTTACTGCTACAAACTGATAATGGTCAGATAAGTATGATTTAAACCATGCCAATGCAATTCCACTAATGCCAACATAATTTTTGAGTCTATTCAAAAGAATGTTGTGGTCGATAGTATCGAATGCAGCGCTAAGATTGAGTAACACTAACAAAGAGATACAACCATGATCGGATGACAAGAGTAAATCAGTTGTAACTCTAATGAGAGCAGTCTCAGTACTATGATACGGTCTAAATCCTGACTGGAAATCCTCACAGATACCATTTCTTTCTAAAAAGGAGCATAATTGTGAGGACACTGCCTTTTCTAGTATTTTTGACAGAAAGGGTAGATTTGAGATTGGCCTGTAATTGACTAATTCTGTAGGATCAAGTTGCGGTTTTTTAATAAGTGGTTTAATAATAGCCAGCTTAAAAGTTTTTGGTACATATCCTAATGTCAAGGATGAATTAATGATATTAAGAAGAGGATCTATGACCTCTGGAAGCATCTCTTTTAGTAGTTTAGTCGGTATAGGGTCGAGCATACATGTTGTTGATTTAGATGATTTAACGAGTTTAGCCAATTCTTCTTCTCCTATAGCAGTGAATGAATGAATGTTTTCCTCAGTGACACTACAATGCACTGTCTGATGTGATACAGTAGTAGACGGCTGCATGGTTATAATTTTTTTCCTAATATTATCAATCTTACAAGTAAAGAAGTTCATAAAGTCATTACTGCTGTGCTGTTGGCATCAGAATTTGAAGCTTTATTTTTGGTTAATTTAGCCACTGTATCGAATAAATACCTAGGGTTGTGTTTGTTTTCTTCTAAGAGAGTCAAGAAATAAGCAGATCTAGCAGTTTTTACGGCCTTTCTGTATTAAAATCATGCTCTCTTTCCACGAAATGCGAAAAACTTCCAGTTTTGTTAAAGAGCAACTCTTTCAAAATGATCAAAATACTTGTCTACATCACGTTCACAAAATGGAGGAACCATGTTTCTACCAACATCAAAAGAAGATTGCACAACCTGAATGAATTTAGAAGCTTTCTTAACTTCCAGTTCAAGTTCTAGCTTCCTCATCTCATAGTACCGCCGTTCATGTTCACTCTCACGTTGTCACATGTCTGTCCTGTCTTGTTTTGCACATGTGGTGTTTTGGTTTGTATCTGGGCCACGTGCTCTTGTCTTCTGTCTGGACCCCGCCCTTCTTGTTACCTCATTATTGTTTAATTAACCCCACCTGTTCCCTCCTGATTATGACCCTTTATAGTCTCCTCGTGTTTGCAGTCTTGGGTCAGATCGTTATGTCATGTTAAACAAAGGAAAAACTGGAATGAGGACTCAGTTGCAGAGAATGATGATTTATTACAAAAATAACCATAACCACAAAAACAAAACCCACAAGGGGGGAAAAATCTAACTTGAAATAACATACCATAGGGACAGAACAGACAGCACAACATGGAAACCAGGAAATACACGACAACGATCCGACACCACATGTGCAAAACAAGACAGGACAGACATGTGACACGTGCATACTCTAACCTTTTCAGCTGAAAATATAAATGCTCACACTTCTGTTCAAGCTCAAATTTTTTTTAACTGAAACCGTTTTTCCCATTCCCTATCTTTTAATGCATATGTACCTTCAAACGATAATCTCTCAGTTTCAAACTGTGTTCGTTTTTCTTTTGAAATTAAATCTCTCTCTATACATGGAGACACTTCCTTACTAAGACTAGCCTCATCTCCTATAACAAGAATCAACTGGCTTTTAACAGCCCTTAACAAATTCTCCATGCGCTTCTCATCATTACTAGTCAAAACAATTGCCTGACTCTCTGGGAGTTCTAAAAGTTGCTCTTTGGTGCACCTACCTAGAAACTTCTCCGATTCAATTCCTCAACGGAAGTCATTTTAAACTAGCATAAAATCACACAATGAAGATTAGTCAATAAACTGACCACGATAAATCCAAATAACCCTAATAAAACATCCCTCAAAAAAGTAAGTGCCAGAAAACAGCCTAGGATTAAATTATTATTCAATATTACTCATATTGACATACCATTCCATACAGCCTAGCTCAATAATCCACTATAACAACACTAGAAGCCCCAATAAGATCAAGGTGAATAAATAAGCTCAAAACAGGCCTTAAAGTCACTGCAACAACTCCAGTGTTATAAAGAGGACAATGAATCTATGCACATTTATGATAGGAATTTGTACAATCCTGCATAATCCATCGATGCAGTGCTAATTTACTAACAGTAAACAACAATCAGTCATACTTAATAGGCTACAACAGTTGTTTCAAACTTATTCGTTAATCACATAGCCTACTATTGTCCCTAACACATGATTTTCGTGTAAACAAAGTCAAAATTATATTTTAACACAAACATCTACACAAACATCTACTTCCTACCTAAAATGGCATTAATAGCACATAACCACATGAGCAAAACATGCTCTCTTTATAATCAAATTAAGCGAAAAAACAAGGAGAAAAGGATTTCTATTGGCTTCACATCTCCGATATGCCTGCTTGTTGAATCTAGCTATTCTTCAAAGGATTGCCGGGCTTGAGTTGAATTGAAACGCTGAACCTCATAACAGCAGCACGAGAAGCGTACTCCCACCCAGGATTTCCTTCCGAATACTCCAAATAAAATATAAAACAACAGTGTTCCGATGGAAGGGACGCTCACACGCAGCCCAGCTAAACCACTCTAACTAACAAGCCAATCTTCACATGAAATCCTGAAGAGACAATAAAATACAAGAACAAGCTCCCAATTTTTATGTTACGAACAAACCCCCATTTTTATGTTACGGCTGGCTCATACACCGATCAGGCATAACATTATGACCTGATATTGAATTGGTCCCCTTTTTGCTGCCAAAACAGTCCTGACCCGTTGAGGCATGGACTCCACTAGACCCCTGAAGGTGTGCTGTAGTATCTAAAAACAAGATGTTAGCAGCAGATCCTTTAAGTCCTGTAAGTTGTGAGGACTTGTTTGTTCAGCACATCCCACAGATGCTCGATTGGATTGAGATCTGGGAAATTTGGAGGCCAAGTCAACATCGTTATTCTGCTCCCCAAAACATTCCTAATCCCTTTTTGGGTAACACTTTATAATAGCCTTTAGTTATTATGTCACTAATAAGTTATTAGTTAATGATAAACTAATCATTTACAAAACATGACTATACATTCATAAATGATTAATAAGTGATATGCTAAAATGTTATGAATGTTTTGTTAATTCAGTTATAAGTAATTTATAAATTATTAGTTAATACATTCATAAATTATTAATAAGTGGTATGCTATACCGCCTATATCCGTATATATATAAGTGATGAATAGTCTACACTGTAGATTAGGGGATGCAGAAAGCGTTGTAAATTATTTATTCATGCGTTATACATCATCTATAACAGGTGTTGAACATTGCAGTGTGTACTGCAGTGTAAGTGCTGACTGGTGAGGGTATAGACAGCTGTCTTCTCTGACAGACATGGAGTCTTTAACCGCTGTGCAGCTGATGTGATCTTCAGCGGAAGGTGGAACTGGTTTACATTATCACTAGATCAAAGGATTTATCATAACCCACTGGAATCCCCTGACTGTAAGCCATTTGTAAATGTTTATCCCCTTGAAAACAATTAAATTACTCTTCTTAAAAAATACTGTTTAAGCATCCTGCATGTTTGTGCTTTTGAACACAGACCAGCTTACATCAATAAATTATATACTGATCATTTAATAATGGTCTGTTCATAATTTGTTTAAGATTACCATTGTTTATTGAGATGATACTAAAACAAGTTTGACATAAATACTTCAATGATTTATAAGTGATACATAATGTATCAACTAATAACTCATCAACCATATTGATCTGTTTGATTTATTTCATGATTTACACATTTTTAAAGATAATTTACAGCACATTTGTATATTGTTAGCATACCACTTATTAATAAGTTATATTTATATAGTCATGTTTTGTAACTGATTAGTTCATCATTAACTAATAATAATACATTACTTATAACTGAATTAACAAAACATTTATAAAATGTTAGCATAAGTCATTTAATATTATTAGTTAATGATGAACTAATCATTTACAAAACATGACTATATGTTCATGAATGATTAATAGGTGATATGCTAACATTTTATACATGTTTTGTTAATTCAGTTATATCACCTATTAATCATTTATGAACATATAGTCATGTTTTGTAAATGATTAGTTGATCATTAACTAATAACTTATAAGTGACATAACTGAATTAACAAAACATTTATAAATTGTTAGCATACCACTTATTAATTATTTATGAATGTATAGTCATGTTTTGTAAATTATTAGTTCATCATTAACTAATAACTTATAAGTGACTTATAACTGAACGTTATTAAAGTGTTACCAAGAGGGGTACATGGTCTGCAACAATGCTTAGGTAGGTGGTACGTGTCAAAGTAACATCCACATGGATGGCAGGACCCAAGGTTTCCCAGTAGAACATTGCCCAAAACATCACACTGCCTCCACTGGCTTGCCTTCTTCCCATAGTGCATCCTGGTGCCATGTGTTCCCCAGGTAAGCAACGCACACATACCCGGCCATCCAAGTGATGTAAAAGAAAACGTGATTCATCAGACCAGGCCACCTTCTTCCATTGCTCCGTGGTCCAGTTCTGATGCTCACTGTTGGCGCTTTCGGCGGTGGACAGGGGTCAGCACGGGCACCCTTATTGGTCTGCGGCTATGCAGCCCCATACGCAACAAACTGTGATACACTGTGTATTCTGACACCTTTCTATCAGAACCAGCATTAACTTCTTGAGCAATTTGAGCTACAGTAGCTTGTCTGTTTGATCGGACCACACACGGACCAGCCTTCGCTCCCCACGTGCATCAATAACCCTGTCGCCGGTTCACCATTGCTCCTTCCTTGGACCACTTTTGATAGATACTGACCACTGCAGACCCCACAAGAGCTGCAGTTTTGAAGAAGCTCTGACCCGTCTAGCCATCACAATTTGGCCCTTGTCAAACTCGCTAAAAATCCTTACACTTGCCCATTTTTCCTGCTTCTAACACATCAACTTTAAGGACAAAATGTTCATTTGCTGCCTAATATATCCCTCAAAGGTAGTAAAGACATCATTAAAGTAATCCATGTGACTCCAGGGGTTTAACCTCAATTTTATGAAGTGACACGAGTGCTTTGTTTGTGCAAAAAAAACATAATAACATAACCGCTTTATTTACAAAATATTAATCCCCAATTTTTGGGTGAACTAACCTTTTAAAATCTCATGACATGTAATGCAGGTACCTTTATGTATGCTCTATGGTGCTCCATGTGACGTCATCGGACTGCCATCGGCCAATAAGTTTGGTGTTTTGGTGTGTTAAGAATTTGTGTTAAGAATTTGCACATGCTTCGGACACCGGGTTCCACGGTGCAGCATCTCGTTCCCTTCTCAGGGAACCGGGTTATAATGTAACACTAGAAGTTATTTTAACTGGTCAATGACATCAGTTCAATGCGATTCTGCACACTCACCAAAACTCCTGTTATAAATAAAGAAGCTGTCTACATTGGATAATGAAACTTTTACAAGAAATCTTTGTAAAAAGCTAGATCCAAACTGGAGCTGACATAATCTCTAGTTACCCTGGAATGGGCATCCTGAGGTACACTGTAAACAGTTATATGTACTAAATAAAAATGTGTTCACTGCACTCAAATATTACAGAATGTTATGTGGACACAATGACTGAAACAGAACTCAAAATGAATGAGTTATAGACCATTTCTAGTTCCCATCATGATAACTGGATAATAATTGTATAGTTAAGTGATTAAATAAGTGATAATTAAGCATTAGTAATGAACACCTGATGATAATGAGCAGAATCACTGAAGGAAAGAGAAACACAAGAACTACAACTGACTTCAGCCACAGCCTTGGATGAAATCAACTGAAGATAAAAGAAGACATTAAATCTCTGAAGATCTCAGCAGAGGAGGATTAAACAAGTCCACAAACAGCATTACCAGCTTCACGCATTACTAACCAGACTGACTTTATTTCTGTCATTTATATTTTAATGAAAATAATAGTTTCATTTGAAGTCACCATTATGGTGATGAGCGTTTGCTTTATTTGGGCTCTTGACCCTTTTACTTTTAGTTAAAATGTTTTCTGTCTGCCTTAGCTGTGTGTTTATAAAGCACATTTGAGAAAATGTGATCAGGTGATGGTTGGTGGTTTATTGCTGATGATATAATCATCATGTAGTTCCCTAAATCACTGATCTCATTCAGAGTCTAGTGCTTTGGTTGTAGAGGTATTGTGTTATTATTTTTTTTATTATTCATAATAGAAGCCATGTGATTCTACAGCACAAGATCGAGGACGGTTGTGGTAATCAAACAATATGCAGGATTTAAAGAATTAAAATTAGTGCTCAAAAGGTTTTAATCTAAAGCATTACTTAGACACATCAGCGTATGAATCTCTACAATGGTGACAATCAAAAAAATATTCAGATAAACACATCAACTCTGAACATAAAACAAGCTACTAAAACATCATAACAAAAACAGCAAAAGTAAAAGCAAATAATAAGAATCAAAGAAAATTTGTCACAATTCAGATGCATAATTTATTCATGCCGCAATGCATGCTGGGACCCATGAGGAAGTTTTGATTGGTGGTACCCAGCATGCACTGCAGCATGAAGCTTTTCATTGATTGTCACCAATGTTGAGATTCATACACTGATTCTTGATGTCTGTGTGTGTTCATTTCAAAGGATAGTTCAGCCAAAAATGAAAATGTTATGTTTATCTGCTTTCCCCCAGGGCATCAAAGATTTTGTGACTTTGTTTCTTCAGTAGGACACAAATTAAGATTTTTAACTCCAACTGTTGCAGTCTCTCAGTTGTGTAATGCATGTGAATGGTAACAAAATCTATGAGAGTAAAAAAAACATGCACAGACATAATAAACCGCGGCTCATGACGACGCATTGATGTCTCACGAAACAGTATTTATATAATTTTTTACCTCTAATTGACCCCTATGTCCAACAGCCTTGAGCACGCGATCACTTCCGGCGCTTGCGTAAACTACGCCAGATCGTGTTTCTTGCACAAACCGATCATTCCGTTTCTTAAGACATCAATGTGTCGTCACGAACCGCAGGATTTGTCTGTGCATGTTTGTTTTTTTTACTCTCATAGATTTTGTTACTATTCACATGCATTATACGACTGACAGACTGCAACAGTTGGATTTTAAAATCTTCATTTGTGTTCTACTGAAGAAACAAAGTTACCTATATCTTGGATGCTCTGGGGGTAAGCACCTGGGGTGAACTATCCCTTTAAAGTTTGTAATTTCAGTTGTTTTACTCAATATAGTGAAGTTTTAGCTGTAAAAAGTATTTGAATGCAGTGTAAAGTTTTTTTTTAACTTAATTCAATTGAGGTAATCAGTTTCCTCAAATGAAATGAGTTAGCTTAACTTGTTGGGTTTTACAGTGTAGAAACAGAAAAGCAAATGAATAATAATTAGCATAGCTGCTGTTCATAACATTTCAAGCAAAAGATAATCGTGTGCATCTGACCTGATATAACTGGAGTACAAGGTTATGAGATGCATAATGTGAATGCTTGGCTAAAGAAATGCGTCTTTAATCAAGATTTAAATTAGGAGAGTGTTTGAGCCAAAAACTTTTTTTGGGGAAGGCTATTCTAGAGTATAGTCAAGTCAAGTCACCTTCATTTATATAGTGCTTTTTTACAATGCCGATTGTTTCAAAGCAGCTTCACAGTGTTGACAAGAAAATAATGCAACAGAATTTGATTCGGCTTTCGGCTGTACAGCCGAAGGCGCCCGTCAGCCCCCAGTGCCTTTCTTCCCGGAAGTGCATGAAGAGGTGTCGATATCGTGGAAGTCTCCCTTGACTTTTCGCGATCGCTCGGCAACCACTTCCGCCTTCACTGCCCTCGATGGCGGCGCGGTGAAAGGGTACACTGGGGTTCCCCCTGTTGAGCGCTCTGTTGCGATGCAACTGTGTCCACAGAGTGCTGTGACATGGTGCGGTGACCCAAAGCACCCGTCCAAAGCCTGTAGATTCACGTCCACGTTGACGGCGAAGACCTACAGAGCTGCGGGCCAGGCCGCATCCGCCCTGCATGCCATGGCCACCCTACAGGTCTATCAGGCCAAGGTGCTCAGGGACATGCACGAGGGCAATGCTGACCCTGCATTAATGCAAGAGTTGCAGACGGCCACCGACCTCGCTCTACGGGCGACGAAGGTGACCGCTCGCTCTCTCGGTCAGGTGATGTCCACTTCGGTGGTCCAGGAGCGACATCTATGGCTCAACCTGGCTGATATGGGAGAATCTGAGCGAACACGTTTCCTCAATTCTCCCATTTCCCAGGGTGGGCTATTCGGCGGGCGGTCCAGGACTTCGCCCAACAGTTCTCGACCGCTCAGAAGTAGACTGAGGCATTTAAACACATTCTGCCCCGGCGGCCAGCTGCTGCCTCCACCCAGCCGCTGCCTCCACCCAGCCGCCGGCCCAGAAGCCTCAGTCTGCTCCCCGCCGAGGCCGCCCCCCAGCGACTCCCACAGCAGCCTTCACCCGGGCCGAGGCGTGGAGGACGTCGCAGAAAGGCGGCCCCGCCCGTCCCAGCCCCCCAGCCTGCCAAACGGCAGTCTAAGCGGCGGTCCTGAGATCTTTTGTTTTCCCAAGAAAGAACTGATATTCTCACCTCCGAGCCTCAAGAGGGCGCGGCTGGCAGTGCGCGACGCCCCATGGCCTCGCCGCTCTCGGCCCCCTCTGTCGCCCAGCCCCCTGGCAGACGAGACCCCCGTGGAACGCTGGTCCTTCCCTGGTCTCCTCTGTCAGGGCGCGGAATTCGACCCCGCCCACACCCGGGACGCTCCCATGCCTCCCTTGTCTGGGCCGGTCATTCCGCCTCGCTGCCCCATCGGGGGTACGCCGGTGGTTCGCATGACCCCGCTGGTTCAGTTCTTGGGAGCCTGGCTAGCGCTTCCCAACCTGTCCAGTTGGCTCGCCCGCACCATCCGGTTCGGCTATGCGATTCAGTTCGCTCGGTCTCCTCCCCGCTTTCGGGGAGTCCGCTACACCGTGGTGGGTGGCAATGCCCCTGTTATGCGTGCGGAGGTCGACACCCTACTGGCGGCGAAGGGTGCGATCGAGATCGTCCCTCCAGCCGAGATTAAGTCCGGCTTATACAGCTCTTACTTCATTGTACCCAAGAAAACCGGTGGGTTACGGCCAATCCTGGACCTGCGCGTCTTGAACCGAACCCTGCACAGGCTTCCATTCAAGATGTTGACAGCCAAACGCATTTTCGAGTGCGTTCGTCCCTCGGATTGGTTTGCAGCGATCGACCTGAAGGACGCGTACTTTCATGTCTCCATTCTTCCTCGACACAGACCGTTTCTACGGTTTGCCTTCGAGGGGCAGGCATATCAGTACACGGTTCTCCCTTTCGGGCTAGCCCTGTCCCCTCGCGTCTTTACGAAGATTGTAGAGGCAGCCCTTGTGCCGCTCAGGCAACACGGGGTTCGCATCCTGAACTATCTCGACGACTGGCTGATTCTAGGCCACTCTCGGGATCAGGTTTGCGAACACAGGGATCTGGTGCTTCAGCACCTCGCCCGTCTGGGCCTTCGGGTCAACTGGGAAAAGAGCAAACTCTCCCCAGCGCAGAGGATCTCTTTTCTCGGTATGGAAATCGACTCGGTCGCTATGTTCGCGCAGCTTACGAGCGAGTGCGCGCAGTCTCTGCTGACTTGTCTTCGCCAGTTCGAGGGCAAGAGTGCGGTTCCACTGAAACTTTTTCAGAGGCTCCTGGGGCATATGGCGTCAGCAGCCGCGGTGACCCCGCTTGGTCTGCTCCATATGAGACCACTTCAGCACTGGCTCTGCGATCGAGTCCCGAGATGGGCATGGCAACATGGCACCCTCCAGGTCCCAGTGACCCGAGCCTGCCGTCAGAACTTTACCCCGTGGTCGAACCTCAGCTTTCTACGGGCAGGTGTTCCCCTAGAACGAGTTTCCAAGCATGTTGTTGTCACAACAGATGCCTCTTCCACGGGCTGGGGCGCCATTTGCAAAGGACATGCTGCCGCGGGCTCCTGGATAGGACCCCAGCGCCTATGGCATGTCAATTGCCTCGAGTTGCTGGCCGTACGTCTTGCCCTGCACCGCTTTCGAGCCCTGCTCAAGGACAAACACGTACTGGTCCGTTCAGACAGCACGGCGACAGTAGCGTACATCAACCGACAAGGTGGTCTACGCTCCCGCCGGATGTCGCAACTCGCCCGCCATCTCCTCCTATGGAGTCAGAAGCATCTGAGGTTGCTTCGTGCCGTTCACATCCCGGGAGACCTGAACTGCGCAGCCGACGAGCTGTCGCAGTTCCAGCCGCTCCCGGGGGAATGGAGACTCCATCCCCAGACGGTTCAGCTGATTTGGGAACAGTTTGGTGACGCACAGATAGATCTGTTTGCCTCCCAAGACTCTTCCCATTGCCGCTGGTACTATTCCCTGACCGAGGGGACCCACGGCACGGATGACTTCGGGGCCCACGCAAATATGCGTTTCCCCCAGTGAGCCTTCTCGCACAGGTTCTGTGCAAGATCAGGGAGGACAGGGAGCAGGTCCTTTTGGTCGCCTCGTATTGGCCCGGCCGGACCTGGTTCTCAGAACTTGTACTCCTTGCGACAGCACCTCCCTGGTCGATCCCTCTGAGACAGGACCTCCTGTCTCAGAGACGGGGCACCATATGGCACCCGCGTCCCGACCTGTGGAACCTCCACGTGTGGAACCTGGACGGGACGCGGCAGGTTTGAGTACCCTGCCACCTCAGGTGGCGGCTACCATCACTTCCGCTAGAGCCCTGTCTACCAGACAGGCCTATGCGTTGAAGTGGAATCTCTTCGTCACCTGGTGCTCCTCTCGGCGAGAGGACCCCAGAAAATGCTTGATCGGGTTGGAGCAAAGGCTGTCTCCCTCCACCCTGAAGGTCTATGTGGCTGCTATTTCAGCCCATCATGACCTGGTGGATTCTAAAACGGTTGGACAGCACGACCTGGTCAGCAGGTTCCTCAGAGGTGCGAGGAGGTTAAATCCTCCTCGCCCACCTCAGGTACCCTCTTGGGACCTAGCAGTGGTCTTAGCTGCCCTGCAAAAGGCTCCCTTTGAGCCATTGCAGTCAGTCGAGCTGAAGTTCCTTTCATTGAAAGTGGCGCTCCTGACTGCTTTGGCCTCCATCAAGAGGGTAGGGGACCTGCAGGCATTTTCGGTTGACGAAGCGTGCCTGGAATTCGGGCCGGCCAATTCTCACGTCATCCTGAGACCCCGGCCTGGATACGTGCCCAAGGTTCCCACCACTCCCTTCAGGGACCAGGTGGTGAACCTGCAAGCGCTGCCCTTGGAGGAGGCAGACCCAGCCTTGGCACTGCTCTGTCCAGTACGCGCCCTTCGCGCTTACGTAGACCGGACGCAGTGTATCAGGACCTCAGACCAGCTCTTTGTCTGTTACGGAGGGCAGCAGAAAGGGAAGGCTCTCTCCAAGCAGAGGTTGTCCCACTGGATAGTGGACGCCATTGTCCTGGCATATCAAGTCCAGGGCATGCCATGCCCCCTCGGGGTAAGAGCACACTCCACCAGGAGTGTTGCCTCCTCTTGGGCTCTAGCGCATGGCGCCTCGCTAACAGACATTTGTAGAGCTGCAGGCTGGGCGACACCCAACACATTCGCAAGATTTTATAATCTCCGAGTGGAGCCTGTATCCTCTCGTGTACTCGCCCCTACTGGCCAGCAACCGGACAGGCTCAGGTGTCTTCGCTTGCTGCGCCATTCCACTCCGCGGACTGGATGCGTGCGCATTTCCTCTCAGGTGAGCTTCCCAGTAAGCCCTGAGCTCCTCCAGCACTGTCGATGTCGTCACCAGAGCGAGTGCCCTTTTCAGGCCACCCCTCGTGTTCGGCTAGGTGCCTCCGTGTGCATGGTTCCCCCGCTGGGTAACCCCCACATGTGTATTTCCACGGTAAGTCTCTTGTAGCTCGTGTCTTCCCTTGGCAAGACACCTTGCCACGCCTGGGGTTGAAATTTTCCACCTTCGGCTGGATACCCCAGAGTGTTCCCTATGCAGCTCCTTCGGGTCATAGGTGTATTCTTCAAGTCCCCCCCTTTGGGTTGGCATTGTGTTGCATTCTCCACGTGGGATATGCTTCCCAGTGTACCTTGGTAGCGTTGAGCCTAGCCCCTCGTTCGTGCCACACTCACGGCAGGGAGCCCGGGTCAGCGCAGGACGCTGGAAGACAGCCGTCATGGCGAGATTGAATTGGGACCCCCATTCCGTCAGTAACTGACGTAACTCGTAGTGTACTGACTGAAAGGGAACGTCTCGGTTACGTATGTAACCCTCGTTCCCTGAAGGAAGGGAACGGAGACGTTACGTCCCCCTGCCATGTCCGCTGTACCGCTGGAACTGGCCGGGCACTCATGCCTCGGCTCTTCAGCAGGTAAACATAATGCGAGATTGCCACGCAACGCCCTTTATGCCCACGCCGTGGGGCGGGGTTGCAGCATGCAAATTCCGCAGACCCATGGCATTTTCATGCCATTGGCTCGTTTTGTAGAGCTCAAAGGCGATTGGCTTCTAAGCGAAACCCCCATTCCGTCAGTAACTGACGTAACGTCTCCGTTTCCTTCCTTCAGGGAACGAGGGTTACATACGTAACCGAGACGTTACTACTTGCGGAGGTTTTTGTTCCAATAATTAAAAATTCAGTTTTTTTCTGAATTAAGTTGCAGGAAATTACTAGTCATCCAATTTTTTATATCAGTTATGCATTCCTTTAATCTTGTGAATTGGTAAGTTTCGTCAGTGCGTGAAGAAATATAGAGCTGAGTATCGTCAGCATAACAATGAAAACTAACGCCATGCTTCCTAATGATAGCTCCCAGTGGTAGCATGTACAGGGTGAAAAGCAATGGTCCTAGCACTGAGCCCTGTGGTACTCCATAGTGAACTTGTGATCGGTGTGACATCTCTTCATTTACTGCTACAAACTGATAGCGGTCAGATAAGTATGATTTAAACCATGCCAATGCAATTCCACTAATGCCAACATAATTTTCGAGTCTATTCAAAAGAATGTGGTGGTCGATAGTATCGAATGCAGCGCTAAGATCGAGTAACACTAATAGAGAGATACAACCAGGATCGGATGATAAGAGTAAATCATTTGTAACTCTAATGAGAGCAGTCTCAGTACTATGAAACGGTCTAAATCCTGACTGGAAATCCTCACAGATACCATTTTTTTCTAAAAAAGGAGCGTAGATGTGAAGACACTGCCTTTTCTAGTATTTTTGACAGAAAGGGTAGATTTGAGATTGGCCTGTAATTGAATAATTCTGTAGGATCAAGTTGCGTTTTTTTAATAAGTGGTTTAATAATAGCTAACTTAAAAGTTTTCGGTACATATCCTAATGACAAAGATGAATTAATGATATTAGGAAGAGGATCTATGACTTCTGGAAGCATCTCTTTTAGTAGCTTAGTTGATATAGGGTTGAGCATACATGTTGTTGATTTAGATGATTTAACGAGTATATCAAATTCTTCTTCTCCTATAGCAGTGAATGAGTGGACTTTTTCCTCAGTGACACTACAATGCACTGTCTGAAGTGATACTGTAGTAGATGGTTGCATAGTTATCATTTTCTTCCTAATATTATCAATCTTGCACGTAAAGAAGTTCATAAAGTCATTACTGCTATGCTGTTTGCAAACGTCAGAAGTTGAAGCTTTATTTCTTGTTAATTGAGCCGCTGTTTCAAATAAATACCTAGGGTTGTGTTTGTTTTCTTCTAAGAGAGTCGAGAAATAAGCAGATCTAGCAGTTTTTAAGGCCTTTCTGTACGCAATCATGCTCTCTTTCCACGAAATCCGAAAAACTTCCAGTTTTGTTTTCTTCCATCTGGCTGCTGTTTTAAGGGCCTGGGTGTGCTCGTTGTACCATGGCATTGGACTATTTTCTTTAATCTTCTTTAAGCGCAGAGGAGCAACTGTGTCTAAAGTGCTGGAAAAGAGAGAGTCAATAGTTTCTGTTGCAACATCGAGTTCCTCTAGGCTATCTGGGATGCTGAGGAGATGAAACTGTTGAGGAAGTTTATTTACAAAGCAATCTTTAGTGGCAGCGGTGATAGTCCTGCCATATTTGAAACAACGGGACGGTTTTACAGCCTTTGCTACATTAAGTATCGCTCTGCTGCAGAATTTCAACGGTATCAACATTTATTCTATGTGAAAGTATTAGCTCTAAAGTATGATTACGGCGATGAGTGGGTCCTGTCACATGTTGCCTAACTCCAATAGAGTTTAGAATGTCTCTAAATGCCAATTCCAATGCGTCTTTTTCATTATCTACATGGATATTAAAATCCCCAACAATTAGGACTTTATCTGTAGCCAGTACTAACTCTAATAGAAAATCAGCAAATTCTTTGATAAAGTCTGTATGGTGCCCTGGTGGCCTGTATACAGTAGCCAGCACAAATGTCAAATGGGATTTATCATTTATACTACATAACGTTATGTAAAGCACCAAAACTTCAAAAGAATTATATTAGATACTAGACTTCTGAGTAATATTGAAGATATTATTATAAATTACAGCAACTCCTCCCCCTTTGCCTTTCAGACACGGCTCGTGTTTATAACAATAATCTTGAGGGGTGGACTCATTTAAAGTAATGTAATCGTCAGGTTTTAGCCAGGTTTCTGTCAAACACAACACATCTAGGTTATTATCTGTAATTATATCATTAACAATAAGCGCTTTTGAGGAAAGGGATCGAATATTTATCAACCTGAGCTTTATCATTTGTTCATCTGTATTATATCTGTTTTTTATTTGTTGAACATCAATTAAATGTTCTCTCCTAAGTGGGTTCGAGAGTTTTTTGTATTTACTAATTCGGGGAACAGACACAGTCTCTATGTGATAATATCTAGGTGAAAGAGTCTCTATGTGTTGGGATTTATCTGACTTCTGTGACTGAGACAGCTAGCAGACGGTCGGGTAAGCCAGTCCGTCTGCTTCCTGACCTGGGGCCCAGTTAGTCAAGGATATAATATAGGATATAGTATATTTGAAAATACTATAACTCCTTTAGTAGACTTTCCTATACTAGGTACTACCGAAAGTAGAGTTTTGTGACCTTAAAGAGCATGATGGATTGTAGTGAGAAATAATCTTAAATGTAATGCTGCAATTAACACTTTCATCATTCAATTTCACATTTCACGTTAATCGTGACAGTCATAATAGATTTAGTTACATTTTGCAGGGGCATTTTTTTTTGCCCCTTATCTTGAATTTGGGGGTTTATTTTAGTGGCTTTTTTGGCACACGTTAATTTCTGACCCTGGTCCTCATTGTATGGTTATTCAAGTCAAGTTAATTCAAACAATTAATTCTTCTTTTGACGAAATTATTTTATCCCTTTATGACTGCAACTGTCCATGACTGATATTAACCCTGTTTACTCTAGAAAGAACTGAGAACTGTGAGGCCTTGTGGTTGGGAGTGTAAAGACCTGTCATATGAGCAAACGTTGAGTTTAGCTTTGCATGACACTTCTTTTGTCATCACCTCATTAATGACATATATCTCAGCTAAAGACAGAATGGGAAGACAAAACATGACAGGTAAAAATAGCACCACATGGAAAACATTTTCTTCGTTTGCCTGAACACTGGTGTGGAAACATGAAGATATATGTGTGAATTGTTTCTTTTTGACAGATTACTTTAAGATCTCATCTTAACTACAGTTCAGACATCTCTCTCACGTGTTCTTGTTTAGACAGATCGAAACGTCAGGCATGCTATATGCAGAATCGACAAGTATAGCTCACTGTGCTTAGGGTGACTTACTTACATAGTCTTCATAAGTGAAGAATAATGACTAATATAGCAACAGACATCTTGCACTTGCTAGATGCAAAATGCCAACACATTGTCATCTGATTTTCTGAAGGCATTCCCCGAAGTCCCACAAAGTCTTTGCAACATGATTTACTGACGTAAGACATGTTTCTGGATCAATGCTTTGTTCGTCCTGGATCAACATTCTAGTCAACAATTGATTAAAAAGGGTCACTGGACATATCAGTTAATGAATCGGATCTCTTTGGTGAATGGATTCAAAATAATTGAGTCACAGGGATGATTTAAAATGCCCCATTAATTCAGGAATAGTTGGGTAAATCAGGTTAGTCTAACTACAGGTGCCCCTTAAATATTCTTAAAATTGTAAAACAGTGTCACTCTTATTTTACAAATATCTGCAGTTTTTTTTATCAAATATTAGTGGAGTCATTCTTCATTTGTAATGCCAAGTGATGTCCCTCTACTTTGCAACAACCAATTAATTATCAAACATTTGCATATTTGTATTCTGTAGGGTGAAAACAATTTGTGCAACGTTAAAAGTTACATTTTTATGTTTGAGAGATTTCATGTGAGAGAATCTGCATGTTCCCGCCATACCACAACAAAGTGGTTATACTGTGAGTATAGATTTTATTTAACATGTACAATTTAATTAAATTGTTTACAATTGTTTCACCAATGGAGTTTGGGTTTCTTGACACTGTTGCCTTTTGGCTTGTCATTATTTTGTTATATACATTTTTAATTATTACACCATTTATGCAATATGACATCTGTGGTGTTACTTCAAAATTTATCTGAAACTTATTTCCTTCTGATTTAATCTTCAAATTCAAAGTTTTTAGACCTTAAAAATATGAATTATCCTTTTTAGAAAAAACACTATATAAAGGTATCACAGACCATTTTTCATGTTTTTTTTAGTTATGTCCCAAATAATAATAATAAACAAAGAAACAAACTAAAAAATTTTATAACCACCAGAATTTGATTACAATTAACTAAACATCATATTGTCCTTATATTTCCATTTCCCAGCACATTAAACAAATTTTAAATACATAGCAATGCATTCTTCTTCTTCATACACAGTAAAAATCACCAAAATAACAGTTGATCAAAAGGCACTGACAAATATTATAAGGAAAAAAAGGAAATTTAAGACGCAGCCATTTTTATTTTAAAATATGATAATTTCAGATCTATACATTTTAAGCATTTGTATATTTTCTGAATAATGACACTGATTAACTTAAACAGACTGACTTTTTTGACCAATATATGGCTCTATGGGTTTAAATTCTTAGAATGATGAGTGTAATAATTCTTAGTACCACGTGACGCCAGTAGAGGGTGCAGTTTGAATTTGTATTGACTTGGCTCTGACTGAATAAAAATGCAGCACCCGCACTTTGAAGTACATTAGAGGGTAGTTGTCTGTGTCAATGTGCATTTCAGTATTACTTGTTGACACAGGGTTCTCGGTGTGAGTATGATAAATCAGATATATTAAATTTCGCTGTATTCTGCACATACTCATGTGCAATGATGCCAACTTGTGCCAAAGCTGATTAGAAAAGTTCTGACCCACTCTTTAAATATGATGCAATTAACACTATCTGAAAAAAAAGAAACAAATTAACATGACCAATGGAAAGATAATTGTAGCACTTTCTTAACTGCATCTGGAGTGATATATATATATATATATATATATATATATATATATATATATATATATATATATATATATATGTGAAGTGAAGTACTTTAGGCCTGGTGCATATTATTATTATTTGTATTCTTTCAAGTAGCCTACATTTAAGCACCTCCAATGACGGATAATGAACATGTTGTGTATTTTCCATTAGTGACCAGTAGGGGTCACTCAGTATTTGTGTACATTTTCTAATCTGGTGGTCTTGTTTTGAATGTGTTTGATTCTTACTGTTCACTGTGACATTCCCATTCATCTCAAGGACATTTTCACGGATTGCTCATACAGCCCTGAAAGTGCTATACTGAATTGTGAAGACAGCAGACAGAAAAAGTCAATTTCAGTCAATTTCATGCTTTCAAGAGCTTCCAAATAACTTTAACATATCACAACTGCTTCTTAATGTTTTGTTTTTTTCCCAACCAGTTAACCAGCCAAAAACCTAATTTCTCTTACATGATGTGAATAATGTATCGTGAACACTAATTCGGGCACTAACGAGGGCCTTAATCCACTACATATTGGGACACTGATGACTCACTGACCTGCAACACGCACTGAAAGTTAATATTCATCAACAACATTGTGGTATGTTTGTCATTCATTCTGGCGGTGTTATAATGTGATTTGTGCTGTGTCTTTCCGCCTGTTTGTTTACAGTGTTCCAGGGTGGCATTTCTGGATATGGAACACAAGCATGGCCAAATGGAGCGTCAGAAGCTGGGCTAGATGTTTCGTGCCTCTCCCACGCTGCACATATGAGCTGTTACCAACATTTAAATTTTGTTTAAGGAAGGAGCACAACTGATGCTAGTATAAAAGCTACTGCTATACTTTTTTACATAAAATGGGCTGTGACATTCCAGGAATTACTCAATAAGGGTGTCTTTGATGATGCACAGTATATACATTCACCTAAAGGATTATTAGGAACACCATACTAATACTGTGTTTGACCCCCTTTCGCCTTCAGAACTGCCTTAATTCTACGTGGCATTGATTCAACAAGGTGCTGAAAGCATTCTTTAGAAATGTTGGCCCATATTGATAGGATAGCATCTTGCAGTTGATGGAGATTTGTGGGATGCACATCCAGGGCACGAAGCTCCCGTTCCACCACATCCCAAAGATGCTCTATTGGGTTGAGATCTGGTGACTGTGGGGGCCATTTTAGTACAGTGAACTCATTGTCATGTTCAAGAAACCAATTTGAAATGATTGGAGCTTTGTGACATGATGCATTATCCTGCTGGAAGTAGCCATCAGAGGATGGGTACATGGTGGTCATAAAGGGATGGACATGGTCAGAAACAATGCTCAGGTAGGCCGTGGCATTTAAACGATGCCCAATTGGCACTAAGGGGCCTAAAGTGTGCCAAGAAAACATCCCCCACACCATTACACCACCACCACCAGCCTGCACAGTGGTAACAAGGCATGATGGATCCATGTTCTCATTCTGTTTACGCCAAATTCTGACTCTACCATCTGAATGTCTCAACAGAAATCGAGACTCATCAGACCAGGCAACATTTTTCCAGTCTTCAACTGTCCAATTTTGGTGAGCTCGTGCAAATTGTAGCCTCTTTTTCCTATTTGTAGGGGAGATGAGTGGTACCCGGTGGGGTCTTCTGCTGTTGTAGCCCATCCGCCTCAAGGTTGTGCGTGTTGTGGCTTCACAAATGCTTTGCTGCATACCTCGGTTGTAACGAGTGGTTATTTCAGTCAAAGTTGCTCTTCTATCAGCTTGAATCAGTCGGCCCATTCTCCTCTGACCTCTAGCATCAACAAGGCATTTTCGCCCACAGGACTGCCGCATACTGGATGTTTTTCCCTTTTCACACCATTCTTTGTAAACTCTAGAAATGGTTGTGCGTGAAAATCCCAGTAACTGAGCAGATTGTGAAATACTCAGACCGGCCCGTCTGGCACCAACAACCATGCCACGCTCAAAATTGCTTAAATCACCTTTCTTTCCCATTCTGACATTCAGTTTGGAGTTCAGGAGATTGTCTTGACCAGGACCACACCCCTAAATGCATTGAAGCAACTGCCATGTGATTGGTTGATTAGATAATTGCATTAATGAGAAATTGAACAGGTGTTCCTAATAATCCTTTAGGTGAGTGTATATATTACATTTTATAATTTTTGACCCAAGTCTGCTTTCTAGTAGACATGTTAGCTTTTTTAGACAACAAAAAGGGTTATTTGTTTGTGATGTGTCCTTTGTTTTTAAATAATTAATTTGAATAAACATTAAATTATTATTAATAGGTGAATTAAAAAAAATAATAATTTTAAAATATTTTTTACAAATATATGACTGTCTATATATTTTTTTGTCTGACTGTCTTGACAGACAAATATGTGTGTTGGAGCTCTTTTTTTTTTTTTTTAGGAGGTTCTGGGACATTATGCGGTATCATTCTCAATCTCTATAAACAGAAGAGAGTCCTCAGAGCGGGGCGTCCTCTTGAGTTCTGTTCCAAATCCCCATGGGCCGTCTCTAGGGCTCTCACGTCACTTTTTCTGTCAGTCTCATAGGGGTCCGACATCTGCCACCAACCACTGCCCAATTTTATTATATTTATCATCATACACAAACGCTGCAATCATGATATTTACTTTGACACACATAGTAAAAGTCATATTGTGAGTAATTTTGTAATTTACAAAATTAAAAACAGTATTGTTGTTTCGTTTAGATAAATAAATGTACTGCTTAGTTTAAGGCAATCCATTAAATTTATTTCAGATATATTCTCTTTTTACTGGAAGACAAAGATGCTTATTAAGAATATGCTTGTTTGCAGTATATGGACAATTTAAATGTTTGCCTATGTCAGAATTCATCCAACATACAGCAGTATTTGCTCATAATTTAGATAGATGCATGTGCAATGAGGGCATCTCTGTAAATCCCAGTAGATTGAAAAGCAATGATCAGACAGTGTTATCTGCAGAAAACACACACTCTTTTTACATGTCCAGGAAGAGAAAGACAGGAAAGGACATCAGCGTGCAGGAATGCTCTGGCTATGATTTCCTCCTGTCGCTCCTCTTAATTCCTAATCTGAGGGGAAAGCTGTCTATCTAGGGGATTTGTACAGCTGTCAATTAAAATCCCTTGACACAACCCTCCCCCTCTCCCTCCCCATCTCTTTCTCTTTTATTCACTGCTTTTCCCTTTCTCTGTGTTTCTTCTCTTCACTGGGGCTGTGTAGTCTTCAAAGTCAATGTGAAATAGTCAGAGGGGACCTTTGCAATTCGGAAGCACATATCAAAGAAACAGCTGGAGAAAAATGAGACCCCCTAATGAGAAAAAAAAAAGACAGACAAAAACATTGCATGCAATGCGACTGCAGTTACTTAATTATCTCTGTTATATTTAACAGTTATCTCATATTTCATTCAATTTTTTTAACTAGAACAATTGTTACACACAAAAACAGCATTCATTCAATCAGCTAAAATGAAATTATACTAAAATTGCCAGTTAGTGGCAAAATCATTGTCTTAATCAGTGAATAATTGAATCATTCACTCAAATGATTCATTCAAAACGGCTGATTAGTTCAGGGAAAAAGCTGCGTCCAAAAACTTAAGCAGCTGACTTGTTGTGTCGCTGCCCGATCAGGCAATGAATTTGCAGGCAGCGAGGTACCTCATTTCAGACAGGCTTCTGAGGCAGCATAACGGTTAAATGATCTACAACAAAATAGAGAAAGCTTTGGTGATAACTAAGCGAATATTTAATTACTACAATCCACATTTCTTGGTAGAAATGACATCAAAAGCAGAAATCGTTGCTCAAAAACATACATTTACACACAAATTGACCACCAACCGCAACTTTCAGGCATCTTCTTTATTTTTTAGCTTAACTGTCATGGTATGGAACGTACAGGCTGCCTTCAAAAATTAGATGAAAGTACCTCAGGAGACAGGATGTGAAGCTAACATTGCATTCGGACGTGCCTTGATGCCTTCCTACCTTAGAATGCGTCCTACAAAGGCAACATTTTTAAGCATTTGGATGCAGCCACTATCTTTATGAGTGAGTCATTGAGTCATTCATTAGACTGATTTGTTCAAATATGCGGATTCATTCAATAACTTAACATCACAGTATTGCTTGGAGACACGCAATGGCTCTACTGTGGATTTGTCTAAAACTATTTTTGTTGGAAAAATAGAGACAATACTGCCAATATTGTGTCTAAAATGTAAGTCACCTACTTACATTTACTCACCTTCAAGTTGTTCTAAACCTGTATGAATTTCTTTATTCTGCTGAACACAAAAGAAGATATGGGTAACCAAACACTTGATGGCCCTTAAAAATATATTGTCCCCGTTTTTTAATTAATAGATAACAAATTCGAATTTTAGTGATATTTTGACCACTCAAATACGAAATGTCCCTGGTTTCCATTTCAGAAATCTGGTCACCTTAAACTACAGAGAGCGATCAAAGAACACTCTCTTTATAATGTTCGAAGCTGTCAATCACACTTTGCGAGTATACCTGCACACTTGCCCAAACTGCCGTTATAATGAATGACACTGTTATGCTGCACAACAAAGCTCTTACTGTATTCATATCGATATTGTGTTTGCTGTTAGTTGTGGTGAAAGCATTTTGTGAGAAAAATAGCGTTGCAATGACTAGATTGCTGCATTCACGTGATAAACAGACTGTCTACTTAATGCTCATCACTGCAGCCTTTCATGTGATGGGAAAAGATTAAAAAATAATGCTATCAACACTTTCACGATTCGTTAATCTCGACAGCTGTAATAGTAAAAAAAAATGTAGTAAAAGTATTCGAGAGGGGTTCCACATGTAATACGCATTTCAAATGCAAAGATTTCAGCCAATCACAACAGTGGGCATTTACACTAAAGTCTTACAGCAGACAAGCCCCTTCAAACAGAACATTCAAGCCAGAGGGCTAAAATCAGGATAGAAAAATGCCTTTTATTTCTAAATTATGACATTTTATGATGTAAAAATCATACTAACAATATATATACACCTCAGGAAACATTATAAAATGACCTTTAATCATTAGCAACTATTAGTTAACAGTTTATTTCCCATGTTAAATGTAACTGTTGCAATATATTTTCACATTTATATATTTACGTCCAAGTCTTTAAGTACTTATTTTTATTCAGCTTACATCATCTTGATGCATTGTACTTTTTATGACATGGCAGCCGTCGACTGATTCAGCCCAGCAAACCTGCGTACAGTGGAAATATGCACTCATCCCAGATGATGTCCCGCTGGCAGAGGCCTTAATTGATTAGAAAGACCCTGGGTCTCTATTGTGCAGCCCATCCTGGTCCAGCACCACCAGGGTCTCCCGCTCAGCTCAATTAAATGTTTTCTTCTGTTTTAGCTGTTAATTTAAATTTCTGTTGTTTCTGATGTTAAACTTGTTATATTGTATAAATAGTTGTAAAAAGTACTTAAAGTAATGTATAGACCAATTTATTTTCATTTACACATTTTAATTTACATGATAATAAAATAAATGTATAGAAGAATTTGTTTAATGTACAAATGATAAATTACATTACAAAAATATACAATGTACAGAACAATCACTTCTCTTATTTAGCCTACACATTTCAAGTTACATAACGAAAATAAACAATGTATATAATTACTTTGGTTAATTTATAAATAACTTACATTACAAAAATAAATAATGTAGGCTATAGCAGGGGTCCTCCAGAAGGTTCTAAGGGGTCCAGAAAATTACAAATTACAAAATAAAAAGACAAAGCAAAAATGGATAAAGTCTACCGAACATTCTAACTGTTCCAGTTCTAAATGTTTCTCTTCTTTCTTGCCGTATTGTAACGAGGACTGGGATCCATGTGCATTTTATTAAAGAACACACTCACAGTACAAGCAGGCATTAATCGGTAAACCAGGGTAAACAGCAGTATCAGAGGCAGAGCATAAGTCGTAGTCATAACAGGCAATGGATCAGGGCAGGCAGCAAACAAACGAGAATCAGAGTCCAGGCAAACAGAGCTCAAGGACAGGCAGAATAGGGTCGTAAACAGTAGTCCAAGGCAGAGTCAAAACACAGGCATGATAACAACAGGGAATGAACACTCAGAAATGCAGCCAGGGCAAACAAGACTTCACAATGAGTGAGTGTGGGTGCAGAGTATATATAGGCATGGTAATGGTGAACAGGTGTGCAGGTATAAGTTCTGGAGAGAGGGTGTATGGGAAATGAAGTCCGAAATGGAGGTTAGTACTCTGGTGAGTGCGACGGTGGGATCTTCACCGGCGTTTTTGACTTCTGCTCCACCCTTGGACCACCGGCCGGTTTCAACAGAGAGACTTGGAAGGTGGGAGAGATGCGATAAGTGGCAGGTAATTCCAGACGGTATGCAACTGTGTTAATTTGTTTAATGATTTTGAATGGACCCAAGTGGAGTGTAGTTCCCTTTCAGTCGGTCACGTTCGACGTACGTCGGAACTGACCGACGAATTGGGATCTATTTTCAGAGACCAATCTACTTAGAGTGTTTAAAAACGAGCCAATGAGGATTGGCATGCGGTAGACGCATCCCACGCTCCGCACCGCAACGCGGGTATAAATACGGAAGTGGAAGTACCGCATATCACTTTCAACTTCGGAGCCGAACATTCATGTGCTTGTTTGTTCCTACGAAGAGTGTTTCCTGCGAGGACAAAGAGAGTTGGAGCTCTGCCAGTGTCGGTGTGACGGTGCCTGCAGCGGTGGTCGCAAATAGAGTTTTTTCTGAAAGAAAAAAGAACAAACAAACAGCTGTTTTCACAGCTTTGGGCATTTTGAGTGCTCTCAGTGGGCTTGCACCCCTGAACCGCTGCGAGCCGCGGCCGTTTCCCCTGCGTGCCTTGGCACTGATCAGAGCATTTTCCTCTAAAAGAGCGACACAGTTTGACCCTGCGTTTTTTTCAAGATGTCATTCAAACCGTGTGTTTCTGGATGCCGACGTTACCTGTCCCCAGCTGACGGACACGTTCGCTGTCTCACGTGTTTGGGCATTCAGCACGCTGAGGCGGCTTTCGTGGATGACTCATGTTCCCATTGCGGGAATATGACCATCGCAGTATTACGGTCCAGACTCGACTACCTTAAAAAAGGTAGAGTCCCATTGCGCATCCCCCGATCTAGTGGTCCTCCTGCCCCGAAGCAGAGGGCTGCTACTTTGGCTGATGCCTTTGGTGGGGACCTGAGGGTTACTGTGAGGGCACTCCCGCCGGGCCAACAGGCTCCTCAGGCCCCTCCCCCCTCCGCTGCGCCGGTTGAGCTTCCGGAAGAGCATGCTGGTCCTTCCCGCGGGGGGCCAGCTGTTACTTTCGGGGCTCTGGTTGAGGATATGGTTTCGATCGCCGCATCGGGGGACGAGCTAATGGACTCTGGAGATGAAGATTCGGCTGCGCTGCCCCCTTCGGGTGTGGTAGCGTTGCCCGAGTCAAGGCTATGCTTTCCCGGGCCGCCGCGAGTGTCGGGCTCGAGTGGCGACGAAAGTCACCGCACGCTCCCTGGGTCGGGCGATGTCCACACTTGTGGTCCAGGAACGCCACCTGTGGCTGAACCTGGCAGAGAGGTATGCGTGAGACCGACAAAGTGCGGTTTCCTCAACGCCCCTGTCTGTCAGGCCAGTGACGCAATCGAGAACTTCGCCCAGCAGTTCTCGGTTGCCCAGAAGCAGACGGAGGCGATTAAAAATATCCTGCCCCGGCGACCTGCTGCTGCCTCCACCCAGTCGCCGGCTGCAGCGCCCCCGCCTGCTCGTCGCCGAGGGCGTGCCCCGGCGTCTGCCTCCGCCCCTGCCAAGCCAAAGCAGCAGCCTCCACCGGCAAAGCAGGGCGCCAGGCGCAAGAGGGCCGCCCAACCCGTCCAGGGCCCCGCTGTCTCTGCAGGCAAGCGCAAGGGTAAGCGGCCCTGAGACGGGCAGCCCAGGGAGAAGAGGAGCTGTTCTCGGGGAGGTGGTGTCCGCACCCCTCCTCCCCCCGGAGGAGGACCGGGGGGCAGACCCAGCCCTAGCTTTGCTCTGTCTCGTCTGCGCTCTTCGCGCCTACGTGGACCTAACTCAAAGCTTTAGAACCTCAGAACAGCTCTTCGTCTGTTACGGAGGCCAGCAGAAGGGAAAGGCTGTCTCCAAGCAGAGGTTAGCCCACTGGATAGTGGATGCTATCGTCTTGGCTTACCAGTCCCAAGACGTGCCTTGCCCGCTCGGGGTGCGAGCTCACTCCAATAGGAGTGTAGCCTCCTCCTGGGCGCTGGCTCAAGGCGCCTCGCTGACAGATATATGTAGAGCTGCGGGCTGGGCGACACCTAACACGTTTGCTAGATTTTATAGCCTCCGTGTAGAGCCGGTATCTTCCCGCATCCTCGCCCCCAGTGGCCAGTAGCGCTAAGTACCCGTTCTAGTGTCGGCTTGCATACGCCACTCCCGCCTCCGGGCTGGATATGTGCGTCTATTGTCTCCAAGTTGTGTTCCCCGGAAACGGCTAACCCTGTCGAGCTCCTCTGTCACCCCTTCGGTGTCAGACGTTGCGGCCGTTGACACCAGCCTACACCCGTATGCTTGTGGAACGTGTGTGTTAGGCTGGGTTCCATATGTAGCGGTTCCCTAACGGCAACCCCATATGTGTATTTCCACGGTACCAGCTACCCTACTCGGCTAGCCCCGTGTCTTCCCTTGACAGAGCCCGCTCTGTCGTCTCTGGTGGTGTTCTTTCCCCCCTGGGACCAGGTTGGATCCACCCCAGAGACTGCCATAGGTAGCACTACCCTGCTAGGTTAGTCCTTATGAGTATTTCCACCTCTCCTTCCACTGAAGGACGTGGCTCCGCAGCGTACCATCTTCCCCAGACGGGCACGCTTTCCCAGCGTTATCCAATAGTCACGCTGAGTGGGTCTTGCAGGAACAGCAGTGACTGGCCTCCCTGCCCGGAGCAGGGAAACAGTGGCGGTTGGAATCCTAGGATGCACTGGAAGGGAGTCAGTTTGGTAGATGGTTTAAGAATTGAGTTCTGTGCGTACTCTGCCCAGGGGAGGAAGCGACTCCAGTCCGTCTGATTTTGCTGACAGTACATTCTGAGGAATTTGGAGATTTCCTGGTTTAGCCATTCGGTTTGTCCGTTGGACTGTGGGTGATAGCCAGAGGTGAGACTTATGTTCACATTTAATAATCGGAAGAAAGCTGACCATACCCTTGATGTGAATTGGGATCCTCGATCTGAAACAATGTCCTCCGGAAGTCTGTAGTATCGGAATATGTAATGGAGCAGGTGTTCGGCGGTTTCAAAGGCTGTGGGAAGCTTGGGTAGAGGAATCAGTTGGCAGCCTTTAGAGAAACGATCAATAACAGTTAATATGGTGGTAGGTCCGTGACGAAGTCGATGGCAATGTGTGACCAAGGGCATTGTGGAATGGGTAATGGTTGCAATAGTCCTGCTGGAAGTTGTTTTGGGGTCTTGGCTGTGGCACATGTGTGGCAGCTTGTTGAGCGTTTTATGGGGTGTGATCGAACTGTCGTGATAGTGCGTCAGCCTTGGTGTTCTTTGATGTATGTGATGGTGAAATTGAAATGGGTGAAGAAAAGTGCCCATCTGGCTTGCCTGGGGTTAAGTCACTTGGCTGAGCGTAGATACTCCAGATTCCGGGGATCAGTCAGAGAGTGCAAAGATGTGTCCTCTAGGTGGTGTGGTTCCTGGCAGGAGATCTATGGCACAGTCATTGTTACGATGTGGTGGGAGTTGTGAAACTTTGGACTTACTGGAAGCCTTGATGAGATCGGCGTACTCCTGTGGTACCCCCGGGGTGGTGTTAACGGCGTTGATCAGGACCATGGCTTTGCTGGGTTGTGGTTGTGTTGAACGTAGACATTTGGAGTGGCAGGTGGAGCTCCAACGTGTGATCTGTTTTGCCTGCCAGGATATCTGTGGGTTATGCTCTTGTAGCCACGGGAAGCCCAGAATGACAGGGTTATGCGGAGAGTGAATGACGTAGAGACAGATGAGTTCGGAGTGAAGAACACCCACTTGGAGAATGAGTTCGGTAGTGGTGTATTGCACATGACCAGTCCCCAGGGGGCGCCCATCTAGCGCTGCCACTGCCAAGGGAGAGTTGCAAGGGGTTAGTGGAATACCATATTGCCGTGCCAGCTCTTTGTCAATGAAATTGCCTGCGGCCCCGGAATCGACTAATGCTTCGACTTGTATAATCTTACTCTCATACATCAAGGTAATGAGTAAATTAAAACAATTGTTCTGAGAGATGGCAGAAATCAGTAAACTTGTGTCTGAGGAGGTCGGCTCAGACAGTCAGCTTTCAGGTGTCCAGCGAGACCACAATACAGGCAGAGGTGATTCTTAACGCGGCAATCCCGCTCTTCTGTGGATAGGTGAGTATGTCCGATTTGCATGGGCTCCTCGTTGCTGTTTGATGGAACATGATGTTGGGGTTTTCCCAGGAATCGGTTGTTTCCGTGTGAACGGATGAGATTGTCGATATGGATAGCCAGTTCGATGAATTGGTTTAGGGTTTTATCTTCATCTCGGCAGGCGAGTTCTGACTGCAGTTCATCATTGAGACCCTGACAAAACATGTTTTTTTAACGTGTCTTCCACCCATATGGTTTGTGCTGCCAGTGTGGGGAAGGTGAGAGCGAATTCCACGGCCGTGCTGTTCCCTTGCCGCAGTGCAAGCAGTTGTTCCCCCGTGCTCCGTCCTCCCTCAGCGTGCTCGAAGACAGTGCGTAGGCGTTGAATGAAGTTCGTGTATGTGACTCGTTCTAAGGCTTGATTATCCCAGACCGCCGTTGCCCACTCGAGCGCTTTGCCAGTGAGAAGGGAACACACCAGTGAAATTTTGCCTGAGTCAGTCGAATAAAGAGAGGGTTGTTGAGCCAGAAACATTGAACACTGCATGAGGAAGCCTTTACATTCAGATGGAGTGCCGTTGAGTCCAGGCAAACAGAGATCAAGGGTAGGCAGAATAGGGTCGTAAACGGTAGTCCAAGGCATAGTCAAAACACAGGCAAGATAACAACAGGGCATGAACGCTCAGAAATGCAGCCGGGACAAACAAGACTTCACAATGAGTGAGTGTGGGTGCAGAGTATATATAGGTATGGTAAATGTGAACAGGTGTGCATCTTCACCGGCGTTTGTGACACGTATACATACTTTCCAGTATGGTATATGTTTTTTATCTTGCTCACTGGGGTTGTAAGGCAGTATTCTTAACGCAGTATGTAAGATGCTTACAAACAGTTTAAATGTTTTTTCATACGAAAAAATATATAGATGGATTTTAGGAAGGGGGTCCCTCATAAAAGGTTCAACAAATTGGGGCCCTTGGCGTCATAAAGTAAAAAAAAACCCTGGGCTACAGAACTTTTTTAACATTTTTAACTTATAGCCTACATTACAAAAAAAATAACAATAGACAGCAATTACTTTGTTACATTTACAAATAACTTATAACATTTAAAAAATGTATAGGCCTACATTTAAAAAAAGAATATATAGAAAAATTGTTCAGTGCATCCCGGCCACGAGTTTAGAGGGAACATTCAGCCTTTGTGGCCGGGTTTTGGAGGAGACTTTCGGTAATGGACTGTCGTCAGTGAGAAAGTGCAGAAAAAAGAAAGATAAAAGAAAAAGAAAGAAAGAGCAGGGAGAGAATTGACAGACTGATTCCTCTTCTTGAGAGAATGGTTGAGAAATAAAATTTATGCAAGTTAAAATGAAACCTTATCTTGCCAGGTTGCTCAGGGCAGGGAACTGAGAACTGTGTGAATGCCACCACTACATAATGTTTTGTTTACTTCAAGTTCAAGCGCGGTTGCGCTGTTGTGTCAGTGGCCGGGCTATTTTCAGACCACCTGCTCCCGTCCAAAGTACACCAGAGTTACCGACGCTACCGTCTTTCACTGGGGAATTTAATCCCGCGCCGCAAGAAATCTGATGGAGTGCCGTGGGAATGCAGACCAATCCTTTACAAATCCTGTTGTCACTGGTGTGCTATGAATTCTGGAATAGGGTAGGCTGTGAAGGGACCATCTGTTGTATCCTTCCTTTACCTGAGAAAGAGGGCACATTTTAAAGTTGCTTTCAAATTGCGGCAGCCTTCGTTTCGCCGCGGTGACGCAATCGGCCTTCGAATAAGGCCTTCAGAGGGTGCATCCAGAATGAGGACAGCCTTCGTTGCGCTGCTGTGATGCAATCGCACTTCAAATGCGGCTTTCGAAGTGTGCAGCCTTCACATTGGGTCACAGCTATAGAGAAGCTACGGGGGCCGACACAGGACAAAAATGCCGTCATCGGAGAGAGCAGAGAGTGACTAGCGCTCTGTAGAGAAGTTTGTAGAAACACGACGGCCCAAAATGGCAATTTCACTGTAAGGGGACCCATGGTGTATGGAGATAGAAATGGCTCATTCTAAGGAATCAAAAAAATATTGGTACATTATGTAAGGTATTTATATTCTACTATAGTTATGTATATTACATTGCATTTCTGTCAATAGATCCTCATAAATACTACACACTGAAACTTTAAGCAATATGAAATTTCCACTTCAGAATTACAATATACATTGATTTTCATGCTAACTATAAAATAAAATATTATAATATTAATAGGACATTGTCCACCCTTGTCATAAAATGTCTGTATTTGAAAAATCTATATTTCAAAATCAATCACCAAAATATACTTTAGATCTATTGCTTCAAATCTCCCCTGCCCACGCAGTCTTTATAACATCATCAGAAAAGGAAAGTCGTTTCAGAGGTGGAGCAAACTAAATACATTTTTATAAAGAATTGGAATATCTTGCACTGATGCTGATTTATAATGCTGTTCAACCATAAATGTCCATTAAGAAAGTACATTTTTATTCATGTTGGCTGTAAAGGACAGTTTAGCAGGCAGATACGGACATACTCTGCATGAGTGGCCCCTTTATTTACTGCTACAAGAGGTGCTGCAGACAGACTTTAGTCTTGTTTAGAGCAAGAGAAAGACCTTTCCCTTCCGCTGATATGATGAAGGAATGACTCAACGGTCTGTGCTGCGCAGAAGGGTTTAACCTGTTTATGAGCGTCAGGAACAGGCAGGACGGCCAACGATGACAGCAGCTGCTGTCTGACTCTTCAAAAGAACTCATATTACTGATGCTTTATGTAATTCTCACATGAAACATACCATCAAACCCCTCAGCATCAAACCCAAACAGATTAGGATGGAAACATAGAAACAACAAATGGACAAATATATTATAAAAACAACAAAACAATAAACAAACAACATTATTAATATTATTTCTGTGCTTCATATATTAGAGCGTAAAAATATTAAAAGACAGCAAGAAAAATAATGACGTAAAATTAACAATTAAAATTACAATGGTTACAGAGACTTAAAATATATTAATCAAAGCTAAATTAAAAAGAACCAAGCTTGGTATAAATGTGGTTCCACATTTTTAGGCAGCGTCACCAGATCTCTTTATGTTTTACATTAGAGTGTGGCAAAAAGGTGACACTATAGAGCTTTGTAACTGTAAGAAATTATTTCTGAACATATTTGTGCTATGTTTAAGTGAGTATTAACTATGCCGCTGTGCTTTATTGGTACATACATATGCCCTGAAATCAGCTCAGATCTGCTGTCAGGATGCTTTACCTTCATAGCAGTGCACTCAAACCAGCCCTCACCGGCTAACTCTCTCTCTCAGTGCGCAGAGGCCAAAGGCTCTCTGTGTTTGCTCTGAGTGCATGATGGTCAGTGTTAGTCATCAGCCCTTCTGTTCCCTGCAGGTACATCATGACTCTTTTTTCATTCCAACTTCTGTCTTTACTCAGTACACTGAAAGGAGCTTTGGATAATAGCACTTTATAGGGCTTGTGTCGTGAGGAAACTCATTTCCTTTGATCTTTTGAGATAAAAGGCTATTACAACATACTGTGACTTCCGTCAGTCAATCCATTTAATGAAACTAAACTGCACATATTCAGCTCACACAGTAGAGTATGGTGCTAGCATCGCCAACTGGGTTTTGATCCCCAGGCAATGCATGAATTGATAAAATGTATACTTTGAATGCAATGTAAGATGCTTTGGATAAAACAGTCTGCCAAGAACCACAACTTTAAAAGCATATCTCTGTAGTTATCCTTACCTAAAAGCATGCAAACTGACTGCCTTAAAAACTAAGTAAAGCAAAAAAAACTTTTTAGTTTCAGCATCAAATTAATTTTAAGTTAAATATACTGGGTGTGTATTCCAAACAACCCATTTAAGTTTAGTTATTTACTTGAACAATGATCTTAAAAAGGCCAAGTAAGTGTTACTCCAGTAAAATAGGTGCTTCAATCATCAAACTAGCAATAGCACACATGCATGTGCTGGAAATGTTTTTTTTTTCTTTCATTTAAAACGCCTAGCAAAAGATAAATCCTTTCTCTCTCTAAGGAACAGAAAAAGTTCATGCCTTTACTTCCGCTCACCTAGATTACGGAGTTAATCTGCTATGGAGTTAATCACTCATCTATAGAGCATTTACAATCTGTTCAGATTACCACATCCAGGCTGTTGATGGGCAAAAGTAAATATGAACATATCACCCAGGGGCGATTTCAATATTAGGGGGCTCAGCCTCCAATGGGTGCGTCTCAATTAGCTCCCTAGTTCAGTAGTCAAGGCACTGATAAAGGAGTCGGCCATTTTAAGGGCTGTCTCAATCGCAGAATCCTTCCAGTGCACTGAAATGTTCGCTCCCATTATTTTATTATATTTCAGCATAAACATACATTAGACCGTTACACAGGTAATGAACACAATCTAACTAACATTTATAATTTATTTATGGCTGAAATGTTGCACGTATATGTTACAAGCAAAGTATTTATCATAATGTACTTTAAATAACATTACAATATTACAAGTAATGTCAGAAAGATATAAGCTCTGCTGTTGCTCATAAATACCAGTAATGATGTTGTACAATGAGGACATTGTCATGTCGCCGGAAATAGAGGCATCAGTGTCCCAATGTGGAGTGAGCCAGCATGTTTTACTGATCTTACCAGTGCCTGAACTCGTGTACACGATATACTGATTCACAAGCTCGGGAGCTAGGGAACTGAAAGAGACACACCCAATGTGTCACAGTCACCAGCTCTACACTTCCCAGAATGCCTCCAGCTCACCACCTGCACACACTCCTCAATCTCCTGCACCTGCAAACCATCTGCAGTCACCATCCTCACTTCTGTGTCTGGTCTTGTCGGTTTGATGTACGCTACAGACTACCTACCAGTAATACTCACATGGGCTCTGCTGTCTGCTGTCTGCGTCCTCCTGGATCCTGTTCGCCTGCATTCTGTTCCCGATCTCCTTCTGCAAAGACAAGAACTCATATTACCACCAGCTAAGTCTTCATCTGATTATCCCACTGCACATACTCACCCTTGTCTCATGCCTGCTTCTTCTCTGGTCTCTGCATCAATAAAGAACTCCTACGTGTGTTCACCATGTCCTTCTCCTTCTGTTACATGACACAATGAGGGTATGATTTAAAAAATAATTTTAAATATTGTTTGTATACTAGGGTTGCATGAACAATACACTAGGTTCTACACTACCCATCAAGTCAATCCCTGATATTGGTTTCATTTTTAGTAATTTTAAATAACCAGCTAATATTTATTAAGACTATAGACAAACCTTATATTATTGTAATTGTTGAGCAATCTTTTTTTCAACACATGTAATGTTTAAAACACTTTTTTTTAAACTAATAGCAGTAAAATTAACCTCAAAGAAAATCTACATTTCTCATTTTCATTCATGAAGATAACATGGGAAATGTGCCATGCTTTTGTGGAGAATTTGTCACCTGGTGGAAAACAAAAACATTTAAAATGAAAATGACATGAAATTACCAGTATAACCAGTAGATGGCTGCAGAGGACCATTAGATCATTTGCCAGTTCCACTCCCTTTTTGCTTTTGGATTTATTATAAAATGATTGACAAATTTTATTGTACTGGAGTATGAAGTATAGCAAGAACTGGAAAAGTCACAAAGTTTATATGAAAATAAAATAAGCCCAGATGTTATAAAAAGGGTGGTCTGGGGTATGTTTCATGTGAACTCCGGTATGGTTCGCTATTGATGACGTATGATTTGATGAAACTGTGTTTATGTGTGTCTCACTCACTTTCCTGATGCAAAGGGATAGTTCACCCTCCGGGCAACGAAGGTGACCGCACGCTCCCTGGGTCAGGTGATGTCCACAGCTGTGGTCCAGGAGAGACAACTGTGGCTCAACCTGGCCGATATGAGAGAGGCTGAGCGAACCCGGTTCCTCAACATTCCCATATTACAGGCTGGCCTCTTCGGCGGCGTGGTCGAGGACTTCGCCCAACAGTTCATTAAACATATACTGCCCTGGCGGCCAGCTGCTGCCTCCACCCATCCGCCGGCTCAGTCGCCTCAGCCTGCTCACCGCCGAGGGCGCCCTCCTGCGACTCCCGCCCCTCCTTACGTAGACAGAATGCAGTGTTTCAGGACCTCAGACCAGCTCTTTGTCTGTTATGGTGGGAAGCTGAAGGGAAAGGCTACTGGATAGTGGACACCATTGTCTTGGCTTACCAGATGCAGGGTCGTCCATGCCCCCTAGGGTTGAGGGCACACACCACCAGGAATGTGGCCTCCTCCTAGTTCCCCCGCTGGGCAACCCCCACATGTGTATTTTCACTGTAAGCCTCTCTGAGCATGTGTCTTTCCCTTGGCAAGCCCCTGGCCAACCCTGGGGTTGAAACATTCCACCCTTTGGGCTGGATACCCCATTGTGTTCCATATGCATCCCGTTCATGGGTCATATGTGTATTCTTAAGTCATCCCTTCGGGCAGGCATTGTGTTGAATATTTCCACGTAGGATATGCTACCTAGTGTACCTTGGTATTCCTGGGTTAAGTCAAGTCCTTCGTCCGTGCTAGTCTCACGACAGGGAGCTCAGACTTGCGCAGGCCTGATTAGATTGGACCCCCATTTTGTCAGTCACTGACGTAACTCGGAGTGACTGAACGAAAGGGAACGTCTCGGTTACGCAAGTAACCCTCGTTCCCTGAGGAGGGAATGGAGACGTTGCATCCCTCTGCCACTTCCGCTGTACCGCTGGAATGGCCGGGAGTTCAGTCTCGGCTCCTCAGCAGGTAACGTAATGCGAGATTGCCAGCGTCCTTCCTTATATACTCACGCGGTGGGGCAAATTCCCAGACCCATGGCAATTTCTCAGGAAACGAGGGTTACATACGTAACCGAGGCAATCTCCCTCTATATTAATCTTGTGCAAAAACACATAAAATACCACTTAATTTCAACATTTAATCCTAGAGTCTGAAGCAAAGCATGATGTGAACTAGAAATCTGCTGTAACTCATTCAATTCAATAATCAATGTATCTTTAGAAGTTACAAATGGCTGTAATAATTTTATATTTCACTAAAATTGAATGGGTTTTATAATGATTTTTGCAGCATAACTGTTACAGTACAGAAGGGACAGAGACAAGAAGTATAGGTTAGTGAAGTTTATTGAACAATCCAGTAGTGATAACGGAAGTGCAGGGGAGTGGTGCAGAAGTTCTGGGGAGTTCGGTGATGAGATCCTGAATGATGCAGTCTGTATACTTGCAGGTGGTGATCGCTAGAGCCAGGCTTGGAACGGAGAATACACTGAAGACACACACACACCCACACACACACACACAACGCTGGAACACGATGGAGACTTGGAGGTAACAGTGGATGAAGGTAAGTATCATATGGGAAGTCCTTGAAGTAAGCATAGAGGTAAGTACCTTATACGAACGAGACCGGACAGTGACTGAGAGTGTGTGAGTGTCTTTTGTACTGTGGGTGATTGCTGTGAGGATGAACTGCAGGTGCGCGTGATTAGTACTCAGGGGAAGGCGTGCGCTGTGATTGTCTGACGTGGGAGCCTGGTGTGTCTGTGACATCGTGGTGGTCGGCCTCTGCCTCTAGGTGCAGGTCTGTTGGGATGAGAGGCATGGAAGATTTCAAGCAGGTTTGGGTCGAGAATGTCGTTTCTAGGTACCCATGAGGGTTCCTCGGGGCCGTAGCCTTCCCAGTCCACTAGATATTCTAGGAGACCACCACGGCGCCGGGAGTCCAAGATGTCGTTCACTTGGTACCATCTTCCACGATGAGTGGGAGGGGGGGGGCTACTTCTTAGGCTCTGTGGGATTAGAAACAGAGGAAAAGTGAGGCTTCAACAGGGAAACATGGAACGTGGGATGAATTCTGTATTGTGGAGGGAGTTGGAGTTAATGCGTGACTGGGTTGATCTGCTTCACAATGGAAAAGGGGCCAGTGAACCTGGGACTGAGCTTCCTGCATTGCAGACGCAACCTGATGTCCCTGGTGGACAGCCAGACCTTCTGACCAGGTTGAAATGTGGGAGCGTTGGAGCGACGAAGGTCGGCTGTCATCTTGCGTCTGCACAGGGCCCGTTGAAGCTGGTGATGTGCGGAGTCCCAGACCCTCTTGCTCTCCCGGAACCAGTAGTCGTGACCATGGATGGTTGGAACAGGCAAGAGGATGGAGTTTGCCGGAGGGAAGATGTCTAGGGCTCTCGTGTCTACCTCGACAACGAAGGCCTTCGTAGGGTCTGGATGCACTAGGAGGGGAGCCGAAGTGAAGGCTTCTTTAAGGTCTTTAAAGGCTTTTGTGGCAGCGGGGTTACAGGACAGAGACTTGGGCTTACTGCGGAGGAGATGAGTAAGAGGGCATGAAATAAGACTGTAGTTGTTAATGAAACGACGGTAGAAGTTAGCAAATCCTAGGAATCTCTGAAGTTCTTTTATGGTTGTGGGAGTGGGCCAGTTCCTGATGGCTTCCACCTTCCCCTCGTCCATCCGGATGCCACTGCTATCGATGTTGTATCCAAGGAACTGCACTGAGGGTTGGTGGAAGGAGCATTTCTCGGCCTTGAGATACAGCTGGAACTCCCTCAGGCATTGCAGGACCTCCGCAACGTGATGCCGATGTTCGGCCAGGCTCAGGGAGTATATCAGGATGTCGATGTACACCAGTACGGATCTGTGGAGGAACTCCTGGAGCACCTCATGAATAAAGTCCTGGAATACGGAGGGGGCATTGGACAGTCCATAAGGCATGACGAGATATTCGTAGTGGCCAGTAGGGGTCATGAAGGCCGTCTTCCACTTGTCCCCCTCACGCATTCAGATGAGGTTGTACGCGCTGCGGAGGTCCAACTTGGTGAAGACAGTGGCACCACGGAGATGTTCCAGCGCTGTTGGGACGAGAGGAAGGGGATAACGGAATTTTACAGTGATCTTGTTAAGGGCACGGTAATTGATGCAGGGTCGCAAGCCTCCGTCCTTCTTGGCCACGAAAAAGAAGCTGGAAGCAGCAGGGGAAGTAGACGGGCGGATGTATCCCTGGTCGAGCACATCCTTGATGTATTCCTCCATGGTCTTCTCCTCCGGGAGTGACAGAGGATAGATTTTACCATGTGGCACTGACTCACCCTGAAGCAGATCGATGGCACAGTCCCATGGCCGATGGGGAGGCAGCTTGGAGGCTCGCTGAGGACAGAAGACATCACTGAAGGGGGCGTAGCATGGTGGTATTTCCACCGAGCGTTGCTCAACCGGGCTCTCTATGAAGGTGGCACACACAGACATCTTCTTGGAACATGGAGTAGAGGGAACAGGGAGAGCCGAGAAACAAGCTATCGGGAAGCAGCTATCGCCCCACTTCAGGATCTCACCGGTCTTCCATGAGATGACGGGGTTATGCTGCTCTAACCATGGGCGCCCTAAAATCACTTCAGCGGTGGACTCCTCCAGAACCAGTAAATGTTGTTGTTCCGTGTGCAGGATACCCACTTGGAGCTGGATGGGACCGGCGACGGAACGAACCTGTCTTCGGCTGAGGGGTTTCCCTGTTATCGAGTGGATCTGATAGATAGACGGCATGGCAGTGGTCTTGAGTTTGAGCTGACGGCAGAGGGTGCCAGAGATGAAGTTGGCTGGAGATGAAGTTGCCGGCTGAACCAGAGTCGAGGAGGGCGGAAGGGGATACTGGAAGGGTGAAACCAGCAGCAGTTAGGTTCACAATAGTGGTGAGAGGTTGCATTTTATGAGTAGATGGAAAAATGGCACTCACCACGGGACGAGGAGGACGAATGGGACATTTGGAAATGTAGTGCTCAGAGGAACCGCAGTAGATGCAAAGACCCTGGGTCAGCTGCCTCTGCCGTTTACCCTGGGTGAGGCGCGCGTGCTCTAACTGCATGGATTCTGGTACTGGTTCTGGAGGGCTGACGGACTCTGGTCGGCGGAGGGAAGGAGTGAATAGTTCCTGGCCCTGGTGCTCTTCGAGACACGACTGCATACGAGTGGCAAAGAGCATGGATAGCTGGATGAAGTGTTCGAGACCGATGGTATCCTCATATGCATCGAGATGCAACCGCACGCAGGGATCCAGTCCCTGACGATAGGTGGTCAGCAGAGATTGCTCGTTCCATCCGCTGGCGGCAGCCAGTGTCCTGAACTGGAGGGCATACTCATTGATCGGCATGTTATTCTGCTTCAAATGATACAATTGCTCACCAATGGAGGCATCCCAGGCTGGTTTTCCGAAGACCTCTTTGAAATGGGCAATGAAACTGGTCATAGATTGTACTATAGGATTATTCTGAGTCCAAAGGTTTTCGGCCCAGCGAAGCGCTTTGCCATTCAGTTGAGACAGAATGAAGGCTACCTTGGAACGATCGTCGGGATACAAGTGCGGTTGCATCTCCAGGACCAGCGAACACTGCAGAATGAATCCGTTGCAGTCCTCTGCCGAACCAGAGAAGGGCGCCGGTTTGGCCATGGGCCTGGCATAGACGGGTGACGAAGGAGAAGTAGTGTTGTTGGCGGAAGAGTTTTCGCTGGTGGGTTGGATGGAAGTGCTCGACGGACTGCGTCCACGAGCTCTTGGAAGGGATCCGGAGTGCTTATACTGGTGCTCATCTGTTGTGGTCCGGTCTTCTGTTACAGTACAGAAGGGACGGAGACAAGAAGTATAGGTTAGTGAAGTTTATTGAACAATCCAGTAGTGATAACGGAAGTGCAGGTGAGTGGTGCAGAAGTTCTGGGGAGTTCGGTGATGAGATCCTGAATGATGCAGTCTGTATACTTGCAGGTGGTGATCGCTGGAGCCAGGCTTGGAACGGAGAATACACTGAAGACACACACACACACACACACACATACACACATACACACACACACACGCACACACACACACACACGCGACGCTGGAACACGATGGAGACTTGGAGGTAACAATGGATGAAGGTAAGTATCATATGGGAAGTCCTTGAAGTAAGCATAGAGGTAAGTACCTTATACGAACAAGTGGACAGTGACTGAGAGTGTGTGAGTGTCTTTTCTACTGTGGGTGATTGCTGTGATGATGAACTGCAGGTGTGCGTGATTAGTACTCAGGGGAAGGCGTGCGCTGTGATTGTGTGACGTGGGAGCCTGGCGTGTCTGTGACAATAACATTATTTCATTAACATTATTTCTTTCTATTTATTACTGTGAAGCTTTGAAAAAGCTTTGTTTAATTTCTTTGTGGATTGTGACTTTCTCTATATGCTCCAAAAACAGATAATCCAGTAGTGATAACGGAAGTGCAGGTGAGTGGTGCAGAAGTTCTGGGGAGTTCGGTGATGAGATCCTGAATGATGCAGTCTGTATACTTGCAGGTGGTGATCGCTGGAGCCAGGCTTGGAACGGAGAATACACTGAAGACACACACACACACACACACACACACATACACACACACACACACACACATACACACACACACACGCACACACACACACACACACACGCGACGCTGGAACACGATGGAGACTTGGAGGTAACAATGGATGAAGGTAAGTATCATATGGGAAGTCCTTGAAGTAAGCATAGAGGTAAGTACCTTATACGAACAAGTGGACAGTGACTGAGAGTGTGTGAGTGTCTTTTCTACTGTGGGTGATTGCTGTGATGATGAACTGCAGGTGTGCGTGATTAGTACTCAGGGGAAGGCGTGCGCTGTGATTGTGTGACGTGGGAGCCTGGCGTGTCTGTGACAATAACATTATTTCATTAACATTATTTCTTTCTATTTATTACTGTGAAGCTTTGAAAAAGCTTTGTTTAATTTCTTTGTGGATTGTGACTTTCTCTATATGCTCCAAAAACAGATAAATGGAATATAAACACAGTGATTCTGAAGCAACAAAGCTAACAAATGTATGAACGTATCTGTTCAATATGTTTCAGATATTTATAATAGATATTGAAAAATAAATCTAAATAAATCAAGCCGGTTTAGAACCACCAGGTTAACTGTGCAAAGAGGATCTTCAGAATGAAGGATAAATGTTATATTTCCTGATTTTAAGATGTTTTCACAAATATTAGATATATTAATATTAGGTTAAAACAATGAATTCAGTAACACTACTTTAGACATTCTATTGACCATAAGTAACTTTGCAACTACATGTCAACTCATACTAACCCTAACCTGACAATCTACTAACAGTCTACTAAAATCTACTAATACTCTGAGAGTTAGTTGACATGTATTTGAAAAGTTACTTATAGTTAGTAGAATGTCTAATGTGGACCATTGAAATAAAGTGAAATAAAAAATGAAATAAAGTGTAACCTGAACTTCTATAAGAATATCATAATGTTTCTTTAAACAATATTATTTTTCTTAATATGTATAATATCTAATATGTAATTTAATCTATATATAGGGTATTGATATGCTGTATGGTCGAGGATGTGAGGTAGTAATTTTGTACAAATAAATAGTAAATCAAAGGAATTGGTGAATTTGTATTAAGAACATTGTAATTAAAGTCAAGTCAATTTTATTTGTATAGAACTTTTCAAAGCAGTTTTACAGAAAATCATGATGTTAATATGTATAATATCAGTTGAGATTTGTAGTGATCATATCATATTCAAGTTGTTATTTTACCAGCTAATGGCAAGTAAAATTGTAAGACACATTTGGTTTCATGTCTCATGAATAGCTGTGCACTTGCTCTCATGGATATCACCATCTTCAGCCTGCTGATCTAAACAACTAAATTCTTCCACTGCAATTAGAGGTGCTCACCAGTGTGCTCAACATGATCAATGCTGGTTGTTAGTGGTTACCTGTTGTTATGGTTACCATTTCCCTCGTTCCTCGCAACAAAATCTCCCAAGAGCTCTGTGCAAGCACCAAGACACTGCATAGTGTATGAACGTGGCATTTGTCCCTGAGCTGTGCAACGGACACAAACACGTGCAGACAGTTACTCAGCATATATAAACACACACACGCACACGTATTTGTTTCACTATATTTTGAGGACTTGCATAGATGTTGGGGTTTCCATAATGATTTTATACTGTACAAACTATATATTCTGTATCCTAACTCTACCCCTAAACCTACCCATCTCAGAAAACGTTCTGCTTTTTTAAAATTTATTTACTTACCACAAATAATAATGTAATTATTAAAGCTTGTTTCCACTTCAGTGTAAAAATAAATAAATAAGAATGAAAGTAATACAATAATTAAAAAAAGGTTTATATCTTTATATCTTACAATTGCGACTTTACCTTTTTAATATAGTGAGTATTTCACAATTTATTTATTTTTTTAAAAAAAAGGTTATTTTAAAATGTATTATCATAATTATCATAATATCATAAATATCATAATTACAGTATGATAACATGTAATTATATATTGTTATAATATATTTTTTTCATTTTTAATGGTAAGATAAATTGTTAACCAGTTAACACCTTTTTACTGTACTATCTTAATAATTTTTTCCATTCAAATGACTTAATAGTGTAGTTCTGGTGTTTGGGGTTAGTAAATAAGATGCATGTGATAAGAAAATTTAGTATCTAGTGCATGAAATTGTAATGCGGCTAAAGGCCAATTACGCTGCCACATTAGCTGCTGTTGTGTGCTTTTATATTAGCACAGGCCTGTGGACAAAACCTTTATATGAGTCAAGAGCATGCAGATTCTCACAAGATAAACTGGATGAGCAGATAAACATACATCCAACAATCAAAGCAGCAAATGCACTGGAAGCTTTTAAACAGGACGTACATAAAAAGGAAGCAGCCATCATCTGAGCTGCGGTCATCGCTCAATCATGTCCAGAGCTTGCGTCTTTTTGCATTTGCATTTCATTATTGCTCCGGGCGAGCTCTCATGACAGTTAATGCAAAGACGAGAAGAGCTGTGTCACGTGTGCAGATTAGAGTCTCTCACAAAAGCCATGTATTCAGACTTCAGCCCTTGGCATCTGCTGCACTCTCAGCTCCTGCTGAAACAAGAAAAAGAGCTTCTTTAAATCTCTGTTGACTTACCGCTCATTCAGAATGCCTAAAGGGAGCTAACGCAACAGAAGACTAAAGATCTTTGCTGTGTAAATATATATAGGGGCTGGATGGCAGTACCATCTTAAACAAAAATTAATAGTAGGCTACAGGAATAAAACATGAGAAATATTTTAAAAAAAAAAGAAAAATAAGATTAAACGGCGTATAAATCACAAATTTTTCTTATCTGTCCAACAGCTGATTGAGCAGGGGGGGAAAGCACCGGGAGCCTAGCATATCATTTTGTTATATGTAGGGTTTCTGTTCTTTTTAGGTTCTATTATTTGTAACCATATTCTAATGTTTTCAGAATGTTGGATGGAGGGCCCGTGTGGTGGAAATAGGCCTAGAGACCAAGGTAGAGCTGGCAGTTCTGAGAGACAAGGTGGGGCCGACAGTGACCAGGATGGAAGCAGGAGCAGGAGACCCCCAAAGCGGAGCAGAAGACCTCCAAGGCGGAGCAGTCGGAGCTGAAGATCACCAAGGCAGAGCAGAAGACCACCACAGTAAAACAGGTAGAGTAAAACTCTGACTGGGCAGACAGAGAGTTCATATTTGGCCTCCTTGGCCATGACCAGTGTTGGGGAAAGTTACTTTTAAAAGTAATGCACTACAATATTCCATCACACTTGATCCCAGATCTGATCCAGTGATCGAGGGGATTTGTGGCATTCCCAAACAAACAAATTCCTTTAAACCCACATGGAACATGTCCTTGAGAGAGATTTCATTAAAAAGGAGGGTTCTGTCATGATTCCCTGTCTCGGTTTCAAGAACTTTTATTTTGATATTTCTTTTGTCTTGTGCCTATATCAGTTCCTGTGTATTTATTTCCTGTTCCCTTTCGAGGGAGCTCACACTGCGTCGGTAATGACACTTACTTTGTGGAACGCTCCTTAGCGTAACGTGTCTAAAGTACGCATAAAACTAATCCAATCCTGATTGGTGCTGCGTCATGAACGTAGCATGTGACGGCATACACGGAAGCTACAAAGAGACACCGGCACACAACAGAGTTAGCTTTTTGCTCTTCAGCAAGTGCTCTGTGTGTCTGATTCTGTGCTGTGTCAAAAGCAGTTAGAACTTGTTGTTAGTCAGTCACAAAAAAGCGTAAAACTGTGGAAGAGAGAGAGAGAACGGTTATGGGATGATGCCATGGGTGAAAGAGGCTTTAGCCAGCTACCTCTCCCCTGACGTTGCGTCATCCCTTCAAGCCCCAGCGCTGCCCACCAAACCCTGCTGTAACACTTCCTCTTTGGTGGGCAGAGCATATATGGTGGCGGGTCAGGCTTGCCTGCATACTATGGCGAATATGCAGGCATACCAGGCCGACCTCCTTAAAGACCTGGATGAGGCCGAAGGACCAGCACGATATTGCTGAGTTGCGTAGGGCTGCAGACTTGTCTCTCCATGTTACCAAGGAGACGGCCCACTCCATCAGCTGCTCCATGGCAGCTTTGGTAGCCACGGAGAGACATTTATGACTGAATCTCTCTGGCATCAAGGAGAAGGATAAAGCTTTTCTCCTTGATGCTCCGCTCTCGCCTTCTGGCCTGTTCGATGACACTGTTAATTCGGTCGTCGACAGGTTTCAGGAGGCGAAAAAACAGTGCCTCCAAGTGGGCAAAGAGCTTGGGAGTCTAGACAGCATTCTCGCCCAAAGCCTTCAGGCAAGGAGGTCGATCTGCGGAACGCTTTGCGGCAGGTCTGTGGCAGGACCATCATCATTCTTGGCCTAGATGTTGGCAGTTTTCAAGGCTCTGAGGAGCTTCCTCCCAGACCTGAGTGGCCACCACATTCTGGTACGTTCAGGTGTCAGTGGTCTCCTATATAAATCATAAGGGGGGTCTGAGATTGCACCCTCTATCAAAACTGGCGCACCAGATCCTCCTGTGGTCACAGGGGAAACTGTTGTCTCTCAGAGCAATGTACATCCCTGGGGACCAGAATTTGGGGGCAGACGTCCTGTTGAGGCAGGGGCTGAGGCCCGGGGAGTGGAGACTTTCCCTCAGGAAGGACCTGCTTTCGCAGGCAGGGGGCTCGATATTTCACCCCTGGCCAGAATTGTGGAAACTTTGGCTCTGGCCCCCTGAGGGGGCCCATTACCTAAAGGCTGGCCTGTTGGCTGAAATGGTTTAGACCATACTCAGTTCCAGAGCTCCATCCACAAGGAAACTATACAGCCTGAAATGGAATGTTTTCACCAGTTGGTGTAGAGAGCATGGTGTGGACCCAGTTAACTGCCCAATAGCTTCCTCCAGGATTGCTTCTCTGTTGATCTATACTTAAGGTGGTCGTGGCTTCCATTGCGGCTTTCCACACTCCTTTAAGGGATGGGCCTCTAGGAAGGCACCAGTTGGTTGGGACTCTAGGACGAGTCGTAGGCCTCATCTTCCATGCGTCACAAAGGAACCGTATTCCTTTGTGACGCATGGAAGATGAGGCCTACGACTCGTCCTAGAGTCCCTACCTGGGATCTGGCAGGGGTTCTTGAAGGGCTGTCCTTGGGGCCCCTTTGAACATTTGGAGTCAGCTTCAGCTAAAAATCTGATGTTCAAGGTGGCTTTTCTCTTGGCTATTACATCCCTCAAGAGGGTGGGAGACCTCCAGACCCTTCCATCATGCCTGGAGTTTGCTCCTGGTGAAGTCAAAGCCATCTTGCACCCTAGACAGGCTATGTGCCTAAGGTGCCTTCCGTGTGGCATGGTCTACAGTGCTTCAGGCCTTCCATCCTCCACCACATGTGTCGGCGGAAGAGGAGAGGCTTCATCTGCTCTGCCTGTTAGGGCTTTGAGCTCTTACATTCAGAAGTCCTCTCAGTGGACCTCTAAACAAACCATTAGTAATTGGATTGTTCAGGCTATTGCTTTGGCCTGTCAGGTGAGCAATTTGACTATTCGTTCCCTTGTCTCCATTGTAATCTTAGGCTGTCCAAAATTGCCCCCTATAACCTTAAATAGGGCACTATTTGAAGGGACAGCCATTTGTAGTGGTGTCTGAAACCATAGTGGACGTTATTGAGTGCGCTCATTCAATCCCACAATGCACCGCATTAACGAGTGTACAACTGATGTACGCTCAACGGCTGGAGAATACCCATAAGGCACTGAGTCGTGTGCTGTATGAATTTCCGTGTCTCGCCAGGAGATGGCAGCCAGCAGCTGATTCAATCATCCATCCATTTTCCAAACCACGCTGGTTCAGCGTAATATCAAACAGGTTTATATGGATTATTAAATAGTTTAATTATGGTTTATACATGCTAGTTTCCATTGCACAGTTCAAGATAACTATTTTCATTGCTACTGAAGCTGCCAGTTTGCTACATTTCAAATAATTAATAAACAGCAAGCACAAATTATGCAAAACCGATTTCACTCCGAATGGCGAATTCGAACACAGCATTCGTTTCCATAGAAACCCTTGTTTTTTACCATTTCAACTAATCACCTGCACCTGTCCTACACTTAGTCTCTTGTTAAATTTGTGCTGGTGTTTCTTTGTATTGTAGGAATTGAGGGCGCACCAGACACAAATGAATCTTCCAGATGATTTGTTCAAACGTAATTCCACACAAAAATTCAACACTCCAGACCCCAAAATCAACCATCTATCACCGAAAAGACGTAGGCTCCATTCTGTCTGCAGCCAAGCTGACAAAACCCGAGCTTAAGTACTTTATTGCCTTGCAAACTTTGACAAACACCAAGATAACGGCCGAAGTTGTTTGACTCCTAAGACTCAACAACCTTTAGATGAACTCTGAGTGACACGGTCGAAATCCACAGGAAAACCCCACAGAAACTGTTGTCACGTATAAACTGCATCAAATCATTCAAGGATAGACGGACTTGCATTCAAACAGCCTTTCGACTGCATAATTCTATATCATGTCTATAACAATACACATGACCATTATGCTTAAACTCACTCACAATTCATGTAATTGTATAAATATTGACTGATTGAGTGAAAGTGTACCTTGCTTGGTATCTTTATGTTTGTTTGCGTATAATCCAGAAGATGATTTGAATGAATTTTGTGTAGAATGTATTGTGTTCTTATAATAAGAAATCATGTCTAACTGTACTCTGCTTAAGAGCGGGAGACCAGAGATAACAGATCATTTATGGTGAGGGGTGGGGACACAGTCACCTCTGAACCAAGATGACACCTAATTGGTCAGAACCCATCCAGGAGGATGGGCAAATATTTGAGTTTATAATCTCTGAACACAAACAAAGAATCAGACAAAAGAGTTCAAGGAGACATAAGATGACGAAATAGACGATCAGACGATCGTGGCAGACCAAGATCCGAGAAAATGGGTTAACAGTTTCATTCAGGCCATCTAAATACTCTCGTCTCACTTTCCTTTCTTTACTTAGTTTCTTTTCTTTCCGCTGAGTCTCGTGTTCTAAGTTAAGTTTCGTCGCAAATTTTCGGACAACGATTCTACAGCAAGGCGCGCTTCAACTTCAAACAACATCCACAAGACTTTCCATCCATCCGCCACCACGCCACGTGATTGGCTTCCCAGACGTTGATCAAAGATGCAACAAGATGTCAGCGAATTCATTCATTCATTTGAGCTAAATAGATCTGTTTCACTTATACAGAGTTCTTACAGTATTGTTTCTAGTGGTTATTAAAGTGGTGAGTTTATCATCCTTCTGCATCATGCATCTTTGTGGATTATCAAGTCAGTATGTGACAGTTGGATGGTGCAACGGACCAATCAGAATCAAGTATTCCAGAGTGCAATGTATTAATTGTTGTTAATAAATGATAAACAAAAACAGATCTCATCATTTTCAAATGTTAAATTATATAAAACGTCTCGGTTACGTATGTAACCCTCGTTCCCTGAAGGAGGGAACGGAGACGTACGTCGGAACTGACCGACGAATTGGGATCTATTTTCAGAGACCAATCTACTTCGAGTGTTTAAAAACGAGCCAATGAGGATTGGCATGCGGTAGACGCGTCCCACGCTCCGCCCCGCAGCGCGGGTATAAATACGGAAGTGGAAGTTCCGCATATCGCTTTACAACTGAGGAGCCGGCTAAGTGGCTCGGCCTACAGCTGAAGCACAGCACCTGGCGACGGGACGTACGTCTCCGTTCCCTCCTTCAGGGAACGAGGGTTACATACGTAACCGAGACGTTCCCTTTCAGTCGGTCATGTTCGACGTACGTCGGAACTGACCGACGAATTGGGATCCCTACTAACACGCCAGAGATGCTGGCCCTTCCAGCGCCCTGACCGAGCTCGCTGGACCACACCTAGGTTGGTGCGGAAGTCAGGGCTCCAGTCAGGGAGGCCAGTCACTGCTGTTCCTGCAAGACCCACTCAGCGTGACTAGTGGATAACGCTGGGAAAGCGTGCCCGTCTCAGGGAAATGGTACGCTGCGGAGCCACGTCCTTCAGTGGAAGGAGAGGTGGAATACTCATAAGGACTAACCTAGCAGGGTAGTGCTACCTATGGCAGTCTCTGGGGTGGATCCAACCTGGTCCCAGGGGGGAAAGAACACCACCAGAGACGACAGAGCGGGCTCTGTCAAGGGAAAGACAAGGGGCTAGCCGAGTAGGGTAGCTGGTACCGTGGTAATCGGCCAGGGAGGGGCTGTCTCGAGGAGTGAGAGTTCGGAGAACCAGGTCCGGTTGGGCCAGTAGGGCGCAACTAACAAAACCTGCTCCTCGTCCTCCCTGACCTTGCACAGAACCTGTGCGAGAAGGCTCACTGGGGGAAACGCATACTTGCGTAGGTCCCGGGGCCAGCTGTGCGCCAGTGCATCTGTACCGAGGGTGCCCCCGGACAGGGAGTAATACAACTGGCAATGGGTCGAGTCCGGAGAGGCGAACAGGTCTACCTGCGCGGCTCCGAAGAGGTCCCATATCAGCTGGACGCTCCGGGGGTGGAGTTGCCACTCTCCCGGAGGTGTCGGCTGACGTCACGCATATCTGCCAGGTTCAGCCACAGGTGGCGTTCCTGGACCACTAACGTGGACATCGCCCGAGCCAGGGAGCGTGCGGTGACTTTCGTCGCCCGGAGGGCGAGGTCCGTCGCGGTACGCAGTTCCTGCATAACGCCTGGGTCGGAACTACCCTCGTGCAATTCCATGAGCGCTTTGGCCTGGTAGACCTGCAGGAGCGCCATGGCATGCAGAGATGACGCGGCTTCTCCACAGGCCGTGTAAGCCTTGCCGGTTAGCCCGGACAAGAACTTACATGCCCGGGAGGGGAGGCGCGGATTTCCCCGCCAGTCGGTAGCGGTCTTAGGACACAGTTGCATCGCAACCGACCGCTCCACTGGGGGGATCTCCACGTAACCCTTCGCCGCGCCACCGTCGAGGGTAGTGAGGACGGAGGAGTCAGTCGATCGGTTTCTAGCACTATAAGGCGCTGTCCACGACTTCGTGAGCTCCTGATGCACTTCCGGAAAGAAAGGCACTGGGGCGGGGCGCTGAGAACCAGCACGGGCCGTCCCGAGATACCAATCGTCCAGCCGCGAGGGTTCGGGACACGGTGGAGGGTTCCACTCGAGCCCGAAGTAGCCAAAGTAGCAGCCCTCTGCTTCGGGGCAGGAGGGCCACTAGATCGGGGGATGCGCAATGGGACTCCACCTTTTTTAAGGTAGTCGAGCCTGGACCGTAATACTGCGATGGTCATGTTCCCGCAATGGGAACATGAGTCATCCACGAAAGCCGCCTCAGCGTGCTGAACGCCCAAACACGTGAGACAGCGATCGTGTCCGTCAGCTGGGGACAGGTAACGTCGGCATCCAGAAACACACGGTTTGAATGACATCTTGAAAAAGACGCAGGGTCAAACCGTGTAGCTCTTTTAGAAAGGAGTTTGCTCTTTGACCAGTGCCGAGGCACACAGGGGAAATGACCGCGGCTCGCAGCGGTTCTGGGGTGCAAGCCCGCTGAAAGCACTCAACCCAGCAAGCTGTAAAAACAGCTGTTTTGTTCCAATGCGATCACCGCTGACAGCGCCGTCTCACCAACACTGGCCAGGAGATTCTCTTGAACTCTCGAAATGAAAAACACTCTTCGTAGGAACTGAACGTTCGGCTCCGAAGTTGAAAGCGATATGCGGTACTTCCACTTCCGTATTTATACCCGCGCTGCGGGGCGGAGCGTGGGACGCGTCTACCGCATGCCAATCCTCATTGGCTCGTTTTTAAACACTCGAAGTAGATTGGTCTCTGAAAATAGATCCCAATTCGTCGGTCAGTTCCGACGTACGTCGAACGTGACCGACTGAAAGGGAAATACTATTACTATTAAATACTGATTTGATCTGAAATTGAAAAATCCCTCTTGGTATCAGCAATACTGGCCTTAGTACTTAGATTGTTCTTATTATCGGATCGAAAATACAATTTATGGTATTACCCATTTCTAATAAAAATATTTAAAAACACAAAACATTTTATTTGTTTTTAATAAATATAAAAGTATTTAAGTAATGTGAAGAGGTTGTGTAATAGTGAATATATAGGCATATATATTTAAAGTCTGTACAGCTGAGTGACCTTATTCACAATATAACACAACCTCAAGAGTTTTATTTCTTTTACTAAATAAATTAGGGGTGTGTTTATGTGTGTGGTTGATAGTATGTCAAACTTTAGGTGAACGCTTGACCCTGATTTCAATGTCACAATACTTATACATCTGGTTTAACAAGTGATAGCCTCAACAAACTACAGACACACAGAATCAGGTGAAAGCAGTTCTATATTTAAGCTGTTTTATATAGCTTTGGAGATTATCTTGAAGCATGAATAAAAAGGTCATGTGAGTCATATTTTTCCACAGAATGCAGCGAATGACCAAGGGCCAGATTTACTAACAGCTAAAAAAATAGCTTAAAAAACAGCTTAAAAAACTACTGTCAGGATTTAATAAAGACACGCAGTGAAAAATTTGCGCCCTAAGAGTGCAGATGGCACGACAAGAGAAGCAGCAGGTCTTCAGCCACCTCATTCAGTGTTAATACTCCACCAGGATCAGTTCTCCATCACCTGTAACCTGCTTGACTCCTTCAACACATAATCTCTCTCCTTACCTCTTACACTTAACCCAATCATTCCTTTTTTTAAGCATTTATCATTTCCGTACTTGTCTTCAATGGCAGCAGTTTTTCAGTGTTTTATTTCCACACAGGCAGAGATTACTGATCAGCACCACCTGCACCCAATCATGGTCACCTTCACTAGCACCATAAACCTTACACTCTCCAGTTCACCTTTGTCTGATCTTGTTTGTTCTACCCTGAATGCCTATCTGTGGATTATTTACCTTCACACTGAATGGTCAAGTCCTCTTCAGAGATATGTTCTCTTCATCAGCCTGTCTTCAGCACTTTAGCCACCTCTCTCTGAAACTTGCAATACAGATAAAGGCGGGGTACACACTGTGCGATTTATAATAGTCCTTTACGATTGTTTCTTGTCAGTCCTTTGAAGTTTTGGTGCTTTATGTAAGGTTATGTAGTGACATTGATAAATCCCGTTTGACATTTGTGTTGGCTACTGTATACAGGCCCCCAGGGCACAAATCAGACTTTACCAAAGAGTTTGCAGATTTTCTATCAGAGTTAGTACTGGCTGCAGATAAAGTACTAATTGTTGGTGATTTTAATATCCATGTATACAATGAAAAAGATGCATTGGGATTGGCATTTAGAGACATTCTAAACTCTATTGGAGTTAGGCAACACGTGTCAGGACCCATAATCATACTTTAAACCTAATATTGTCACATGGAATAAATGTTGATACCATTGAAATTCTGCAGCAGAGTGATGAGATCTCAGATCATTACCTAGTATCATGTATACTTAATTTAGCTAAGGCTGCAAAGCCGTCCCCTCGCTTCAAATATGGCAGGACTATCACTGCTGCGACTAAAGATTGCTTTGTAAATAATCTTCCTCATCAGTTTCATCTCCTCAGCATCCCAGATAGCCTAGAGGAACTCAATGTTGCAACAGAAACTATTGACTCTCTCTTTTCCAGCACTTTAGACACAGTTGCTCCTCTGCGCTTAAAGAAGATTAAAGAAAATAGTCCAACGCCGTGGTACAACGAACACACCCGGGCCCTCAAAACAGCAGCCAAAAATGGAAAAATGGAGCGTAGTTGGAAGAAAACAAAACTGGAAGTTTTGAAAGAGAGTATGATTGCATACAGAAAGGCCATAAAAACTGCTAGATCTGCTCATTTCTCTACTCTCTTAGAAGAAAACAAACACAACCCTAGGTATTTATTCGATACAGTGGCTAAATTAACCAAAGATAAAGCTTCAACTTCTGATGTCTGCCAACAACATAGCAGTAATGACTTTATGAACTTCTTTACTTGTAAGATTGATAATATTAGGAAAAAAATTATAACCATGCAGCCGTCTACTACAGACAGTGCATTGTAGAGTCACTGAGGAAAAATTACATTCATTCACTGCTATAGGAGAAGAAGAACTGGCTAAACTTATTAAATCATCAAAATCAACAACATGTATGCTCAACCCTATACTGACTAAACTACTAAAAGAGATGCTTCCAGAGGTCATAGATCCTCTTCTTAATATCATTAATTCATCTTTGTCATTAGGATATGTACCGAAAACTTTTAAGTTGGCTATTATTAAAGCACTTATTAAAAAAAGGCACCTTGATCCTACAGAATTTGTCAATTACAGGCCAATCTCAAATCTACCTTTTCTGTCAAAAATACTAGAAAATGCAGTATCCTCACAATTATGCTCCTTTTTAGAAAGAAATGGTATCTGTGAGGATTTCCAGTCAGGATTTAGACCGTATCATAGTACTGAGACTGCTCTCATTAAAGTTACAAATGATTTACTCTTATCATCCAATCGTGGTTGTATCTCTCTATTAGTGTTACTCGTTCTTAGCGCTGCATTCGATAATATCGACCACAACATTCTTTTGAATAGACTCGAAAATTATGTTGGCATTAGTGGAATTGCATTGGCATGGTTTAAATCATACTTATCTGACCGCTATCAGTTTGTAGCAGTAAATGAAGAGATGTCACACCGATCACAAGTTCAGTATGGAGTACCGCAGGGCTCAGTGCTAGGACCTTTGCTTTTCACCCTGTATATGCTACCACTGGGAGATATCATTAAGAAGCATGGCGTTAGTTTTCATTGTTATACTGACGATACTCAGCTCTATATTTCTTCACGCCCTGAGGAAACTTACCAATTCACAAGATTAACGGAATGCATAGCTGATATAAAAACTTGGATGACTAGTCATTTTCTGCAAAAAAAGGTTTTTTTTTTTTTTTTTTTTTTATTACTGGACAAAAAAACTCCACAAGTAATAACCTAGAATTCTGTCTAAGACTCAATGGCTGCTCTGTCAAGCCCTCGTCGTCAGTTAGGAACCTGGGTGTGCTCTTTGATACCAATCTTTCATTTGAAAGCCACGTTTCTAGCATCTGTAAAACTGCATTCTACCATCTTAAAAATATATCTAAATTACGGGACATGCTTTCAATGCAAAATGCTGAACAGTTAGTACATGCGTTCATGACCTCAAGGCTAGATTATTGTAATGCTCTACTGGGTGGTTGCCCTGCTTGCTTAATAAATAAACTGCAGCTGGTCCAAAACGCAGCAGCTCGAGTTCTTACTAGAAACAGGAAGTATGACCATATTAGCCCGGTTCTGTCAACACTGCACTGGCTCTATATTAAACATCGCATACATTTTAAAATCTTGCTAATTACTTACAAAGCACTAAATGGTTTAGCTCCCCAGTACTTGAGCGAGCTCTTAACGCATTGTACTCCATCACATCTATTGCGGTCTCAAAATTCTGGCCAGTTGAAAATACCTAGAATATCAAAATCAACTGCAGGCGGTCGATCCTTTTCCTATTTAGCACCTAATCTCTGGAACAGTCTTCCTAGCATTGTTCGGGTTTAAATCTAGACTAAAAACACATCTCTTTACTATGGCATACATTTCAAAAATATTTTTTATTTATATTATTCAAATCAATTAAATGATTGTTAGGCTGCATTAACTAGGTCAGCCAGAACCAGGAACACTTCCCATAACACCTGATGTACTCGTTACATCATAAAAAGAATGGCATCTACGCTAATGTTAGTCTCTCTGTTTATCCCGAGGAAGAGACCATGCCAATTAGTCTCCCCTCTGAAATTGCCTCATCAACATGGCATCCTCAATGCATCCGTCTCCGGCGTGATTACTCCGATCTTTCGAATATTCCTATTTAATAATTGTTTAATCGACACGTCATCAATAAACCCGTCTCCGGCGTGATGCCTCTGATCTTTCGAATAGTCCGATCTAATGTGACTTCTGACCTGTAAGGTTGCCAAAATAATAATCATACACTGTTTGTTAATTGGCCAGAGGAGAACTGGCACCCCGACTGAGCCTGGTTTCTCCCAAGGTTTATTTTTCTCCATTATGCCATCTGATGGAGTTTTGGTTCCTTGCCACTGTCGCCTTTGGCTTGGCTTGCTCAGTTGGGGACACTAAATGTTCAACTAAATATCCAAATAAATGTAATTACTAAACTAAATTAACTATATCAACTAAATTACTGATCTGCCCATATTGTCGCTATATGACAATTGAAATGAGCTGGATGACATCACCATTTTCTCCAGAGCGGCTGTACAGCCGAATCAAATTCTGTTGCATTATTTTCCTGTTTAACACTGTGAAGCTGCTTTGAAACAATCGGCATTGTAAAAAGCTCTATATAAATAAAGTTGACTTGACTTGACTGTACGAGCATGATCCCCTCTGTAAGCCATGTCACACTGTAAGATCTAAGTTGTCATTAATGTCAGACTGTACGATAGTTGAGGTGCGCTAAAACGGACGCACGCAAGAAAACTCGTCCGTAGTTTTATATCATCTTTGAATGACGCGTTCGGTGACAGTGAGCTGCATTACACGCAGGATTGAAATGGTGGCTACAAAGAAATCTCTTGCGCTTATTTTGATCATGGTTTGTCTTGAAAAACGAAGATAATTTGACGGTTGTCGTAGGAGAAGTCATTCTGCAGGACTGTGCACCAAATCTTCTGACACTGCCAGAATTTCGTCTGACGTAAAATTTGATCGCAGCGGTCATTAACCGGTTGCCGGTGAACATGTCAACGATCAAAGACTTCAGATTTTAGCCTAGGATCAGAGGAATCTTTTAAGATTTACAAAATTTGTCTCGGATGGCTAAATCGTGGCCAAAATCGCACATTGTGTACCCGGCTTAAGACTGTCATTCTCAAACCAGTATCACCATTATGATCTGCTAACCAGAAACTCATATGCTCTCTGTGTTGTTCATTAAATACTGTTCAGACAATTACCTGCATTGTAACTCAGCTGCTGGGTCATCACATACCTACCCAGTGCTGGGTCAATGTAACCTAATGTTGGGTAGTCTGTGCCAAACCGGTTAAAACTGGGTACATTTGTCAATGGTCAATTTCTGTTTTGTTCTAAGAGAAAATGTCCTGAGGGGAAACTTCCTGAATGAAATTAAGGTTTGTATTACATTGTATTCCAATCAAATTATTACTGTACAAAGAGGAATGTCTGTCTCTAGTCTCACAGTTTAACTTTTTTTTTCTGTTTACATGTAAGTCACTGCTAACGTCTGCTGGGAATGCAAGGCGAACAATGTGCCAGTGCCACCAGGAAGTTTCACCTCCTGCCAAACGAATGCGTGACCAGGGCTGAAACATGACAGGACATGGCTGTCCTGCCGCCATGCGCTCCACTGACTATAATGCAGTAGGAGCGCTGTTGATCTAGTGCACTAGCGTTGCGGCTGTTGTCACGCTATGCCTTTGACAAGTTGAAACTTAAATGTCTGACAGACAAGATGGCACAAGGTAAAGCTGTTTTTTATGTAACTTTTAAAAAATGAATATATAAGATTGTCATTTAATGAACTGGAACAGCCTACTGATACCAGTTTTCTTCCCACAGATTCCCATTAGCTGCTGCTGCTGCTCCAGTCACGTCCTTATACATTTACTAAATGTTTGAGTATTTTATGACTGTAAAAGACTGACTTGCCACTGAATAAAAAATATAATATATATATATATATATATATATATATATATATATATATATATATATATATATATATATATGAACTGTTCCTGTCCTATATAATTAACAGAGATTTTAGAGTGTTATTTAAAATGAAAAACAAAGTGCTGGGTTGCCAAATGACCCAGAAATGGTTGTTTTTAACCTAGCATTTTTTAGAGTGTGTGTTTGCATTCTTCTGTTCCATAACAAAAATGATCAAATCATCCAAACGCAGTATATAAATGTGTATATTCTTTATAGCCAGGATGCTACAGGAAAAGTATAAATAAAGCTGTATTAATCCATGAAGACGAGTCAAGATGTACAGGGCAATTGTAATGTATAGGTAAGTCGAATGAAGGTTAATCGGCCTTCAGGTAAAAACATTTTAATTTAGAAAATAATAATAAAATCATACTGACAATGACTTGAATGATCCTCTTCAATGATAATGTTTTAAATGGTTTTATTTAAGAAGAGCTTGTTGTCAAACACTCTAGGTGGTGTTACTGTCTCACCTTCAATGAAAAAAAAGTTAAAAGTCCCTGATCATTTTAACCTTTTTGTTTAGGACATAGGTTCATGCATATTTGGTCAAAAAGGCAGTTTTTTGTGTCATATTGTATTTTGGTACATTAATGAAGTTGGCTTCACAGGTCTCTTGAGCAGTAAGTCAATCAGAGGTGCTGTTGCCATAGTTTTATCCCAGTGGGGGGAAATCTAATTTTAAATCCGGCTTCAATTCAGTTTTGACTTTTGTGTTCATGCAAAGCTTAAAATGTGTGCAAGCTGATATTACACAATATTTGAAGAACAAGTCTCTGGTCCTGTGAGATTTTTGAACTAAAACTGACCATTGTGATGCATCATTTGCAATTCTTAATTGATGTACATACAGGAATCATTCATGTGAATTCCTTTGTGCTCGGTTAAATATGTGTACCATCTCTCAAAATAACGTCATGAGACTCGCACATGCACATGAACTTACTGTGGTGATGCAACTTAGGTCAAGGCAAAATGTCAACTCATGTGTGAATGTATGCTAATTTAGCACAGATGCCAGAAAATAAATCACATGAAAAGAGTCAGAAAATGGCAGTGGCAAAAACTGGGCAAGTTTTCATATATTTCATACAGCATATTTATCTTTTATACTGCATACATATAAACATGTAAATAAAAAGCTTAGTGAGCATTATAAAAGAATCTACAACAAAAACAATAGTTATATTTATCTTTTATTAATGCCTTTACTTCAGTAACCCTTTTATTAACAATGTTGCTTGGAGTTTGGGTTAGGCTACATGGGGTTAGAGATAAACACTTAAAACGCATAATGTAATAACAAAGCATAATTTAATAACTGCACATAATGTAATAGGTATTACAAAAATCTTGTAATAAAATCTTGAGCTCATAATGTAATAACAAATGTCCAATGTAATAATGATTTTTAATGTAATAGGTTATTGCATGAGAAATGTATTACATTATGAACACTGTAGCAACTTATAGTGTAACCACAGTTTACACTGTAATACCAGCACATCATTTATAAGTGAAACAATGTTTACAATATAATTAACTTTCACTGTAATACATTTGAGCATGAAATGTAATAAAATATTTATGTAAAACAAGCTATGACATTAAAAGTAAGCCAATTAATCTACACCAGTTTTAAATGTAAAAATTTTGTGATTATGACATTTTTTTTGCGTCACTTTAATCCAGAAATATTTTGATTTATGCACTAAATAATTTTTTTTTTAGTTTTTGCTATCTATTATTGCAATTATAATTTTTAATCATTTAAAAAAAAATTGGAGTCATGAGAGTCATTTTAATGGTTGTCATAAAACTTGTTTATATTCTACAAAAATTTTAAATGTATCAATTGTAGCTATTGTCACGTACTGCTGGTCAATAAACCTGACAAAGGAGATTCAAAGTCGGTAATTTACATCCAAAAATACTCAGGAGAGTACAAAAAAAGGAAGATCAAACACAAACCAAACATACAGTGCATCATTTTGTTACATCACATTATCGCAAGACAAAGAACTGGGGAGAACCTAGAGCTTAAATACATGCGGGAGATAATTAACAGAACTGAAAACAGGTGTAGAACTAATTAGAAACCATGTGAACAAACAAGGAACTAGGGCTGTGTCCGAAATCGCCCCCATACCCTTAAATAGGGCACTATTTGAGGGCACAGCCATTTGTAGTGGTGTCCAAAACCATAGTAGACATTATCGAGTGCACTCATTCAATCCCACAATTCACTGCAATACCGAATGTACAACTGATGTACGCTCAAAAGCTAGAGAATACCCATAATGCACTGTAAGAGTCACGCGTCAAATTAATTCCCGCGTCTGACCACAAGATGGCACCCACAGCTTTTCCAAACCGCTTTTCCAATGTGGCTACAGCGTACAGGTATAAATTCCTTTTTTATTGATTATTATTAGATTGTATAATTGTGTTTTATACATGCTAGTTTCCATGAGAGTTCAAGATAAATCTTTTCATTTTCTGGAGCTGCTAGTTTGCTACATTTCAACTGATTATTAAACAGCAAGCACAAACTATGCAAAAACAGCAGCCCTTCCGGCACACTCAATGTCCGAATACACTCACTCGTTTTCATTCAATGTAGGGAATAGTGAATGAGTGTATAGGGGGCGATTTCCAAAAAACCCCACAATGAAACTAAACAGAACCAAAGCATAATCTGACAGCTGTATGATTCTTTATAGAGATGTTTTAAATTTTTCTGGATAAATTAAAAAAAAAAAAAAAAAATACATTATTGGGTTATGCCAGGGGTGTCCAAAGTCTGTCCTGGAGGGCCACTGTCCTGCAGAGTTTAACACACCTGTCTGGAAGTTTCTAGTATGCCTAATGAGATCTTAATTAGCTGGTTCAGGTGTGTTTAATCGGGGTTGGAGCTAAACTCTGCAGGACAGTGGCCCTCCAGGAGCAGGACTGGACACCCCTGGGTTATGCAATGCACTAAAAACCAAAGCGACTTATTTAATAAAAAAACAACAACAACAACCTTGGAATCACTAGCTGCATAAAGTGTTACCCCTGAACTAACACTCAGTTTGTTTGGATATAGGATTTTATCAGCTTGGCACATCTTGACTTGGGAATATTTCCCCACTCATTGTCATGCTGAAAGGTTCTGTTCATTTTCAGCTGTCTAACAGATGTCAGAAGGTTCTGTGCCAAAATCGACTGATACTTGGAGCTATTCATGATTCCTTCCACCTTCACTAAATCCCCAGTCCCAGCTGAAAAAAATTCCACAAATATGTGATTATGCTCATGTTTTTGCAAAGTTTAGCTGAGCTTGGATGTTTTTTTAGTCAGAAAAGGTTTGCGTCTCAAAGCCCAGAGATGGAGAATACAGGAGATAGTTGTCACATGTAGGGTCAACCAGTAGGCTAGTTGCCAGAAAGTGCTGTAACTCTAATGTTGCTGTCTGCCTCTTGACAACCTCCCTGACCAGTTTTTGTCTTCTCATCAATTTTGGAGGGAAATTTTGTTCTTGACATAGTCACCGTTGTGTCCTACTTTCTCCACTCGTTGATGACAGTTGTCACTGTGTTCTATGGTATATCTAATGCCTTGGAAATGTTGTGTAGCCCCTCACCTTAGTAATACCTGTAGGATTGAAAATAATCAAAGATATTTGAAATTGAACAAAGACATTTGCTTTACTGTTTTCAACCCCCATCTTTCTTACCAGAAGGGCCATTTGGAATTCCTAAAGACAAATAGATGTTGATAGGCCTGTAGACCAAAATGTGTGTCTCTTTGGCCATGTTTTTATCTTCTCATATATCTATTTTGTAACTATTTTAAGTGTAACCATAACCAGAATTTGTCATTGAACCCATTTCAATATTCAAATGATGCGTTAACTAGTTTTTATTAGGTATTCTTTATGTGCTACATCTATTGCAATACAATACAGTCACAGTATAGTCAAGTCAGTATTAATAATAATAATAATTGATTTATGTAAATAAATGAATATTTAAATATGTTGCATTTCACAGGTAGTTTAAGACTGGATTTAGATTTAAAAATGTACTGTAAGGGAATACTATTTTTATGTTTTAAGCTATTACAATTATGACATATGACAATGTTTTTGGGGAGATTATAATGTAATACATTTCTCATAATTCACAAAAATTGTTATGAGCTCAAGATTTTATTACGTTTTGAGAAAATGATTACATGAACCAGCTAATACTTTTTACATTGTGCCGTTATTACATTATAAGTTGCTACAAACCTCTTAATCCTTCGATTTTAAAAATAAATTAAAAATGAATTGTATAGCATGTTTGCTAATTAAAAACAAAACAAATAGCTACGCTGTTGAACGGAGGGAACCCCCAAACATTTAAGCGACATGGTTCGCGTCAATGATTATTCATTTGTGTGACCACTCGCCCGGAAGGTTACTGGCTGCTTCTTATTAATGAAATCAACATTTAGCTGGTTTATCACTACGAATTTGTTTCCATATCCATCCACCTCAAAGAACGTCCTTAAAAGCCAAGTGATATACAGCAACGCTTTGCGAATCGATTCCTTTAAAAGAATCTGTTCAAAAGAACCGATTCGCCTGTGAATCACTCCAGTACTTACGCGCAGAGCACACACATGTATTACCAGAGTGACGGGAGGATGTTTGGATTATAATACCCATCTTTATCCGAAGCAGAACAATCTAACGGCAAAGAAAACGGGTGTGGATGTATGAGGGGCTTTTCGTTTTCAATTCTACAGGTCTTTGATTAATTAATATTTAATGGCTTGGAAATGGAGATAGCTTTGGTGAGTTTTGAGAAGCGGGGAGATGGAGGCAGTGATGGAGAAACCTACCAAAACCAAAACTCACTGGATCATCCGCGCTTGGTCCACAACAAAGAAATATACTCGAGAAGTCCACAGCAGAGCTCATGGAAAATGAACGACATGAACAACACAATGATGGGCTCCACTGAGAATACGGTGGATTATTACAGTCCCCATTTGTTTGATGAGGACATTCTGGATATGGATATGGACCATGTGAACAACGAACGAGTTCTTATTAATATCGCCGGGCTGAGGTTCGAGACCCAGTTGGGCACCCTGAACCAGTTTCCCGACACTTTACTGGGAGATCCTGACAAGAGAATAAAGTATTTCGACCCCCTCAGGAACGAGTATTTCTTTGATCGCAACAGACCGAGTTTTGACGGAATTCTTTATTTCTATCAGTCCGGCGGAAAAATCCGGCGACCTGTTAACGTGTCGATCGACGTCTTTGCCGACGAAATCCGCTTTTATCAGCTGGGAGAAGAAGCGATGGATCGTTTCCGCGAGGACGAGGGATTTATCAAAGAAGAAGAGAAACCGTTGCCACAGAACGAGTTTCAGAAGCAGGTATGGCTAATTTTTGAGTACCCCGAAAGCTCTAGTCCTGCGCGAGGCATCGCAATAGTCTCAGTGCTCGTCATCACCATTTCCATCATAACTTTCTGTCTGGAAACTTTACCCGAGTTTCGCGACGAGCGAGAGCTTCCAGTGACCAGTCGCGCGATCAATGGTACCCAAGAGCGCCCGTCGCTCACCTTCACCGACCCGTTCTTCATCATTGAAACCACCTGCGTGATTTGGTTCACCTTTGAGCTCTTTGTGCGCTTCTTTGCTTGTCCCAGCAAGTCTGAATTCTCCAAAACCATCATGAACATCATTGACATTATGTCTATTATGCCTTACTTCATCACACTGGGCACAGAGCTGGCGGAGCAGCAGGGCCAGGAGCACAACAATGGCCAGCAGGCCATGTCTCTGGCCATACTCAGAGTCATTCGCTTGGTTCGGGTGTTTCGCATATTTAAGCTCTCTAGACACTCCAAGGGGCTTCAGATCTTGGGTCAGACTCTGAAAGCCAGCATGCGAGAGCTGGGCCTCTTGATCTTTTTTCTTTTCATTGGTGTCATATTGTTCTCCAGTGCAGTCTTCTTTGCTGAGGCAGATGAACCTGAGTCTCACTTCTCCAGCATCCCAGATGCCTTCTGGTGGGCGGTGGTGACCATGACAACAGTTGGGTATGGTGACATGAGACCGGTGACAGTGGGGGGCAAAATTGTGGGCTCTCTCTGTGCCATTGCAGGGGTGTTGACCATTGCACTACCGGTGCCCGTCATTGTGTCTAACTTCAACTATTTCTACCACAGAGAAACTGACCAAGACCAGGCATCTCTCAGAGATGAGCCTAATAATGGTAGCCCTTCAAACCCATGTGATGAACTTCCTGGGCTGAGGAAGTCATCAACCTCCAACTCAAGAGATACAGAACACAATGAAGAAACAAACATGCCTGTTGAAAAGACTAACATGAAAGCCAACAGCAGAATGGATATTAAACGGTCCCTTTATACATTTTGCTTGGATGCTAGAGAAACGGACCTCTAGTTTGTCCATCACCACCCCATTGCACTACCGGTGCCCGTCATTGTTTCCAACTTCAGCTATTTTTATCTCAGGGATACTGACCATAAGCAGGCATCTCTCAGAGAACTGTGTTGAAGAAATCTTCCAATCTCTCAAGAGATGGAGAATACAGTGAGCAATCCAACATGTTTGAGAAGACTAACATGATAAACTGGATATTAAACGCTCCTGAGAAAGACAAACCTCTAGTCCATCCATGCTAAGTTAATGCACTCAAAGTCTGTGCAATCCAAGGATCAACGCACTGCTAAAATCCTGGAAAGTTGCAGTTATTTTTTTTAAAGTACATTTTAATCTGTTGATCTCTTGGGCATCAACAGCTTTTAAGCGTTACTTTTAGGATTTCTTATTCAGAACAGAAAACAAAATAATGATTAATTAAAATATGGAGAATTTTCTGGGACGCTTTGAAATTCGATCACAGGCCTTAACTCTTTCACCACCTCTTCTATTGTGTATAGTTCCCCAATTACACCAACTAAAGTAAAAAGCCAAAATAGGTTTTCTTCTTTTAAAGCATTATATATATATATATATATATATATATATATATAAATGCATGTACATATTTTTTTTGTAAAATAATTGTTTGGTCTTTAGGGTCTTGATCAATACCACTTTTACTGTTAGTCTAAAACACAGTTTATGTGACGTTTGTTGCTATCAGTATCTTAAAATTTATTTATAGCAATATTTTTTCACTCAATTTTAAAACTCAATGGCGTATGAAATCTAAGAAGCACTTCAAGGAAAAGGACTACTTTAATGTGTTTTGCCGCTGAATTCACAACGATGAAGCCTTGTCGACTTTTTTTTTTTGATGTAAGATGGATTCAAGCAGAAACAACAGTGTACAGGAGAGAGAAACCACAACAAATGACTGAACCATGATAATCTACTGAAACCAGAGGAGAACTTGAAGAATATCCAGTGATCCATTCTCATATAAGGTCAGTCTCCTCATTAAGTCTTCACTGTCTGTTTCACTTGCTTTCAGTGCTTTTCTTGCGTTTAAAATGTCTTTTTATACACAATTGTAACCAGTTATTGTTTTTTATAATATTTTATAACATTGTACTATTTCAGCATTTGTTCATTTAACCCTAATAGACCCCCCCCCCCCACAATGATTTATGTACCATGTAAAAAACGTTAATCCAAAAAATGTGCAAGTATTCAAGTATGTATTCTTTAATATGTTTATTTCAGAGCAGTCGATTTGCACACTTTTCAGTTTTCATGATTCTAGAATATTCCCTCACCTCACTGTGACCCCCTGTAAAATACCTGAAACGGCATGCCGGGCGATTAAAATTGCAGAGCATGTTGTTATGAGGGATTTCACAGTGTGAGCTGTTGTCATGTGTAGTTGTGACCAATATTTAGTAAAAATAGGTAGGGGTGAATTTTCCAATGACTTGGAAAAAGTGTCCCAATCAACCTGAATTCACTCTATTATTAAAGGGATAGCTCACCCAAAAATGAAAATTCATCTTTTACTCACTTCCAGTAATAACCAGACAGTTGACGGTAGCCATTGACTTTCATAGTAGGGAAAACATACTATGGAAGTCAATGGTGCCACAGAACTCTCTGGTTACCAACATTATTCAAAATATCTTCTTTTGTGTTCAACGGACGAAAGATAGTACAGATTTTGAACAACTTGAGGGCGAGTAAATGATGACAAAATTTTCATTTTTGGGTAAACTATCCCTTTAAATTGTTCTAAACAAGTGTTTCAATTTGTACACAGCCATTGCATTGCATGATCTAAAATTCAGAGAATTAGTGCATTCATGTTTATTCATGTTGAGCTGTCAAATGACATATCAAAAAATAGTGACAATCAGTAAATGTGTGAGTTCACTTCCATTATTGACGCTGTTTGAACTTCCTGTATGCAGGTGCTTGAAAGACAGCGAGTCATTATTAGGTGCCAGGAACCAGAAAATAAGTGTGTGATTTTGCTAGGGGCGATCACGGACAGGGTTGTTCTATGAGGAGTGACGTATCCTGTTTCACAGAGGATTAGATATGCCCGTTATAGGTTATATCACATAACCTTTGAGAAAGTGTTTGAGTGTGTGTACTGGATGCTTATTTTGGTTGCATAGATACATGAGACAGCTGCATTTGGACAGTGGGCAGTAGGTCAGGACTGACAAATATAAAGACTGATAGCAATAAAACGTAAGCACATCCAAATTACATATTGTTAATTATGTGACTACAGGAAGATATGCAGTTTGAACTGAGCTCTTCAACAGGTTATTGCTGGAATATTTGCAAATACCATGAGGAATTAAAACACTTCTATTGGTCAATAGACTGACGTAGATAAGTGTTAAAAGAGATGTGGTGATTAGACATGGCTGATGAAGAGCAATATTGTTTAAGCTCTTGAAAGTGCTTCACGATTGCAAACATCACAACTGTCTGTTTTTTTTAATGTGTGCAAGCTAATCATGTTATATTTGGTTGAAGAGGAGGTTCTGAGCTCATCATAAGCATTCGCTGGAGATGTGATGAGCTCAGACCCTTCTTTTCAACCAAATATAACATGATTAACATGATGGTTAGACTGCGAATGGGGACGAATTTGACAAGGATGACAAGGATGATTCACTGCACTACAATAGTCCAAAACAGCACAAACCCGTGCCATTAAAAAGAGATGAATAACATTAGATTATAACCTGTGCTCGTTACTTTAATGGCCTTTTACCTTTTAAGTTTGAAATGTAATGCATTGCAGAGCACCTAAATATACATAGGTCACAATCAACAAACAGCAACTTTGTAGATTTACTATAGTCAAGATTATATATGACATATCAGACGTTTAATGTCCTCGACAACCTCTGTAGTCCCATTTAGCCACTTGTTAGGAACCGCCTTTTTCAAGACGTAGAAGTAAAAGCTCCATCACAAGAGGGCCTTACTGATGTATTTTATGTTGTAGAATAAAACTTGAAAATATCTTGAGATTGAGTTATCCACAAACCTTATTTCAGGTATTTAACAAAAGGCCAATAAAAAAATAAAAAAATTCACTCTGTACCAGAGAATTGGATTTAAACTTGTTAATTCAGCTAAAAAGTAGTTTAGATATACATTTTGAAATATTTTGACATCTTCTTAAAGGGATAGTTCACCCAAAATGAAAATTCACTCACCGTCAAGTTGTTCCAAACCTGTATGAATTTCTTTCTTCTGTCGAACACACTAGAAGATATTCTGAAAAACAGTTGATGGGTCCCATTGACTTCCATAGTATTTTCATAGTAAGTCAATGGGGCTCATCAACTGAGCAGTTGTGATTGTGGATTGCTTGTCTTTATTGAATCCGTTATCTGTATTGATTATAGCATGCTTCCTTCATTTGCAATCAAATGGCCATTGTATTACTGAATCTTACCTGTTACTGTACACCGATAGACGCACTTTTGTCAGTGTGATCTGGCTGTAGGTGAAAAAAATGAAAATTCTGTCATTAATTACTCACCTTCATGTCATTCCAAACCTGCAAGACCTTCATTCATCTTTGAAACACAAATTAAGATATTTTTGATTAAAATCCGAGAGCTTTCTGACCACATTAATTATGGAAATTTCATTTTTGGGTGAACTAACCCTTTAAGGCATTTTATTTATTTGTATTTATTTAAGTATAACTTGGTTTCAACTTAACATTGAAATGCTTAAGGATGGAAAATTGTCACCCTGGCTCAGAAAGGGTTAGTTTGCTGGTGTGAAAACAGGATAAATGTGGTCTAGGTAATTTTGTGTCTATTCACAGTCAAACATCTGTGTATTGATGAATTGGATCTCAGTGTGTTTTATTTTTCTCATAGTCTCTTCAGTCAAATGCTTCAATATTGGAGATAAAGTGTGATTTCAGCACCACAGACAGCTCCATAAATTCTAGCAAAGCTTGTAAAAGTACACAATTAATTTGCAAGCCATTTAATAAAAGAAACCTTTTGAATGGTGGACAATCATTATTGTAACAGATGAAAATGGCATTAGAAGCTTTATCAAAGACTTAACCTCTAGTCACACTCCTTATGACCCACAGTAATGCGTAAAGCAGCAGAGCGTCCTGCAGCTTTGTGAAGTACAATCTGAGCATGATGTTTACAGGAATGTTCAAGGTTCAATACTGGCTCAATGAACTGCATGTCTTTGGACTGCAATTTTGGACTAATGCTGATTTAACTGAAAGTAGTTTTTGACTTTTAAAGGAAAATAATAGAATAAAATAAAATAAATAATACAGTTGTTCTCAAACGTTTACATACGCCTTGCAGAATCTACAAAATGTTAATTATTTTAACAAAATAAGGGATCATACAAAATGCTATTTTTTATTTGGTACTGCTCTGAATAAGATATTTTACATAAAAGATGCTTACAAAGAGTCCACAAAATGACCCCGTTCAAAAGTTTACATACCCTTGATTTGTAATACTGTGTGTCGCTACCTGGATGAATCACAACAGTTTTTAAATAGTTTTGTTTTGTAATGGTTGTTCTTGAGTCCCTTGTTTGTCCTGAGCAGTTAAACCGCCCAATGTTCTGCAAATTCTTCAGTTTTCCAGCCTCTTTTGCATATCTGAACCCTTTCCAGCAGTGACTATATGATTTTAAGATCCATCTTTTCACACTGAGAACAATTGAGGTACACAAACAGAAGTTAAAATACGGGTGTGGAACGACATGAGGATGAGTGAATAATCACAGAATTTTTGGGTGAACTATAATTTTAAAATGTGTTTTAAAAAGTATAGGGCCCTATTTTAACTATCTAAGCACATAGCTAAAGTGTACGGCGCAAGTGCACTTAGGCCGTGTCCGAATTCACTTTTGCTAGTTTAACGACGGGAAAATGCGCATGGTCTAAAAGGGTTGTCCCTATTCTCTTAATGAGTATTGGGTGTGTTTTGTGCAACAAACCAATCAGAGTCTCATCTCCCATTCCCTTTAAAAGCCAGTTGCGCTTGCACCATGGCGAATTCGCTATTTACATGGTGGAATATAGACACCCTCAACCTGACGAGTCAGTTTAAATACATGTGTGTATTGCCACGAATGGTTAAATAAGTACCCAATTTCATTCGTCATTACTGCAAATAGGTAATTCTGATGCAATGACTATCCATTATGACATGTAGGCATTTTTATCTTTATGTACACAATAATAATCTTTTACATGGTAATCGTTTTAAAATTTAATATTTAAAATTTTTTGTGTGCTGCTGCCCTGTGTGTGTAATAAGCAGAGTGTACGTGCGTTGTGGACTCACCTATAGACATATATTATTAACACGCCCTCTAAATAACAAAAAATACTGTGCTATTGACTTTAGACCAGGTTTTTGTTGGTCAATGGCACAGTCTATTTCAGTTGCCTCAAAATAGCAACACGCCTTCAATGCGCCTGAACACACCTCGTTTTCAGAACAGCGTGCACAAATGGGTGCGAATTTATTTAAACAACGTGACGCAGGACGTGAAAATAATAACTGTGTAGGGCTGAAACTATCAAAAAACATTTGCGTCGCACCTGGCGCCCCATTGCACCAGATGTATGATAGGGCCCATAGTGTTTGACCCACATCGAACCCTCCACATTTTTAAAATATTTTTTTATTTTAATATTATTATTATTATTTTTTGTACTGAAGAACAAGTTGAAATTATGCCAAAAATACTGTGAATGGAGCTTAACTTGTATTGAACCCAGAACATCCTATTAATCTTACAAAATTTAGCAAATGTTTGACTCCCAAAAGTACAATGTGTCTCCATTTTAAGGAATACAGCAAAAACTCTTTTATTAGATAGAATTGACAAGTAGCGTGATTCTCACCTCCCTCTCGTGTTAGTATTTTCACAGGAAGTGTCACACGCAGTGAAGCTGGCAGGATAAATCAGGTTCATTCTGGCAGAACTGCGGTGCTAAACTACATCAGCCTACAAAAACACTGTGAGGATTGTTTAAAGCTGTTATAGAGTTACTGGGAAATCACTAACCAATTTGACTTGTGAATCTTGAAAAGACAGACATTTAAACTAGGCAAAGTAAAAATTCAAATACCTACATGGTCATGTCAAACATGACCCAACTATGATTAGATCTAATCATAATTTAGTCATATTTTAGTTTTTCATGAGCATTTCCCGTTAGAAATAAAACGTTTTTGTTGCTGTTGTTGTGAGTTTGAGACCTCTATGCAAATGCCTTGTACTCATATAAAATGAGACACTTAGGCCAAGTACAACACTGTAAAGTTTCAGGAGTGTCATCCAGATTTAAATGGAGTGAGTCCCCTAAATTGTCTTTCCATTTGTGTACAAGCAGGACTTGCTCCTGAAAAGTTTTTGTGTTTGTTATCTGCTAATCTGACCAAAGTAACATTACAATGACAAAAGACCGAGGTGTTGTGTTTTGTTTAAAGGCCGCTTTACAGAACCCACTCTTGCATTGTTGCCATGTCCACTTATTATAAGCATTTTTGGGGTTCTTGTTTAAGCTTGGCTCATAAAACAATCAAGTTTATGGATTTATTAAAGCGAGGAGGTGCGGGTCTCAATATTTCGTTCTTATTTTCAACATAAAGTATTTCCATTTATTTAATTTTTATGAGCTTGTTCTTGTTTGCTGATTTGTTTGCAAGATCACGTATGTGGGGTAACGCAACGCTGCTTTATCATATTAGATACAGTTGAGTGTGTTAAATGATGTTAAGCATTACTGTGCTTTTGCTCTGCGCCTGCTATGAGACACCTGTTGCACACTGCAGTAAGTTAGATCAATATTAGAATATCATATTAGTAAATGCTGGATGGCTTGTGTCGCTAAATGGCATGCCATTCATTTTTAAAACATATTGTATGACGGAGAAAATGCTGTATTACTGTACAATAATTACTTAAATGTCTACAAACAGTTGTTCTCTGTCTAATAAAACATATTAAAGCATCTTTGGTGTTTCTATGGTTTCTACAAAATAAAACTAGAAATCGAGGGTAACGCAGGTATGATGTCATTGATAGGCGACGCATCGACACGGTCCCGGTCCTGGTTAAAATTGCTTATTTCTCTGGAACATTTTTCTCTTTAAACATTCTTGAAAACATTTGGGATAATGTAAGTACACGAGCAAACAAAATATATAATATATAACACTGTTCTAGTGGTTTTTGGATATCTTACATATTGTGCCTTTAAAAAATAAAATAAATTATATTACAATGATTTAATAAATTACAAATTGTGTTTTGTTTTTAAATATATAATTGGTTATCATGTGTGGTTGCATTTAGAGTAGAAGTAAACCCGTTGGTTGTGTTGTTGTTAGGTTGTTTGTTAGAGTTGGATTGCTTATCCTGATGTGACTGTGTTGTCTTGTCTTTGTAATATAAAAAAAGGCTTCAAGCAAGAGAACCATTCCGGGTCTCTTATATAAGCGGCCCTTTCTCTTTGACTGCCGCTCATAGAGCGTAAAGGGCCTTTCAATTAAACAAGAAAAAAGAACGTCTTAAAAGGAAAGGAAAAGTGATGTGGAAAGAAACAGATTTAACCTCATGATCTGAGTGGAAGTGGATTAAAATATATCACTTTTAAAAAATATATACTTTGACATTTTCCTGCTGGTTTTCATTTTGTTTTAAGACAGTCAAAATTCAGTTAACAGTATTACTTTATTATGTTCCTCTATGTGCCATTTCTATGTTGGCTTTTTAAAGTCTGCAATAATCGCTGTTTTCAACACATATTACTTCTGAATTCTAACGTATTTCCAAGATATTCAAGGAGTGCAAAACATTTGTAAATTTAATATCATACATTGTGTTTTTGTTTATTTTATTGAGCTCTATGGTGTGTTTTTGTTACTTTGGAGCTTGAAGTGTCCAGAATATTTTTCAAAAATTGAGTTTGTGTTCCAAAGAAGTAATCAATATGAGTTTGAAAGAACATAAGGGTGATTAAGTGATTTGTATTATTTGAGCTCTGTAGCTTAAATGACTAAAGACATTATACTTCAAATCCTGTCAGGTGAAGGTTTCTCAGCCTGCTTGGTAGTTTTCTGGTTAAGAAATATGAATTCAGAAATGCTTTGCTCATTTTGCTTTTAAGAGATTATATGAGCTGCATTAGACATGAGACTTTAGATGAACTGTTGGGCTGGTTGTTTTATGGCTCTGCATTGTTGTATTTCCTCTGGATTACATAGATGAATGTGTCAACTAATTACAAAACTAGTGCGACCCCTAACACATATTCTTCTCTTTTTATGGGTCACGACCAAGATGCCACATTTTAACATAAGCATCATAAATCCTGCAAAGTTTTTTATATTGTCATTTAAAAAAAAAATATATATATATATATATATATATTTTTTTATATTGTAAATAAACATGTACATTTATAAGACTATACTTAGTATTATATTACTTTTGTTTGCATCAAATTATTGTGGAGTTTTTCTTTTGCTATTTGAGCAAATGGGAACACACAAAAAAATATATTTAATGTAGTCTATCATTCACCACTATAGAAGTTTACCCAACTATGACGACTTTTGCTTTTGAGAAACCCGGAAATGTGAAAAGGGTCAATTACTAATTATTTCAAACAGTATTTTAAAGTGAAGATCATGGTAACCTGCTAGTAATGACTCAAATCCATCGGAAGGAATTACTATCCCAAACCTTAGAAAAACCTCAAAAGCTTACAAAGACTTCAATCATTATTAGGTAGTTATTAGGGCTGGGACAATAAATCGATTTCTCGATTTGCGATGCATAGATTTATTGTCCAAGCCCTAGTAGTTATCATGCTTTTCACTTTAGAATACTGTTCCAAATAATTAGTAATTCCTTCTTAAGGATTTGTTAATACTTGAGTCCTTACTAGTGAGTTACCATAACCCTCACTTTAGAATTAATTTATGAATACATTATGCATTATGCATTATGCACATTAATTATGAACCTGTATATAGTAGTTCTTAGTAGTCCTCTGGGAGGTATGAAAAATAGTAGTTACTGATTAGCTAATAGTGAACTACCACATTCAACTGAGCACTAATACTTACTAACTCGTTAATCAGAGTTTCTTGTTAGTTACTAGAGTGTTAATTAATAGCAGTTACTAGAGTTTTAATAATGCGTTACTCACTTGTTCCTGTGTGATTATTCATTAATGACGGAACAGTATTCTAAAGTGTTACAGAGGACATTACTGATGAATTTTATGACACAATAAAATGTGAAAATATCTTAAGCTTGTGTTAACCACATACCTTATTTCAGGCAGTAATCAAAAAGGCCTAATAAAAAAATAAATAAAAAAAAAACCTTTGACATCAGGACCATAGAACCGGATGTGCTAAAAATGCTAACTGATTTCTAGGTTTTGGCCTACAAAAATACGTCAATTTCTGCAGTACTCTATATTTGGCCACCCATATTGACCGAGATATTTTCTCTGGTATTTCTGCTTTAATCGTGACAATGCTGCTTGTTTTTATACTTTTTACTAACAGAAACAATAGTTATTGAGGGAAAAAATTATCTCTGTGTACTGTACATCTTGATTTTTTTTATTTGTCCCATCCCTGACAACAACAAAACAATGGGATTACAGTTCAGTGCTACGGATGATTTCGAATGTTAATCTCTTTATTTGTATAGATTTTTTTTTTCAAATCATTTGAACATGGTTGTCTGAAGATTTATAAGGTCAAGGTCAGGGCTATGACCTTTATAGAATGCAGGTGATATATTAATTTAGCAGATGCTTTTATCCAAAGTGACTTGCAGTGTATTTAAGGTTTAAGTGTTTTCATTTCACTGCTGCATTTCATTAAATAGGGCACTATTTGAGGGGACAGCTATTTGTAGTGGTGCACTCATTCAATCCCACAATGAACTGCAATAACGAGTGTACAACAGATGTATGCTCAACAGCTAGAGAATACCCATAATGCACTGTGAGAGTCACATGCGGAATGATTTCCTGCATCTGACTAGAAGATGGCACCCTCAGCTGAATCATCTATCCATTTCCAAACCGCTGGTCCAATGTGGCTGCAGTGTAGTATCATATCATCTTAATTGATTATTAAATTGTTTAATTAAGGTTTGTACATGCTAATTTCCATGACAGAGTTCACGATACATTTTGTTAAACTAATGGAGCTGCCAGTTTGCTAAATTTCAAATAATTATTAAACAGCAAGCACAAACTATGTAACATCAGCAGCCCTTCTGTCGCACTCGGTGTCTGAATTCACTCACTCATTTTCATTCACCCCATCAAGTGAACTACAGGTGCTGGTCATATAATTAGAATATCATCAAAAAGTTGATTTATTTCACTAATTCCATTCAAAAAGTGAAACTTGTATATTATATTCATTCATTACACACAGACTGATATATTTCAAATGTTTATTTCTTTTAATTTTGATGATTATAACTGACAACTAAGGAAAATCCCAAATTCAGTATCTCAGAAAATTAGAATATTACTTAAGACCTATACAAAGAAAGGATTTTTTGAAATCTTGGCCAACTGAAAAGTATGAACATGAAAAGTAGGAGCATGTACAGCACTCAATACTTAGTTGGGGCTCCTTTTGCCTGAATTACTGCAGCAATGCGGCGTGGCATGGAGTTGATCAGTCTGTGGCACTGCTCAGGTGTTATGAGAGCCCAGGTTGCTCTGATAGTGGCCTTCAGCTCTTCTGCATTGTTGGGTCTGACATATCGCATCTTCCTCTGATGCCCTCTGGGGTTAAGGTCAGGCGAGTTTGCTGGCCAATTAAGAACAGTGATACCATGGTCCTTAAACCAGGTACTGGTTGCTTTGGCACTGTGTGCAGGTGCCAAGTCCTGCTGGAAAATGAAATCTGCATCTCCATAAAGTTGGTCAGCAGCAGGAAGCATGAAGTGCTCTAAAACTTCCTGGTATATGGCTGCGTTGACCTTGGACCTCAGAAAACACAGTGGACCAACACCAGTAGATGACATGGCACCCCAAACCATCACTGACTGTGGAAACTTTACACTGGACCTCAAGCAACGTGGATTGTGTGCCTCTCTTCTCTTCCTCCAGACTCTGGGACCCTGATTTCCAAAGTAAATGCAAAATTTACTTTCATCAGAGAACATAACTTTGGACCACTCAGCAGCAGTCCAGTCCTTTTTGTCTTTAGCCCAGGCGAGACGCTTCTGACGCTGTCTGTTGTTCAAGAGTGGCTTGACACAAGGAATGTGACAGCTGAAACCCATGTCTTGCATACGTCTGTGCGTAGTGGTTCTTGAAGCACTGACTCCAGCTGCAGTCCACTCTTTGTGAATCTCCCCCACATTTTTGAATGGGTTTTATTTCACAATCCTCTCCAGGGTGTGGTTATCCCTATTGCTTGTACACTTTTTTCTACCACATCTTTTCCTTCCCTTCGCCTCTCTATTAATGTGCTTGGACACAGAGCTCTGTGAACAGCCAGCCTCTTTTGCAATGACCTTTTGTGTCTTGCCCTCCTTGTGCAAGGTGTCAATGGTCGTCTTTTGGACAACTGTCAAGTCAGCCGTCTTCCCCATGATTGTGTAGCCTACAGAGCTAGACTGAGAGACCATTTAAAGGCCTTTGCAGGTGTTTTGAGTTAATTAGCTGATTAGAGTGTGGCACCAGGTGTCTTCAATATTGAACCTTTTCACAATATTCATTTGGGATTTTCCTTAGTTGTCAGTTATAATCATCAAAATTAAAAGAAATAAACATTTGATGAATGTGTGTAATGAATGAATATAATATACAAGTTTCACTTTTTGAATGGAATTAGTGAAATAAATCAACTTTTTGATGATATTCTAATTATATGACCAGCACCTGTATATTAGTGGACTAATTGTCACAGGTGCGTGCAGGCAGGAAGACGAAGACAGGCAGGTACAGTTCCAAATGTAGTTTAATCTCAAATAATCTAAAGTCAGTCAGGCGGGCAATGGCACAACACGCTTAAACATAACGGTGACCGGACAAGGAGTGCAGGAGAAGGAACCACTTAAATAGTGAACACAAACGAGGAAGATAAATACACACAGCTGACACGTGAACTAATAATGACGGTAACCAAGGAGACAGATGAGTGGCGGGAATCTGAACAAAGAAACACGTGACAAATGAAAACAAACTGAAAGTCCTTGAACCAAACTAAACATAATGGTGACAGGAATAGTGAATGAGGGTATAGGGGGCAATTTCGAACACAGCCCATGGGCATGGCCTGCGAATGCTTTGCCGCTGGCCCCAGTGTCCATAGAAATTTTGCATGCCCAAATTCTAGTGTGACTGTTGATTATTAGTTCTCTTAAAGGTGCTTTAACGTGGTTCAGCATGGTCATTACGTTTTATGTAAATGACATGGGTACTAGTGAGTTTTAGATGGTGGTCTACACAAAAATGTATTATCTTCCTAGTCCAACAAAAAAGAAGCAACTTAGGCATCACTACACAGGATTTTCTCCATCATCAACTCTTTTCACCAAATTTTATATAGGGTTTTATACAATATGGTTTCAAAGCAGCATCATAGTAATAAGCAGGATAAATCAGTGATGCAAACTTCATCAGATATGAGAAATTCTAATTCTACAGTAAAGCAGCTCTACAGAAGACAATAGTGTCATTATTCAGCTCAAGTCAGTTCAGTGTTGATTCAGTGTATGGCAGTGGTCTACGCAATCGTGTATGCCATATCAGTGTTTACACTTGTTTTTTGTCTTTGTCGATCGTACATGTACTGATTTTTCATTGTGTCAGCTGGTAAAGCACGATGATGAGTCTCTATATATTCCTTTGTCTATATGCACTCGCTCAGCGTGAACAATGATATACAGCTGATTCCACAAGACAGAGGGAAGCTAGTGAGGGACAGGCATAAATATTTGAAGTGGAACACAGCCCAAGTCGACCAAGCAGAAATTCTTCATTAAAATTTGTGTCTACAAGTCTCAAGAGACTTCAAAACAACACAGGATATAGTAAAGGGACAAAAATTATGGCCTAAATAAAGCAGGAAATTTAATCAGGAGTTTGTTTTAATTGTATATGTTCATCAGTCACCTTTTACACATTCATGATTCTTCTGATCCCTTTCTCTTCTTATTCAAGGTCCCAGTTCATTCAGCTTGATCATGAATGAATGGTCTTGCTCAGAGTGCCGCTTGGAATAGTGTTCAGCAACTCGTTCAATTAAAGGGCCGTGTTTGTTCTGTACATTCAAACAATGAAATGTTCTTTCACACTTTGGATGCTGTTTGTTCATATATAGTCAGTCTTTGAAGGCATTAAAAAAGTCACAAGTTTGAAAACACATGCACTGTATCACAAGCTCATGTATCATATATCCTTTCCTTCCAAGGTGCATGCAATTTTTTTGGGGCATCCAGGCGTCTGGTGCCCGGGGCCTTGCAGGATTATAATCCATTCTTGACATAACAACACAAGTACCTCATGAGCCGCAGACACACTTGAATTATTAAGGGAAACTGAGCTCAGCTGCTTACAGAAACAAATGAGTGTGTTTGATCAAGGAATCTGATATGCTGATCTAGATCACTTAACATGTTCAGCATCAAGTATGAGGATTATGGTGCGTTATAGCTACTATATAAAAACTACAATTTTTCATTTTTATATCAAATACGTGATGTACTGGTTATATAAGTGGAAGCAGCATATAAAAGCAGAAGGACTAGTGAAGCGAGTATTGTGTCTCTATCAGGTTAAATTAAGGCGTAATGATTCCCAGAGGCAGTGAGGGGGATGGAGGAAAACAAATTCTTATTAAGGTCAGTTTAATTCTCAAGAGATTACTTTTACAGCTATTTAGGTTACTTGTTTTATCAGAAATGATTGATTATTATTCATTATAACATCAATAATTATTACTGTAACTAATACATTTGTAACTATTTCCCCACCAGCATTTTTTTTTAAATCATTTTCAACTTGAATGTGGGTAAGTTTAATTAAAAAGCAATATTAAAGCTGAGAAAATCACACTTTTTGTCAAAGACTACATCCAGATCGGATTCAAAACATAGATGGTGTAGATCAAATGATCACGTTATTTTACATGTGCGTAAGCAATCTTCTATCGACTGTTTCTGCATCTTCACCTGTGTTTTGATCCGGAGATTCTGTACTGACAAGTAAATGTTATAAGACAAGTAAGACAAGAGTCCCCAATTAGAATAGGATTCCCCCCCACTAGAATATGCCTGTTTTCATCAAAAATCTTTTGCATGTAAGCTCTGTTTTCAGAAATTTCACTGAAAGGAGATACTGTACATGCACATGCTCAGTTCACAAGGAATTGTGGGTGCTAACAGATGCTTAGTTGTAGGCTAGGTATGTAGTTGTTGTTTTTTAAAGAATTATTACAATATTTCTTTTAATTGAATTATTAAAAAAACTATTATTATTATTATTATTAACAATTGCTCTACCTTTTCCATTTCATGGCAGTGTTGTTAGGCATTTCAACCATGATCTTTTCATGATGTTTCAATGTTTTTATGGTTAATCTATTGTTTATTTTCTGAATAGTCGATTAATCCTTTTTGGTTAATTTACCCATAAATAATAACCAATCATTTTCCAATAAATAATAAGCGTAGCTAATCTATGTATGAACTTTTACCTAATGATAATCACAAAAGATAAGGTTTATGCAGTGTAATCCTAATTAGGAAAGGTGTTTACTATGGCTACGTTCACGGTCACTTTTTGGGATTTACAGCAGCAACTGCTTTTAAGTGTGAATCCTAAAATGTTTTGTTCATTCAGGATATTAAAGTAGCTGCTTGAATATGTTCATTCAGCTGTATAAATATGTATGGCAATGTCCATAAAACCGTTAAGTTTTACAGCAATTGACAGCGCATTATTAAATAAATGAGTCCAGTTGAGGCGTGAGTTCATCCATTAGATATTTTAAATAACCAACAACAGCGTTAAATGCTTGATAAGTGGTTTCAGAGAGTACGTTTGTCTCACAGCCACTGCAGAAAAAAAAAAAAACAGAATGCTGCATTAAGGCAGCCGTATTAAGCACAAAATATAGGACTGACAACCGTATTCTAGTGCTGTGTAAAACTAATCTGTAATAATCCAAATACTTGAACGCATAGAAATTCTGAGATACGCAAATATCTCACTTTCACCCAAAGTATAATTTCCCTTTAAGGAAAGACTTTTTTTTTTTTCTGACGTCATGACGCACAAGCCTATCTTGAACTTCTGCTCAACCGCCATTTTCTTTTTCTCTCCGGACTCGGATGAAAAAGGTAGGTTGGAAATTAGTTTTAATTCATATACTCGAAAATGCAACTTTTGGACGTGTGTTTTAGTTTATGAGTTAATTAAGGTTGTTTGTGAACATGAATACTAATGAAATCATAATTAACCGAACTTTTGAACGTACATTTGCGATATAGCGTTACTGAATATGTTTTATATATACAATATGTTGTATTTACTCGTTTGTTTTATAGAAATGTGTTCAGTTTGGATCTTGGGATTATGTGTATAAAATAATTTTTAAAAGTGATGCCTCCTTAACCGTCTGTGCCGTGCGAGATATTGGAAATGTTTTGGGGGGGGAAGTGCTCGGGGAGTGGGACAAAATGCTCGAATTTGAATTCCTGCAGTATAATATTGATATAGTTTGCTTTTAAAGTAATGTTTGTCTGTTTTTTTATTTGTCTTTGAAACGTTAGCTCGACTTTTTTTCGCCCAAAATGATGATGAAAGTCTGTGGCTGAATCCGAAATCTCCCCCTAAACCCTCAATCACTATTCCCTACTTTAGTCCACTAATACAGTTCACTTGAAGGAGTGAATGAAAACAAGTGAGAGAATTCGGACAGCCACTGTGTGTACATCGGCTGTACACTCGTTATTGCGGTGCAATGTGGGATAGAATGAGTGCACTCAATAATGTCCACTGTGGTTTCGGACACCACTATAAATGGCTGTGCCCTAAAATAGTGCCCAATTTAAGGGTATAGGGGGCGATTTCGGATTCAGCCTGTTATGAAAGTCATTGTGCTTAACGCTAAAGCGCCATTCATTTGCCTAACTCGAAGTGTTTCATCCCGGTAAAAATTTCAGGGTTTTCTTTAGTAGAATTTTTTTTTTTTTTTTTGCAGAAATAGTAGTATTTTCACAACTAATTCATTACTTGGTCTGTAGCAAAGCATTTCTACCACTTAAATACTAAAAAAAATTTCTCCCCTTAGGACCAAATTCTTTTTAATGTTTGACGACTGAGGAGCACACTTTGCTATAAAGTTACATGGTAAGTAATTTCTATTAATTTAAGTAATTTCTAATTTCTTCTATAATTGATAATAGATAATATGAATTACTAATGTTGGATATGTTTGAGCAAATTCCATCTAATGTTGTCTAACGTTATTGACTTGCGGGTGTGTAGAGGTGCCTGTTAACTTGCTGAAAGCCAAAGCAGCCACAGACTTTAACTTTTAACAGAGGCTGAAAAAAGGACAAATGAAATGGTTGTCAAGGACTAAATAGCACGTTTGCTTACAGATGGCAGGAGGTAGTGAACCAGGACCCCAGTACCAGGGATTTCAAGGCGAAGTGGCCTGCGCTTTTCAGACATTACAAGGTATTGAAAAAAGAAGTTAAAGTTCTGGTTTTACTGGCTAAATATATTTTATGAGTTGATATAATACAATTTTGCATGTGCAGTGTGACTATTGTTGACAGTTTTTTTTTTCTTTCTGATTTCAGATCAATGCAGAGTTCAATAGGCTTATGGTTGTTCCACTGGAAGACACATTCCTCCAGTTAGATGTGTACACGAGTCAACTAATCAGAGTAATCCGTTCAAAAGGAGGAGCAACCCGTGAGAAGACTGCTGCAATTTTTCTAATTTTGGATCAGGTACATCTGTGTGTTTTACATTAATATCAACTACACAATCTTATTTTAGTCACAGTATGTTCAACAGTAACATTTAATTGTTAAATACTTGTTTTATAGCATATACATTTGAAATTGTCATCACCACCCAATCAAATTGACTATTTAAAAGTGATAGTTAAAATAAATCATAAAAAAAAGAAGAAAAAAAATGCTGTTAATTTACTCACCCTTAGGCCATCCAAGATGTAGGTGACTTCAGTAGAATAGTAAAGAATTTTTTTTTAGCTGAAACTGTGGTCCATGGTGGTTCATATAAGTAAAAAAAGAGTCAAAGAAACATACAGGCAAAACAAAATTAATACCCGTGGGTCCAGACGATTCTTTAAGGTTTTTAAGATCCTTTAAGGTTTTATGAAGCGAAATGATCGGTCTATGCAAGAAACTGAACATTATTTACAACATTATTACCTGTATTCAACAGCCGCAGCAAACAGTCCTGAGTGCGTTCATGGCAATGTTGCATGTTAATAATGTTCAGTTTCTTGCACAGACTGATCGTTTCACTTCATAAGACCTCAATGTATTGTCAGGAGCCAGGGGTATAAATTTTTTTTGTCTGCATGTTTTTTTTTGACTCTCAAAGTGATGGTAGCCATTGACTTGCATTATATGAATCACAGAGGACTATGGTTTCAGCTAAAAAATCTTTACTGCTATACTGAAGAAAAAAAGTCACCTATATGCATCTTGGATGGCCTGTAAATTAACAGCAACTTAGAATTTCTGGGTGAACTATCCCTTTAATCAAGAATGACTAAATATATTAGGGTGTAAAGCTATTAAATTATTTGTTGATGCAGGTTTTATTTTCAGACAAAATTATAAATGCAACCAATGGCTGATTCAGATACATTTCTTAAAGGATTAGTACACTTTAGAATTCATTTCTTGATAATTTACTCACCCCCATGCTTCCGGATTCCTCATCAGAACGCCGGCTTAGTATTGGCCAGCTCCTGCATCAGCATCACATATATGCATCGTGCTGCTCACGTGTACAGCGTCTGCCAATGCTAAGCCGGCGTTCTGACGTGGAAAAAGCTCTGCGCTGAGTTTACTACATGAACAGCATAGGAGACTGACAGGGAAGAAAAGGAACTGTTGAATAAAGTCCTTATTTTTATTAAACAACCAATAAAAATTGAAAAATGCACAATACTCAAATAGTCCTTTTTGTGTTTATTATACTTGTAAATTAGTTTAACAGATTGCTAATCTCAACAAATTCGCTAATACTTTACAGTAAGGTTCATTAGTTAACTAACATGAACTAATAATGAACTGCATTTCTACAGCACACAATTAATCTTTGTTAATGTTAATTTTAACATTTACTAATACATTATTAAAATCAAGAGTTGTATTTGTTAACATTAATTAATGCACTGTGATATAAAATGAACAAACTATGAACAGCTAACAATAACAGATAATAACTAACAATTAACAGATTTACAAATACAGTAACAAATGTATTGCTCATTGTTACTTAATGTTAGTTAATTAATTAACTAATGTTAACAAATTAACCAAATTGTAAAGTGTTACCACAAATTTAAATTCAATGTAAGATCTAGACAGGTGAAACAGAATATTTTTGTAAATTGCATTCATAAAGACTTCACTTGTTTCTAAAAGAATGATTCAGTGATGGATAAATTTTAGCAGTTATTTGTTACGACCTAGTGGTGTAACAATGTAATCAATATAGTTGTTATTTGAACCATCCAGTTACTTTCAAAAAGTGGTTTATTCTATTTTGAACGGTAACGTAGACATCAGCATTTATTTCTGAATAATAAACTTTTGTATACTTCTGTGATATATATACTTTGGCCAGTCATTAAAGGATTAGTTCACTTTAAAATTCCCTGATAATTTACTCACCTCCATCTCATCCAAGATGTTTGTGTCTTTAAGTTTAAGAAATTAAGTTTTTGAGGAAAACATTCCAGGATTTTTCTTCACATAATGGACTTAAATTGCAACCAAATCAATGCAGTTTCAAAGAAAGGGCTTCAGAGGCTCTGCACGATCCCAGTTGAGGAATAGGGTCTTATCTAGAGAAACCAGCTGTCATTTTTTATATATATATATGTATATATATAAAAAATGTATATAATTTTTAACCTAAATTGCTTATCTTGCACTGCTCAGCGACGTGCCATGGATTACGTAAACATGTCGAAAAGGTCACGCTAGATGTAGGCAGAAGTACCGCCCCAAGCGAATGTCCGAAGACTAACACAAATGCCCTTTAGCAAAAAAAACTCCATCTCCAACTTCAAAATCGTCCGACATTGTTGTTTAACCCTTTTTGCTAAAGGATGTTTGTATTAGTCTTCGCACGTGCGCTTTGTAAACACGGGGGCGGTACTTCCGCATACGTCCAGCGTGACCTTTCCGACGTGATTACGCAATCCGTGGTGTGTCGCAGAGCAGTGCAAGATGAGCAATTTAGGGTTAAAAAGTATATACATTTTTTTTTTTTTTTTTAGAAAATGACAGATGGTTTGGCTATATAAGACCCTATTTCTCGTCTGGGATCGTGCAGAGCCTCTGAAGCCCGTCCTTTGAAACTGCTTTGATTTGGACCTTCAACATTTTGGTTGCCATTGAAGTCCATTATATGGAGAAAAATCCTGAAATGTTTTCCTCAAAAAAGTTTCATTTCTTTTCCACTGAAGAAAGAAAGACATGAACATCTTGAATGGCATGGGGGTGAGTAAATTATCAGGACATTTTCATTTTGAAGTGAACTAATCCTTTAATACAAACTTTTATAGTATTGTAAATTTTTATATTTTCTTGTCCTTCGCTATCCTCTGCAAAACCTGATTCTCTATTACAGATTATTCCAAATTTTTTAAATAAGAAAAATAATCACAATTGCTTTATCACAGACTGAAAACATTCACTTGAAAAGAGAGTGTGTCCTGAAGGCCCTCATTGTTTTCCTGGGGGAAAATCCTCAAGACCGTATCAAGGAGTACCTTGTGAGGTACATATTCTATTTTGATTTATTTTTCAGAAAAAGTTTAAATTTGTGTTTTGTAGTTATGATAGCAAAATATATATTTTTTAATGTTTTTTATTTTTATGTACACTACTTTAGGATAACCAGCGAGATGATTGCGAGGGTGAGCTGGAGCGCTTACATTCGAGGTATTCCAGAAAGTGCTCTTACAGCTCGATCAGCACAAGATGTCAAGATGTAGTCTTTTCAGTAGGCTACAGTGAACTTGCAGTAATGTTTGAATGTGCATATTTCTGTGTTTAAAAGAATATCTGTTTTAGTTGGATGTTTCATTTGTTTTGTTATGTTTGCAAGATTATCCATTTGTTTATTCATATGTTTATCTAGTATGAATGTGTAGTTGTATGTTCGAATCAGTAGTTGATTGGTTCACTTTAAATTGGTGAAAGGGTAATCATCTATAACTCTAAGCTGTTATAAACATTTTCCATGATCTGTTTGATGTTCATTTTTTTTATTATTATTATTATTTTTTTTACATGGCTCAGTTTAGGGCATTACCTGTAAGCTATTCTAAAGCACTTCTCATAATAAACTTATATGGTTCTATTTTAAGAATATATTAAAGGGATAGTTCACCCAAAAATGGTTGAAGAATGTTGGTAACCAGACAGTTGACGGTAGCCATTCTATAGCAGTGAGAAAAAAATACTCTGGAAGTCAATGGCTACCGTCAACTGTCTGGTTACCAACATTCTCCAACGCATCTTTTGTGTTCAGCAGAAGAAAGAAACTCGTACAGGTTTGGAACAATTTGAACCATTTTTGGGTGAACTATCCCTTTAATTGTTTTATGTGGCTCATTTAAGGGCATAACCACTATGTTTTTATATTTCTTTTTATAAATATATTAGTGGCTCAGTTTTTAGCATAATGCAATGCAAAGACAACTTTGCAAAAAGACTGTTAATGGAATGGATGTTAAGTGTGTCAGTAAATTAAATTTCATTGGCACAACAGATATGAACAGTTTGTAATGATTTCTCAAAGTTTGTAATATGGAAAATACTGTTAGCGTATAAAATGAATTAATGTTAATAAATATTTCTAAAGCAATTTGAGGCTTGTGTGATTGACTTAGTGGAATTAAGTTGATAAAATGTAATAATTTAAGTTGAGAAAACGCCTCGGTTACGACTCTAACCTCAGTTCCCTGAAGAGGGAACGAGACGTTGCGTCAAGATTGACGCTGTGGGAACGTACTGCGTGATTACGTGGTGAAGCACTTGTGAATTCAGTCCAGTGGCATTTAGGCGGGTGACGTCATGGCAGGAAGCTATAAAGTGCACCCAGACCAAACATAGTCAGCTTCTGATAGGTAGGTCGAAGCAAGTCGATCACAGGCACACCGGAAGTATGGCAGGGCGATGCAATGTCTCGTTCCCTCTTCAGGGAACCGAGGTTACAGTCGTAACCGAGGGGTTCCCTTTCAAGGATTGACGCTGTGGGAACGTCTATACCAACGGCACCATAGTGACTAGTGCCTGTCTTGTGTGAAATCAGGAGAGCACAACAAAGACAGAAACACCTGGGACCCAGGGGTAAAGCCCAAAACTAGGTTGTAAAACTGATGAGTGTGGGTGCGGAAGGAACAGCCCGCCGCATCATACACCTCTTGTAGGGATACCCCTAATACAAGGCTACAAAGCCACCATACTCCTCCTGCTCCAACGCACCACGGATTGTTTGAGTGATCGTGGCCTCAACAACCTCAGTTGAGAGGGGGAACTGCCCTCGTTGACCTGACCCCTCGGTCCTCAGTCCTTCTGTCACCTGAAGGAGTTTTGGTTCCTTGCCACCGTCGCCTTTGGCTTTTGGCTTGCTCAGTTGGGGACACCAAATTTTTAACTATATTACTGATCTGCCCGCATTGACACTATATGATAATTGAAATGAGCTGGATGACATCACCATTTTCTCCAGAGCGGCTGTACAGCCGAATCAAATTCTGTTGCATTATTTTCCTGCTTAACAAGTCAAGTCAAGTCAACTTTATTTATATAGCGCTTTTTACAATGCAGATTGTTTCAAAGCAGCTTCACAGTGTTAAACAGGAAAATAATGCAACCGAATTTTTCGGCTGTACAGCCACTCTGGAGAAAACGGTGATGTCATCTAGCTCATTTCAATTATCATATATATTCAAGTAATGTAGTTGATATAGTTAATTTAGTTTAGTAATTAAATTTATTTGGATATTTATTTGAAAATTTAGTGTCCCCAACTGAGCAAGCCAAGCCAAAGGCGACAGTGGCAAGGAACCAAACTCCATCAGGTGGCATAATGGAGAAAAATAAACCTTGGGAGAAACCAGGCTCATTCGGGGTGCCAGTTCTCCTCTGGCCAATTAACAGTGTATGATTATTATTTTGGCAGCCTTATAGCTCAAAAGTAATATTAGATCGGAATATTCGAAAGATCGGAGGCAACACGCCGGAGACGGGTTTATTGAGGATGGTGTGTTGATTAAACAATTATTAAATAGGAATATTCGAAATATCGGAGTCATCACGCCGGAGATGGATCCATTGAGGATGCCATGTCGATGAGCAATTTCAGAGGGTAGACTAATTGACACGGTCTCTGCAGACACTTCAGGGATGCGTTGGTAATGTCTGGGCGCTGGTCCACCATCTGATCCGGATCCGGCCCGGATCCGGCTGACTGCAGTAAACCTCGGGATAAACAGAGAGATTAACATTAGCGTAGATGCCATTCTTCTTATGATGTAACGAGTACATCAGGTGTTATGGGAAGTGTTCCCGGTTCCAGCTGACCTAGTTAATGCAGCCTAACAATCATTTAATTGATTTGAATAAAATATCAATTAAAAATGTTTTATGTGTATGCCATAGTAAAGAGATGTGTTTTTAGTCTAGATTTAAACTGACAGAGTGTGTCTGCTTCCCGAACAATGCTAGGAAGGCTGTTCCAGAGTTTAGGTGCTAAATAGGAAAAGGATTGACCGCCTGCAGTTGATTTTGATATTCTAGGTATTATCAACTGTTTTGAGTTTTGAGACCGCAATAGACGTGATGGAGTATAATGCGTTAAGAGCTCGCTCAAGTACTGGGGAGCTAAACCATTTAGTGCTTTGTAAGTAATTAGCAAGATATTAAAATGTATGCGATGTTTAATAGGGAGCCAGTGCAGTGTTGACAAAACTGGGCTAATATGGTCCTACTTCCTGGTTCTAGTAAGAACTCGAGCTGCTGCGTTTTGGACCAGCTGCAGTTTATTTATTAAGCGAGTAGGGCAACCACCCAGTAGAGCATTACAATAATCTAGCCTTGAGGTCATGAACGCATGAACAAACTGTTCAGCATTTTGCATTGAAAGCATGTCCCGTAATTTAGATATATTTTTAGGATGGTAGAATGCAGTTTTACAGATGCTAGAAACGTTGCTTTCAAATGAGAGATTGGTATCAAAGAGCACGCCCAGGTTCTTAACTGACGACGAGGACTTGACAGAGCAGCCATCAAGTGTTAGACAGTATTCTAGGTTACTACATGTGGAGTTTTTTTGTCCAATAATTACAAATTCTGTTTTTTCTGAATTAAATTGCAGGAAATTACTAGTCATCCAATTTTTTATATCAGCTATGCATTCCGTTAATCTTGTGAATTGGTAAGTTTCGTCAGGGCGTGAAGAAATATAGAGCTGAGTATCGTCAGCATAACAATGAAAACTAACGCCATGCTTCCTAATGATATCTCCCAGTGGTAGCATGTACAGGGTGAAAAGCAACGGTCCTAGCACTGAGCCCTGCGGTACTCCATATTAAACTTGTGATTGGTGTGACATCTCTTCATTTACTGCTACAAACTAATAACGGTCAGATAAGTATGATTTAAACCATGCCAATGCAATTCCACTAATGCCAACATAATTTTCGAGTCTATTCAAAAGAATGCTGTGGTCGATGGTATCGAATGCAGCGCTAAGATCGAGTAACACTAACAGAGATATACAACCACGATCGGATGATAAGAGTAAATCATTTGTAACTCTAATGAGAGCAGTCTCAGTACTATGATACGGTCTAAATCCTGACTGGAAATCCTCACAGATACCATTTCTTTCTAAAAAGGAGCATAATTGTGAGGACACTGCCTTTTCTAGTGTTTTTGACAGAAAGGGTAGATTTGAGATTGGCCTGTAATTGACTAATTCTGTAGGATCAAGTTGCGTTTTTTTAATAAGTGGTTTAATAATAGCCAACTTAAAGGTTTTCGGTACATATCCTAATGTCAAGGATGAATTAATGATATTAAGAAGAGGATCTATGACCTCTGGAAGCATCTCTTTTAGTAGTTTAGTCGGTATAAGGGTCGAGCATACATGTTGTTGATTTAGATGATTTAACGAGTTTAGCCAATTCTACTTCTCCTATAGCAGTGAATGAATGTAATTTTTCCTCTGATGTGATACACTAGTAGACGGCTGCATGGTTATAATTTTTTTCCTAATATTATCAATCTTACAAGTAAAGAAGTTCATAAAGTCATCACTGCTGTCCTGTGGGCAGACATCAGAAGCTGAAGCTTTATTTTTGGTTAATTTAGCCACTGTATCGAATTAATACCTAGGGTTATATTTGTTTTCTTCTAAGAGAGTCGAGAAATAAGCAGATCTAGCAGTTTTTACGTATGAAATCATGCTCTCTTTCCACGAAATGCGAAAAACGTCCAGTTTTGTTTTCTTCCAGCTGCGCTCCATTTTTCTGGCTGCTGTTTTTAGGGCCCGGGTGTGCTCGTTGTACCACGCCGTTGGACTATTTTCTTTAATCTTCTTTAAGCGCAGAGGAGCAACTGTGTCTAAAGTGCTGGAAAAGAGAGAGTCAATAGTTTCTTTTGCAACAGCGAGTTCCTCTAGGCTATCTGGGATGCTGAGGAAATGAAACTGATGAGGAAGATTATTTACAAAGAAATCTTTAGTCGCAGCAGTGATAGTCCTGCCATATTTGAAGCGAGGGGACGGCTTTGCAGCCTTTGCTAAATTAAGTATACATGATACTAGGTAATGATCTGAGATGTCATCGCTCTGCTGCAGAATTTCAACGGTATCAACATTTATTCCATGTGACAATATTAGGTCTAAAGTATGATTACGGCGATGAGTGGGTCCTGATACATGTTGCCTAACTCCAATAGAGTTTAGAATGTCTCTAAATGCCAATCCCAATGCGTATTTTTCATTGTCTACATGGATATTAAAATCACCAACAATTAGGACTTTTTCTGTAGCCAGTACTAACTCTGATAGAAAATCAGCAAATTCTCTGGTAAAGTGTGTATTGTGCCCTGGTGGCCTGTATACAGTAGCCAACACAAATGTTAAACGGGATTTATCAATTTCACTACATAACGTTACGTAAAGCACCAAAACTTCAAAAGAATTATATTTGAAACTAGACTTCTGAGTAATACTGAAGATATTATTATAAATTACAGAAACACCTCCCCCTTTACCTTTCAGACGCGGCTCGTGTTTATAACAATAATCTTGTGGGGTGGACTCATTTAAAGTAATGTAGTCGTCAGGTTTTAGCCAGGTTTCTGTCAAACACAGCACATCTAGATTATTATCTGTAATCATATCATTAACAATAAGCGTTTTTTGAGGAAAGGGATCAAATATTCAGCAGCCCGAGCTTTATCATTTGTTCATCTGTATTATATCTGTTGTTTATTTGTTGGACATCAATAAAATTTTTACCGTTGAATAGTTTTGGTGGTTTTTTGTATTTACTGATTCGTGGAACAGACACAGTCTCTATGTGATAATATCTAGGTGAAAGAGTCTCTATGTGCTGGGATTTATCTGACTTCTGTGACGCGAGACAGTTAGCAGACGGTCGGGTAAGCCAGTCCGTCTGCTTCCTGACCTGGGCCCTAGTTAGTCAAGGTTTAACACTGTGAAGCTGCTTTAAAACAATCGGCATTGTAAAAAGCGCTATATAAATAAAGGTGACTTGACTTGACTCAGATCCGTCTTACCCCTTGAAGGCTACAGTTGAGAGCACCAGCCCGACCCCCAGTCTTTTAGTGGGGGCTCTCACAGAAGTTCTCACACTGCCAAAAAATCTACTAAGAGAAACAGTCTCTCAAGACTGGTCTAGGTGTTTACTCGAGCGGCCAATTCGGTGCCCTAAAGCGGTGAACCGGCAGGGAACAGCCGAACTGATTGCTCTGAGACCCTCCTCAGAGGGGCGAGAATCCCAGTACAGCTACGTTTCCGGGCGGACACTGAGATATGGGCTCACTGGAGACCACTGCGCACGAGGTGGCGGGGTTGGCAGAACGGCCCCCTGAGGGCACCGAAGGGAAATGGGCACCGTATAATGAGGTGTTAACCACTTCCCCCCAGAGGGGACTGCCCTCAGAGGTCTGGTGCCATTGGCGTCAGGACCTCTTCGCCGAAGCCTCTTTTCAAGATAATCACTCTTCTCAGATCTGTCTTATCCCAAGACAACTACGGCTGAGACTACTAAAGGAACCAGTCTCGAGAGTATCTAGTATAGTATCTAGTATAGCTCGAGAAGCCAATCCAGTGTCCTGAAACGGATGACCAGTAGGAAACAACTGAACTGACCCCAGTTAAACCCTCCTCCTGCGAATCAGACACTGAGACTCACTGGAGACAGCTGCACCCTGAAGCACACGAGGTGAAGGGGTTGGCATAACGGCCCCTGAAGGCACCAAAAGGAGATGGACACCGTATAATGAGGTGTTAATCATTTCCCCCCAGTAATTTCACCATTTATTTCCTCAGAATTAAATGCAGCCAAGGATCAACCAGACAAGTAAACAAGGTCTGGACAAAAGGCTGAATAGTATATTAATACAGCAACTAACTCCTTAAAGATCAGATGAGTACATATTTAATTTTCTCAAAAATTAAATGCAGCCAAAACTTAACCAGACAAGTAGAAACGGTCTGAGAGAGATGAGAGGCTGAATGTAGTGTATTAATACAGATAAAACTTCTGGAAAATGTTTACCATTTAATTCCTCAAAATTAAATGCAGCCATATATCAACCAGACAAGTAGAAACGGTCTAGGTGAAAGGCTGAATATAGTGTATTAATACAGACATTATCTCAACACCATAAATAATAGTCTGCAAACCCGCATAATTAGTTTGCACACAATAAGAGAAAGAGAGAAAGGGAAATTCCAGTCTGCTTAGTTCCCTACGCATATATTGCGGACCCAAATTCTACATATTGCCTCAGCAAACGCGAGATCTGAGCCACTAGATTCTTATTGCAGGAATGCAGACCCATAATCTATGCGCTGCCTCGGCAAACGCAAGATCTGAGCCATTAGATTCTTATTGCAGAGATGCAGACCCCTAATCCACGCGCTGCATCGGCAAACGCGCAATCTGAGCCATTAGATTCTTATTGCAGAGATGCAGACCCATAATCTACGCGCTGCCTCGTAAAACACAAGATCCGAGATTTCTTCCCTCGAGAAGACAGCCAACAGGAGCAGAGCTAAAACTCTCGATAGTGCATATATTACACATCGAGAATTTATGAATGAACACTGTCAGCCACCTTTTACTAGAGCTGACCGTGCATGCTCCACTCCTAAACAAAAAACACATGAATTGCGCGTAATGAAGCAAGGGCAGGGAGGAACACACGATCCAAAATGCTGTTTGCTCACCATTATACTCCTGTCTAGATATATATTATGCTTGTGGACAAACAACAATAAATAGACAGATACCCCTTTTCCACCAGAATGAACCGGATGCTAGTTCAGAGCCAGTGCTAGTGCCAGTCTGGAGTTGGTTCGACTGACGAGCCTTCTAAGAACCGGTTTGCCTTTCCACGGGCTAGAAAGCCACCACAGATCCAGGTCTTACGTCACTGTATACATCTCATCTTTCTCAGAAACTCTAGCGAGGCAGCGTGAAACACAAACACACCAGGCTTGTTCGAGATGCATCGGCGCTGCACAGACCGATCAGCGTATGATATCAAAATACCGCATGAGTCAAGTCAAGTCAACTTTATTTATATAGCGCTTTTTCCAATGCAGATTGTTTCAAAGCAGCTTCACAGTGTTATGAGCGATTCAAAAGCATAAGGAGTCGTATGCTCTCGTTGTACTTTGATGTCATATGGCGATCGGTCTGCACAGCACTGATGCATCTCGAACAAGCCTTCCATCAACAATGGCGAATGTTGCGTTACTATTGATGCACATGGCTTTACGATCCTACATCGGCATTAAAACACAGCGAATGCAACGCATTTGTGCAGCTCGACGTAATTTGTATAGACGGACATTACAATCAAACCACTTTTCCTGGTTTGGAGCTGGTGCTTTGGGTGTGGAAAGACAAAGAACCGATTTGAAACTAGGCTCTGGCTCCGAACCAGCACCAGCACTGCCTTGGTGGAAAAGGGGTAAGAGACAGTTTCACACAGAGCGCTTGCTGAAGACACAGAAGCTAACTATGTTTGGTCTGGGTGCGCTTTATAGCTTCCTGCCATGACGTCACCCGGCTATATGCCATTGGACTGATTTAACAAGTGCTTCATGACATAATCACACAGTGCGTTCCCACAGCATCAATCTCGACGCAACACGAGTTCCCTTGAAAGGGAACGTAATTTTTTTAGGTGTTACCAATTGAAGTAATTATTTTAAGTTGATCCAACTGTTCGCTTTTTACAGTGCATGGAGAGCACCATTTTATTCTGTCTCTGTTTAAAAAATTTCCACACTTTAGATCGGGACCAATATTTTTGCTATATTGGCTGATTTCAGCATGCATGGCAGTCGCCATCATTGGGGAATAGGTTGATTACGTCGACGTGTTGTTTCAGTCCTACTTTAATTTCCCTGGAAATAATAATGGAAATGTGCATAGATCTATACATAATGTATAGGTTGTCATATTTGCAATAGCTATGTAAACAGGAATATTCTGATGTATTGAATATGGCTGCAACCCAAACAAGTCTGATTCCCTAATTCCCTACCACTGCTGCTGTCTGTCGTTAATGTTAATCAAACAACAAAAGACAGAGAAAATCACTTACTGCTCTTGACTGAATAACTTTTGTAGCTTTAATAAGGATTAATCTAAACTTAATTTTTACAATTAAGACTATGCAGAGTAATTTTATATTTGATTATTCAGTTTATGTGGTAATTCTTACGTGAATACCTCTGTTAGACCTGCCTGAAAAACATACAGCACTGTTTATTAAAAAGGGATAGTTCACCCAAACATGAAAATTACCCATGATGGAAGGCGGAAGGTGGTCCAACGGAAGCTAGATATTTTACTTTATAAAGTTTTAAATATTTTTTCTTACACAAACTTTTCTTCGCTTCAGAAGGCCTTTATTAAACCCCCAGAGCCGTGTGGAGTACATTTATGATGGATGGATGCACTTTTTTGGGCTTCAAATTTTGGGCTGCAATTCACTGCCATTATAATGCTTCTATTAGCCAGGACATTTTTAAATATAACTCTGAATGTATTCGTCTGAAAGAAGAATGCCATATACACCTAGGATGGTATGAGGGTGAGTAAATTATGGGATAATTGTCATTTTTGGGTGAACTATCCCTTTAATTTGTATCCTTTTTCTTTTGTATTTATTTGTGCTTTTGCTTGAAATTGTAAAAACACAAAAACATTGAGTGAGCAAACATTTAGGTGAGATTACCAAAACAAAATTCAGGCCGTGATATTCTAACAAACTGCCTGTAATATTTCCTCGAAATGTATTAGATATTATGTTTTGCTGATTGTGTTCCTCTTGTGGTGAGCAGAAGGATTTATGCAGCTGTAATAAATGCAGAATTAGATCGAACATAAAGAGTGGCACATAAGGCCAGTGCTTATGTCTACCTACTTCAATCTCAAATCCTCAAGCTCTGGTTTAAACACTGTGAAGTTTTACTGTAGTAGTCATAATAGCTGAGAGAGAATACAATCCTGTCAGAGCTGAGCTGAGTATACTCAAATTCACATGCACAAACGATTAAGCACATCTTTACCCCAAATTCCATTTCTTTCATGCATTACCTTGACGTTACAACCCGAGATGCTACATTTGGGGAATGGATGGATGATATGAATCAAAAAATCTTAATGGTCCATCTTCTGTCAAATGAATAGACTGAACAGAAAATATTTGTAATCTTTACTTTTGATTTTGGGGTGAAATGTGGCCTGCGTGTTATAACCTTTTTGAGATTTACAGTACCCAACAATACCTGATAATGTAATATTAAGGAAAACTATTTATTATTTATTATTATTTTGGAACATTTCATTAGGTTCTTACACTCAAAACACTGTGGTTGAGTAAGTGTCCAGTGTGAATAATGCCATGCTGTGATATGACACAAGCCCACTCTGCTTAAGTCCACCCACATACAGCACAGCAATCACACAAAACACTTGAACCAGCCCTTCTGACTCCATGTACCAAATGCATGCAACCACATAGAAAATCTCAAACACAAACAAGGCTTATTTATATCACATGCCTTACAGTCACAAACCAAACCTCCAAGGTGGGCTACTGTGTGACAGCGTGTTGTTTTCCCTTAACAGAGAACACATGTGTGTCATGTTACCTTTTCAGGCAGAGACTATCCACAATAATGCACATCATCATCCGTATGCAGTACACATCACACATTAATGTCACACACACACACACACACACTACCAGTCAAAAGTTTGGAATAATTTAGACTTTTCTGTAGGGGTTATGGGGGTGGGTTAGGATTACGATATAGTATTTATAACTAGCTCAGTTTAAAAACAGATTCTATGCAACAATAGAATACCTATAGATCTACTTGAGATCAGGCTTTGGTCAGCCTTGGTTTGAACTCAGCATGGACTCTATGGGCCCTATTTTAACAATCTAAGCACATGGTCTGAAGCGCATGGCGTAAGTGCACTTAGGACGTGTCCGAATCCACTTTTGCTAGTTTAACGACGAAAAAATTGGTCGCCACGCCAGGCGCATGGTCCAAAAGGGTTGTACCTTAATGAGTCATGGGTGTGTTTTGGGCGTAACGTGCAATAATCCAATCAGTCTCATCTCCCATTCCCTTTAAAAGCCAGTTGCGCTTGCACCATGGCGGATTCGCTATTTACATGGTGGGAATTTGCAAGCGGAAAGACTGAATGCTTTTCCAAAGATCAATCCTTTTATTTGTAATATTTAAAAATGTTTGTGTGCTGCTGTGCATCCCTGTGTGTGTAATAAACACAAAAAATACTGCACAGTCATTTTCAGTTGCCTCAAAATAGCAATGCACCAACAATGACACTTGCGTCGCGCCTGCCGTCGCATTGCACAGGGTGTATGATAGGGCCCTGTATCTATTTTCCATATTTGAATACATTACATTATGATCCCTAGAACATTATTCAGCAAAGATCAGCACAAAGACAGGACAAACACATTCCATGATTCCTTGGGTTTTCACTTCATTACAAAGATGTTCAACAGGTCTAGGCATTATGCTGGCCATTCAAGTTCTTCCACACCAGACTCAGTAAAAGAACTGTTCCAACAAAATCGGAAGTACACAATCTGGTGCATTAAAAGTAGTCAACAGAAATGACTGGAATAGCCAACTCATTATTTAGAAGAGAGCATCCACATACTTTAGGCCATGTAGTGTAGATTATGTAAAAATGTGTTTCCTAAAGTCATGTCAATAACTATTGTCCTCAGTTACGCATCCCTGAGAGGTGAATTCCCACCATTCCATTGGAGATTTCCCATAAAGCTGTCTTTAATCTGCTTTACATCATTAAATGGAGGTTACATTAATGCTGCAGAGTCCTAGGAAAATAAGTCCATGTGGACACTGCCATTTCAATCTTAATATAGATTACACAGCTCATCTGCCCTCCATAGGCGCATGTAGGCGGCAATAGTTGACAGGCTTGGCAGAGCCAGAGCACTCTGAGTCATATTCATATTGAGTGTTTTTTTGTTTTTTGTTTGTTTGTTTTTTCGTTCACAGTCTTCTCAAAAGCAGCTTTGTGTCCACTAGAATAACAAAGTCATGAAAATACGTAAATGAGAGGATTCTACAATTATTTGTTGTTTTGCCTTTGTCTTTCATGGACAACATACTTAAGCTGGCAAACGTGGAGTCTGCAGTTGAAGCAGACTGAGATGTGGGAACTTGTTTAGAAACTGTATAGTGCCACCTAGTGGCATTAGTCAAAACTTTGGTAGACAATGTACAATGTGTCTGGATATTAATCAACTACTACTACAAATTATAAATAAATAGATTGCCTACAATATGTTTACAAAAATAATTATATAACATACATTATTTTTTGTAAAACAATTAGGAAAAAGATAATTTTGGCATCCAATGGCATCTCTCAAATTGTAGAGCTGTATGTGTAGATTAACTGTCATGTCCACAAAATGTCAACACAACCTTCAATATGAACACTAGTGTAGCAGCATAGACAAGTCTGATCCATTTTGGCTCATTATTTTTGTAAACCGTCTGAGGACATACACAGCCCCAACAGTTCATATTTTTCCTAAACCCTGGACCTTACAAACAAAACTTTGTTCCTAGCAGACTGATAAAAACCTGTATACCCCGACATCTGAATGTTTCATAGTGCCAACCAATCAGATTACAGGTTGTAATTTCAGCCAGCTTTTCCCTTTTTTATGTGCAATATGCAGTATTAGGCAGCCAATGATGGACTGTGCGAGACAGGGGTGAAAAACATTACACATATAATTTTCCAATCAATATAAATAATCTCTTTCCATGTTTTCACTATTTAAACACATTTAGTGTTGCTGATTTCATCAAGCTCAAACATTTTAACCATGTAAGAAAAGTTATTGTGAGAAAAAAAATATCAAACAAATAATTGTCTTTAATTTAAGGAAAAAAGTCTTAAAAAGTCTTAATTGACCTTCCCTTAAAATGTCCCTTTTCGTTCCCTTAAATTCAATATCATGGCATTAAATTAGGGCCCTATGATTTCTGCGATGCAGAAAATGTGGACGGAATTTCAGAATCCATTCATAAAAATGTAATTTATTGTATAATGCAGAATGTCATGGAATTTGTAAAATTTTGGATGGATAAATCAAAAGTAGATCAGTACACTTAAAGGGATAGTTCACCCAAAAATTCTATCATCATTTACTCACCCTAATGTCATTCCAAACCTGTAAGACTTTCGTTCTTCATATAAAATGATCGAGTCTCTTCAGAAAATTTGGAATAAACCACTTGATTCGCATGGATTAGTTTTATGATCTCTTTATGAACTTTTTGAAGCGTCAAAGTGTGAGTTGCTTAGACTATCAATGGAGGTACAGAAATCTTTCCGATTCATTTGTGTTCTGAAGATGAATGAAAGTCAATAAAACTTAATTTAACCATTAAAGAAAAATTAAAACAGAATAAATTATAAAACAAATAAAATAAATAAAACAAATTTCATAGGGCCCCTAAATTTAATTGCAACATTAAATTGCATGCACTGCAAAAAATGATGTTCATCCTCAGGATATTTGTTTTCCAGTAAAAATTTTAAACATACTTAAATTAAGACAGCATCAACAATCAACATTTACTTGACATGCAAAATGAAGAAATTAAGTCTAGTTTTCTGAGAAATTGAACAAAATTAAGTGAGTGTATGCTTAAAACAAGAACAAATATCTGTCATTGGGTATGAAAATTACTTACATTTAAATTAAGTTGATTTTTATGAACCCATTGGCAGATATTTGTTCTTGTTTTAATCATAAAATCATTTTCACAAGATTTCTTATATTAAACTTTAAGATATTTTTTTGTACAATTAATTAAAAAGTTATGGAGATCTGTTGGAAATTGTATTTTCAAACTTTGAAGTGTCACTAATACAAGTCATTTTGTGCTTAGACATTTACATTTAGAGAACATATTGACGTGTTATGTTCCCTTCAATTTATTCCTTACATTTTCTTTAATTGGTCTTAAAAAGGTCTTAAATTTACAACAACATTAAATCAACATTAAAGTTACCCAAAAATGTAAATTTTGTCATTACTTACTCACCCTCAAATTCCAAACCACAAAGGAAGATATTTTAAAGAATGTTGGTAACCAGACAGTTGATGGCACTACTATGGAAGTCATGGTTTGGAACAACATGAGGGTGAGTAAATGATGACAAATTTTTCATTTTTGGGCGAACCACCCCTTTAAGTCACAAACTATCTAACTCCTACTGAATGAGCTTAATTTAGGCTATCTGTTATGTATACTGGCATATATTTTATAAATGTGTCTATTTGTTTCCGTTTTAGAGGTGTTCCTCAAGGTTCGGTTCTCGGTCCACTTCTCTTTTTAATGTTTATTAATTTTGATGTTTACGTTATATTTTTTGCCAGAAAATTATTAAATCAATCACACAATTCAGATAAAAATTAGTTTAAATGTTCCAAATGGCTGTAACAGGGTTGCAAAAACAGATACTGTACATTTCTGTATAAATATAATTAATAGAAACAGCTCTTATAATATTTATTTTGGTCTGCTAAAGGTTAAGCATCTCCTTTAGCTGACCCATCCATCCATTTTGGCCTATAGGGTTGCAGAGATGCTGGAGCTTATCAAAGCATATTGGACCATAGGCACTTTAGCTGCATTTGTTGAAAATTTACATTTTGTAGGACTTTCAGGCCTTGTTTTGTACCCTATTGATGGAAAGTGCCAGGAGCTCAGTGGATGCTGTGGGCTTTGGTGGACATGTGGCTTCTGTGCTGTCAGTGCTTATGTGCATGTATCCACTGAAGCAGTGTAAACTAACTAGAATACCCAGTGAAGCAGAATTTGACCACAAGAGTCTCATGAGAGAGAGAGAACTATGTAGCCTATATTTTTTACCTGTGTGATGTGGATCTTTTTGACCCATTAAAATTAAAACCTGGGATTGTTTACAGTTAACTTAAGAGAGGCACTCGACATTGGAATCGAAACGGACCATATTAACGGTCTTTTATCTATGGTCTGAAACTCTTTTCCCCCTGATGCGACCAAGGCCTTGTTGCTGTGTCATGACAGTGTCATTTTTTAAAGTATGTCTGTGATGCAAATATTGTAGCTATTTCTTCAGTCATATTCTACAACACCTATTGTAGATTGACTCAAAAGCACTCGCCTTTCTCTGTTTGTGTGGTACACATGAGCAATGCTTCATAGATGTCCCTTCTGGCAGCCGGAACAGCTGTCCTCATCCCAGAGCGAGGGATTTCTCTTTCTTTGATGAATGAGATGACAGCGTGTGAGAACATTGTTTTCTTCAGACTCAGTGACCTGAGAGAAAGTGAAATAAAGGGGAAATACATTACAGTACTAAAGCACCCGTGTGAAAATAAACCATTAGCGAGACATGAGAGAGTATGTGGGTACACTCAAAATGTTAAAATTTTTTACCTTTACACACTAAAAAAAACTATGGTTCTTTAAAGATTCTTTACACATAATAACAGATCTATTTAGAACCATATTGTGGATACTTGTGCTAAAATGGTTCGTTGTGTTAGTAAGAGTTTAGTGTTCTGTATTTCTGCTTTTTTGTTATGTTTTGTTTTTAAATCTGTAACTGTCATAAAATCCTTTCAAAGCCACCACAGTTTCCATCTAAGGATTTTTTTTGCAAAAAAAAGGTTTAGCGCATCAAAATGTTTACTGATATAGCTGATGGAAATGCCAATTATCGATCTCGGCCATGTCATGTCTGGCTTGACTGCATATTCAATACGTTAAAGATTGTTGCTATATGACCAAACATTTTACTGTACCAATCTTTTATATGGATCCAAAAATTAAAGACATAAAGGCAGTTACATGCAGTCCTGTCAGACAAGCTGTCCCACTTCGCCGTGATCTTCTGATTAAAGATCACGACAATGTGATTTTTTAGGGAAGACATCATTATGCACACCATTTCGGTAAAAGGCCAATTGGATGGAAACAGGCTTAGAGACAGCAAATTTCACAATCTTTGTTTTTACGCATATTCACTTTGTCAAGAACAAAACAGTTCAAAAAGTGGATGAAAACTTGGCTATTGTTGATTTTCTAGAGCTCAACCATCCAACTGCTACACAGACTGTCTACATTGTCAACAGGTAGACCTACTTGATATTGCTCTTAAAATGTCTATAAATGTTAACTTTCAATTGCGACTAATTTGCAAAATGTTCCCATGTCAATAAAAGTACCTAATTGACACTACTTGCTTTCATTTCATTTTTTATGTAATACCCTAATAGAGGCTACAAGGTATTATAAGTTAGGCAGATAGAGGGGTAACAAAAATAATAATAATATACAAATTATATAATATTATATTATTATAAATATTATAATCATTGTGCCTTATTTACCTGTAAAGGTTAAAAGTAGTACCTTAAGGGTACTTATTACTACTGTAAGGTACTAAAATGCACCTTTTAGGTGTAGATAAGGTACAAAGTATCTGTACCACAAGCTGTTGTCAAATTTGTGCAAAATTTTTTTGACTGTGTAAAAAAATGTGAGATTATCCATGCATTCCAGTTCAATGGGTATTGTTCATCAAATTGGAGAGCAGACCACAAGACCGCAGTATCTGTTGTCTTTTCCATTTTGTAAAAGCGGAAAAGAATAAGAAAATAATTCTTATTAGGAGGAACAGAACATAGCACATAGACTGAAAAGAGCTTATTTTACAGATATTCTTGTGATGTCAATGTTAAAAATGATAAAAATAGAACAAATTATTTGTTTCAGGTCTGTACGCACACTGACTTTTCAGCTCCAAAAATATTTATTAATAAACATTTCTGTCAGGGTTCTGTCACTTCGGTCTGTTTATTCTTGGTTTGGTGACAGAGCTCTGACACTCCTATTGTCTTGTCTTGTCATGGTGAGCGTGCGGTTCTCGCTCTAGTCGTGTGCTCTTCTGTCAACACAAGTTGTTTTGTGTGTGGCGCATGGTGTTCGGATCCCTGCACTTCGGTCTAGTTTGGTTTTGGTTCTTTGTCTGGGTTTGGACATTCATGCTTTGTGTGTTTGTCTTCTGTTGTGAACGCACGGGATCAGCATTCAAGTTCGCTTGGGCCGTACGTTCTTCTGACTGCGTGTGTGTAGCATGTGGTTTGTGTTTATTTCGACTACATGCTTTCATGTTGTCATGTTTTGTCTTGTTCTGTTGCACAGATTGTGTTTTTCATCGCTGTGTGCTTTCACGTTGTCATGTTCTGTGTGAACACACAGTCTGTAAGAGCTCCCATTGGCTACGTGCTTGTGTCAGGTTTGGTGTGAGCACATGGCTTGTCATGTTTGTTTATTTGTGCCATGTGCGCTCCTGTCTATTGTCTAACCCCGCCCTTCTTGTTATCTGATTATTGGTTCATTTGCCCCACCTTTCCTTGTTACCTGCTTGTCACGCGTGGCTGCTGTAGGAATCTTACGATAAACTGAGTTGTAAACAAAGCAGTCTTTATTATAATCCACAAGGTGTACAGGAGAACATTGGAGAAAACAGCCATGTAACATAAACGAGAACTAACAAGTGACTGAACAAAACAGGGAGTTTAAATACAAGACAAACATGATGACTAACAGTGACAATTATACGTAACCATAGAAACAAACGAGATAATCAGTAACCAAGAAAACCAAAACTAAACGGAGCAGAGAAACAGGAACTAAAAGAGAATATAAAAGTCCATAACCATGACTGTACTTCCTAGGGAGGAGCTAGGGTGGCGCTTTGGCAGAATGCCCAGGTGGAACCCAGAGACCGACTGACGGAGGCGGAACAAGGGTGCGTGGGGTATCCGGCGGGGCGGAGAGGCCGATGGACCAGGTGACATCCATGGCCCGGAAGACCAAGGTGGAGCTGCTGGCTCGCAGGGCCGAGGCAGAGACCGGGGCGACAACAGAGGAAGTGAGGACGACGGGGAAGCCAGAGGAATGGATCGGCCTGCAGGCCTTCTGCATATGCTGCACAGGATTACGCTGATCCAACTTAATACTTAAGACCAAGGCATCATTCAAAACTACAGCCACCATCTGGCACCACTGCCCACCCGACCAGCCCACCGGATTAACTTTGAGGAAGATTCCAAGAGTGGGTGTATGCCACAATAACTCAGATGGGTCAGCATCAGCGAGCACTGCTCGGGTGGGAATTACTGTCACACCAATGACTAAATGCTTTAATTGCAGTCGCGGTCACTGCACTTATTTGTCGCAAACCTGCACTGATCTGCACTGACAGAACATCAACTAGCCAGTAAGAGACTGTTGAACAGTGGAACAGAGGTCAGGAGTGCTGTATTGATGTAGCTTTGAGTCTTAAACAGCAGAAAATCAGCTTCAAAATGTATATTTTTGTACTGTTTACTAATAAAAATATATAAATATCTTTTTAAATTGAAATGAAAAGACTTGTTTTCAGACAACATTACTTAAGTTTATTTTTGTTATTTTTTCATTAGACATGCAAGAGCCATTATGCTCTATTTCAGTGGTTCCAAACCTGTGGGCCGCGGCCCACTAGGGGGCCGCAGTGATCCTCCGGGTGGGCCACAAGATAACTTAAATGAAGCTGTAATGAAGGTAAAGACGCTTACAGTGACATTCTAGGCACGCGTGTGTCCGTTGATGCGCAAACCGTGTATGTGCCCTGGTGCGCTCTCGGCTCACTGAATAAAGTTTTGTTTGGATGACGATTGTAATGAAAGTAAAGATGATTACAGTGGCGTGCAGAGGACATGCATTAGGCACGTGCGAGTATGTTATTATTGATGCCCAAAAACAAACCGTGCATGTGCGGTCTCAGCTCACTGATCGTTAAAACATCATATTTCTGCATGAACACAGTTCAGTATCTTCACAGAGTTGTCAAATTGAATGTACTGTGAGTTTTTTATAATGGATGCTCACCGAAGAAGTGTGTTTTGGAGAAGTTTCTGAGTATCAGTGGTGTTTATACACATGGGCATCAGCTCCAGACGTAATTGCTTGTTCTGACAGAGGAACTGTTCACTGATGACATTGACTTCTGATGGCTAAGTTTCCACACATTCAGAATTGTTTTATTTTTCATTTGTATTTTAGTGTGTTTATTAATTATGAATGGATCCGTACGCGGCCCTTTGGCATCTCCCTGTGGTCTTGTTTGGTATGGCAGGTTGACTTGTGCTTATTTGTACTTATTGTACTGTATAACTGAGCAGAGCAAGTACTTCCAAGTTGTAAAGAATGTGTGCAAATTATGAGCGAGTCGGTGGTCCTCGCAGTATTGATTCGGAGAGGAGGTGGGACTTAAGAGTAAAAAAGGTTGGGAACCACTGCTCTATTTAAATGTCTGTTGCAGTTCCACTGTTAGACACCGGGTGGAGTGTGGGTTTAATGGGTATATAGGTAGCCAGAGAGTAAGTGAAGTCAGGTGTAATGAGGGAAGCAAACAATTTTTGACCGCCTAATTTTTAACCCTGCCTAAGAAACTGCCTACGAATCTATATGTCTACATGTTCATATACTACATACCTGTGATTAATACATAATTTTTTGAATCTCTAAACATGAGCAAACACAACTACATTTTTAGCTTCATTGATGGTGTCAAATTCGAAATCAAAATGTGTTAGACATGTCACTCTTTACAAATGCATGTATTCTTACACACATGTTGGGTTTTCATGTTTTATGTGGACTTTCCAGAGAGATAATGATTGATTTTCATTTACAATAATAAATCTTAAAATTCTGCATTAGTATCTTAGTTTTCACGCCATCAGTCGCATGCACACTCAAGCTCTGAGGATCTTCTGCTTTGAGTCAGGCTTGTGAATTCAGTAAATTGTTAAATGAAGACTCACTCTGACCAGATCAATTGAATCAGTGAGTTGTTTACTCAAGATCAGATTCAATCGGATCGGTCCAATTCACAAATGATACGTTCAGTGCGATTAACGAAAATCTCAAGAGGTGTATGTATTTAATTTAAATAAAGTCCCTCAAACTTGCATACAGACGTACATTTTGAGGTAATCATTGATACACATAGGCGTAATTTGTAGGTAAGACCTGTGGGACATATCCACACTACTTTTTGAAACATCTTGCGGTATGTATAATACAAATTACACTTCTCTAGTTGACTAGTAGAATATTAATTTTGTTCATTTGTGTTAAATAAGAGGCAATCTGGTGTTGGAATGTGTTGTTTTTTAAATCATGCTGAGCAATCGTTGCCAATGTTATCAGTGGCGGTGAATCGCGTACAGACGGGCACTTCAATCTAGCGCTATTGCTGCTAAGACTCTCTATTTGTTCTGTTGAAATCACAAAACAAAATGCACAGAAATGTGCCCCTGCTCTTGATATACAATCACAATCCATTACAGTTTACAGACAATAAAAGCGTACAAGACAAGAAAACAGACAATAAAAATCGATGTATTTATTCACTAATGTGAAGAATCTCGAGACTAACAACATTTTGGGCCCTATCAAACATGGGACCAACATATGATTACTTATACTCCACTTCTGACAGACACCTTTATGGACTGAACAGGTGACATGTAAAGCAACTGGCTTTTAAAGGGAATGGGAGATGAGACTCTGATTGGTTTATTGCACGTTAACACCCAAAACACACCCATTTTTCATTAAGAGAATAGGGACAACCCTTTTAGACCATGCGCCGGGGCGCGCTGACCATTTTCCCCTCGTTAAACTAGCCAAAGTGGATTTAGACACGCCCTAAGTGCACTTGCGCCATGCGCTTTAGACCATGCACTTAGATCATTAATATAGGCCCATTGTATTATATTAGCTGTAAATAAGAAATGATCAGGATGTGTGCGATTTTAACCTGTGCTAATAATTAAATACATTTCTTGTTTTTCTTGTCACAGATCCCAGAAGAGGAGTCATAATCATGACAACAGATTCTTCAGACACCTCTGCAGAAAACCTGTGCCTTTGATCAAACCCTGTGAATCAGTCGTTTTCTGGACATTTATGGGACCAACATATGATTACTTATACTCCACTTCTGACAGACACCTTTATGGACTGAACAGGTGACATGTAAAGCCATGGAGTCCAACAAATCTGTATAGAACATAAATCATGCTAAAGGAAATCCCATGTGCAATATTAGTCTATTTTAGAGTGAAGTTCATTTCTAAGTAGATTTTGGATGACTATGTTCAGTTGATTTATTTTTGTAAAGCTTTTTCCTGATGTATATTTTTCTAAAACAATATTATTCTCCAACAGAGGAGACACTTCTGAACACCTACAGAAAAAATAGTGTTAGGCAAAGAAAATGCCTGCTTTCTTAAACAGGGGAAAAGCCATAGTACCTCTCATCAACAACAGTGATCATGTTTAGAATGGCATTTGCTGATTTGTGTCACCCATACATACTGTATGTGCGCTCTTATTTTTATTTATTTTCTGCAAAAGAGGAAAAATTTTGTAATATTTTAATCTGATGTTTTTAGCAAAACATTACCATGACTTTGATATGCTTCAAATCGTCAGCTTTAATTGATTTTCTTAATGTGTGCTTTTCATGTTTGGGTTTCAAAATGCACATGTGATGAAATATCTGCATTATTTTTTTTAGTATCTGCAATATTACCAGAGTTTAAATTAAGAAAAAAGAACATGTGGTTTTATATTGTACTACACCCGCAAATCAAAATATTTCACTTTGCTGTTGTTCACAAATGTTGAGTCTAATAGAAAACCCTTACATATACATATATGCTGCAAATATGCAACCTTTTCCCCCCAAACCATGTGTTCTTCACAAAATCACATAATGAGGGAGTTCTGATTTTCATTACTTATTGATAGTAATAGTAATAAAACAGTTATATAATTTATGAATTAATTTGAATTATATGTTTCAGCTAAAATATATAAAGACATGTAAGCTTGCCTAATGCTGAAGTTACAGCAAAAAAAGACAAAAATGTCAACTATGTTACTCAGTATATTAATTATAGGTATAGACCACTATATATTTTATTGTCATTCATTCAGTGTTGCTGCACAAAATATATAATTAAGCTACAAATTAAATGTTCAGATTGTCTACTGTCATGTCAACTGTGTTAATGTTTTAATTTTAAAAATATGTATATTGTCAGTGACTTAAATTGACTTGAAAATGCTGCTTCTGAAATGCTATAAATTTCCTTTTAATATCCCCACAGGTAGGACTTTTACATACCAATCTCAAAAGTATGAAACTGATCTATACTGTAGATTTATAAAAAAAAACATGTCACTGTACCTACTGAAACCTATACCCATGATGAGAATATCAGTTCATCAAAATCTGTTCAAATCTGCCACAAGACCCTGTAGATGCGTTCATTGATATGTAACAGTAAAGTATACTGTTATTTACTGCATATCCACATTAATGTCTGCATAAGAGAAAGTATATGGAGCAGTAGCTATGAACTGACATGTGGTGCATCTTAATCCTAGCGTTGGGTTGGTTGTCCTTTTTGTTTAGAGGTAGAATCATTGTTTCATTTATTTGTGCATTGCTCCCATTTAAGGGGATCTTTTTTCCATTTTAAGCAATTAGTTTGTATCTTTGGGTGAGGAGTTTTCTTTCCAATTGTTTATTTATGGGCCTAGATATTCAGTTCAAAGAAAAAGGTCTTTGGTTTTAATTAATTTTTTCTATCTGGCACTGCAAAATTAGTAATTTGGAAAACAAGAAAAAATAAAATTAAACACTGTAAAAAAAAAATTTGTTTCAACTTAAAAAGTAAGTGTTTGTGCTGCCTTAAAATTTTAAGTTTAGTCAACTTGAAATGTGAAGCTGTACTAAGTGATAACTTGGATATTTGAGTTGACTGAACTTAAAATTTTATGGCAGCACAAACACGTACTTTTTTAAGTTGAAACTACTTTTTTTTTTTTTTTACAGTGCAGGATGCAATAAGTGTGGTTTCTATGTTTTAAAAAAAGTGTACTACAAGTTGGTGGACTGTTTACCAAAGTTTTTAGAAATCTGGGATGTTAATGAGGTATTGTGTACTTTATATGAGAATAATGAACTGGTACTGACTTTTTAAATATAAAACAATTTGTAAAAGCCCGGAAAGTACTGCGTAAGTAAAGCGAATTTACAGCATAACTTTCAGTAATTATAGTGTAACTATAAAGTAAGTGTGTGTAGTTATAAGGGAACAATATGTAATATTTGGGGAATAAAGGGGTAACTATCAGGAAAATTAACAAATTATTTATACTCTAAGTATTTTTTAATTAAGGGGTAATTATCCATGTAGTTACAGGGTAAGTATGAATCTGCGGGCTGTAAATTAAAGTGGCGCTTGTTCCCCTCTTGTTCCATGTAGTTACAGGGTAAGTATGAATCTACGGGCTGTAAATTAAAGTGGTGCTTGTTCCCCTCTTGTTTCATGTAGTTACAGGGTAAGTACAATAAAAACACGTACACAATCTGATATCACTCGGAAATCTTTATTTGAAAAACAACTTTTTTACAACAGACTTACAACACTTATTAGTTTCTCTTGCTTGGCTTCTCCTCCTCTTGTTCCTCTTCTTATTCGTTCTTGCCACAGATGAATCTTAAGAAGGAACCCTATGTCTCTAGTTATTCTCTATTATGTATTTAAAGAAAATACAGTGCACACAGAAATGTCCTCACGTTTACTCATCTTTTACCCTCATGCCATCCAAGATGTATACGACTTTCTTTCTTCAGGGCTCCTGATCGATTGCTCCTGTCTGCCTCCTGTTTGTCCTGCTGCTGTGCTCGCGTGCACTCTGCTTGCTTTTGAATCTTTATTTGATATCATCTCCTGTTGTTTAAACTGCTAAATATAACTTACCCATCACCATATATTGTCTAATATTGCCTACCACATTAAATCTGACAATCTGATGTCCAACAAATAAACAACAGATAAAATACAGATGATCAAATGATAAAACTCGGGCTGCTGAATATTCGATCCCTTTCCTCAAAAACGCTTATTGTTAATGATATGATTACAGATAATAATCTAGATGTGCTGTGTCTGATAGAAACCTGGCTAACCCCAAGATTATTGTTATAAACACGAGCCGCGTCTAAAAGGCAAAGGGGTAGGGGTTGCTGTAATTTATTATAATATCTTCAGTATTACTTAGAAGTCTAGTTTCAAATATAATTCCTTTGAAGTTTTGGTGCTTTATGTAACGTTATGTAGTGAAATAAATCCCGTTTGACATTTGTGTTGGCTACTGTATACAGGCCACCAGGGTACAATACAGACTTTACCAAAGAATTTGCTGATTTTCTATCAGAGTTAGTACTGGCTGCAGATAAAGTACTAATTGTTGGTGATTTTAATATCCATGTAGACAATGAAAAAGATGCATTGGGATTGGCATTTAGAGACATTCTAACCTCTATTGGACTTAGGCAACACGTGTCAGGATCCACTCATCGCCGTAATCATACTTTAGACCTAATATTGTCACATTGAATAAATGTTGATACCGTTGAAATTCTGCAGCAGAGCGATGACATCTCAGATCATTACCTAGTATAATGTATACTTAATTTAGCTAAGGCTGGAAAGCCGTCCCCTCGATTCAAATATGGCAGGACTATCACTGCTGCGACTAAAGATTGCTATGTAAATAATCTTCCTCATCAGTTTCATCTCCTCAGCATCCCAGATAGCCTAGAGGAACTCGATGTTGCAACAGAAAATACTGACTCTCTCTTTTCCAGCACTTTAGACACAGTTGCTCCTCTGCGCTTAAAGAAGATTAAAGAAAATAGTCCAACGCCGTGGTACAACGAGCACACCCGGGCCCTTAAAACAGCAGCCAGTAAATTGGAGCACAGCTGGAAGAAAACAAAACTGGAAGTTTTTCGCATTTCGTGGAAAGAGAGCATGATTGCATACAGAAAGGCCGTAAAAACTGCTAGATCTGCTTATTTCCTCGACTCTCTTAGAAGAAAACAAACACAACCCTAGGTATTTATTCGATACAGTGGCTAAATGAACCAAAGATTAAGCTTCAACTTCTGATGTTTGTAAACAGCACAGCAGTAATGACTTTATGAACTTCTTTACTTGTAAGATTGATAATATTAGGAAAAAATTATAACCATGCAGTCGTCTACTACAGTATCACATCAGACAGTCATTGTAGTGTCACTGAGGAAAAATTACACTCATTCACTGCTATAGGAGAAGAAGAATTGGCTAAACTTGTTAAATCATCAAAATCAACAACATGTATGATTGACCCTATACTGACTAAACTACTAAAAGAGATGCTTCCAGAGGTCATAGATCCTCTTCTTAATATCATTAATTCATCTTTGTCATTAGGATATGTACCGAAAACATTTAAGTTGGCTATTATTAAACCACATATTAAAACGCAAAACGCAACTTGATCCTACAGAATTAGTCAATTACAGGCCAATCTCAAATCTACCCTTTCTGTCAAAAATACTAGAAAAGGCAGTGTCCTCACAATTATGCTCCTTTTTTAGAAAGAAATGGTATCTGTGAGGATTTCCAGTCAGGATTTAGACCATATCATAGTACTGAGACTGCTCTCATTAAAGTTACAAATGATTTACTCTTATCATCCGATCGTGGTTGTATATCTCTATTAGTGATACTATCGACCACAACATTCTTTTGAATAGACTCGAAAATTATGTTGGCATTAGTGGAATTGCATTGGCATGGTTTAAATCATACTTATCTGACCGTTATCAATTTGTAGCAGTAAATGAAGAGATGTCACACCGATCACAAGTTCAGTATGGAGTACCGCAGGGCTCAGTGCTAGGACCGTTGCTTTTCACCCTGTACATGCTACCACTGGGAGATATCATTCGGAAGCTAGTGTTAGTTTTTATTGTTATGCTGACGATACTCAGCTCTATATTTTTTCACGCCCTGACGAAACTTACCAATTCACAAGATTAATAGAATGCCTAGCTGATATAAAAAATTTAATGACTAGTAATTTCCTGCAACTTAATTCAGAAAAAAAATTAAATACATTTCTCTCATACAGAAAAAAAACTCCACAAGTAATAACCTAGAACACCCGATGGCTGCTCCGTCAAGTCCTCGTCGTCAGTGAGGAACCTGGGTGTGCTCTTCGATACCAATCTTTCAATTGAAAGCCACGTTTCTAGCATCTGTAAAACTGCATTCTACCATCTTAAAAATATATCTAAATTACGGCACATGCTTTCAATGCAAAATGCTGAACAGTTTGTACATGCGTTCATGACCTCAAGGCTAGATTATTGTAATGCTCTACTGGGTGGTTTCCCTGCTCGCTTAATAAATAAACTGCAGCTGGTCCAAACGCAGCAGCTCGAGTTCTTACTAGAAACAGGAAGTATGACCATATTAGCCCGGTTCTGTCAACACTGCACTGGCTCTCTATTAAACATCGCATACATTTTAAAATCTTGCTAATTACTTACAAAGCACTAAATGGTTTAGCTCTCCAGTACTTGAGCGAGCTCTTAATGCATTATACTCCATCATGTCTATTGCGGTCTCAAAATTCTGGCCAGTTGATAATACCTAGAATATCAAAATCAACTGCAGGCAGTCGATCCTTTTCCTGTTTAGCACCTAAACTCTGGAACAGTCTTCCTAGCATTGTTCGGGCATTGTCTCCCCTCTAAAATTGCCTCATCGACATGGCATCCTCAATGGATCCGTCTCCGCCATGATGACTCCGATCTTTCGAATATTCCTATTTAATAATTGTTTAATCGACACGTCATCAATAAACCCGTTCTCCGGCGTGATGCCTCTGATCTTTTGAATATTCCGATCTAATATGACTTCTGACCTGTAAGGTTGCCAAAATAATAATCATACACTGTTTGTTAACTTGCCAGAGGAGAACTGGCCTGGTTTCTCCCAAGGTTTATTTTTCTCCATTATGCCACCTGATGGAGTTTTGGTGAATGAGAGGGTTGAGTTCACGCTTGACGTAACTTGAAGCGTGATGTGAGCGCGGATGTCGGATGTCGTCTGTTTTTATTTAAATTTTTTAAAATTAATGCTCACAACAGTAAACAAACAATAACATAATATATGATAATAGCAATGAGAAACAAACAAGACTAGAAGACAGAGACGACACTTGCGCGAGAACGTCATGAAAGCTGGAAGCTTTTTTACTCATGCACGCGCTGGTAACAGTTAGATGTGAAAAGATTAGTAAATTATGAGATAATTTCTGGTTGTACTTTTTCTTTTAATAAATAATAATACAGAATATCAAAAGACATGTGATTCCTCTTTAAATCCATCAGTGGAAATAACGAAAAAGAAGAAGAGGAACAAGAGGAGGAGAAGCCAAGCAAGAGAAACAAAAAAGGGACAAAATGTGCTTTCTGTCAGGATGTTATTTGAAATGAAAAGTTAATAAAAAAAAAATGAATAATAAGTGTCATAAATCTGTTTTGAATTAAGCTGTTTTTCAGTAAATGTTTCCGAGTGATATCGGATTTTGTACGTGTAACTACATGGATAATTACCCCTTAATAAAAAAATACTTTCAGTAAATCATATGTTAATGTTCCTGATAGTTACTCCTTTATTCCCCAAATATTATATATTGTTCCCTTATAACTACACGTACTTACTTTATAGTTACGCAGTACTTTCCGGGCTGTAATCTAAAGCGTTACCAAAGATTCTCACTAAACTAAAAAGGGAAAACCACAGTTAAACGTAAATCAAATAGATTTTGTGAAATGAGATACGCATCAAGGGTCTTTACAATGCTTTCTTTTTTTCTGTCTCTTTTTTTGTCTCCTTATATCTTTTTATGGATATTTTAAGAGTAGGATTTTTAAATATTAATGGAGGGAGAGATAGAAATAAGAGCAATGATCTCAGAATATGTTCATCTTAAAGACATCAATGTTGTATTTTTACAGGAAATACATTCAGATAGTCATAATGAAATTGAATGTTATAGATTGTTGGAAGGTGAATGTATTCTAAGTTATGGAACAAACTTGAGCGCAGGGGTAGCGATTATTTTTTCTAAACATTTGGATCTAAAAATTTGTCCACCATTGAATTAGAAAAAGGTACAGTTTTAATGGCTATAGTAGAAATTAAAGACTTAAAGTTTCTTTTTATCAATGTGTATGCTCCAAATATAGGTCAACAAAGGATTTAATTATTTGCAAAGCTAAATAGCGGTAATGTAATTTGCAGCCAGGGTCGTCTAGCAACTCTCCGTTGGCTTGCGAGCTTGAAAACCAAACTCTAGTTAGGCCAATCACATTGTGTATAGAGTCGGTGGGCGGGCTTAACGTAATGACGGCAGAGGGATTGCGTGCATAGGAAATCTGAAAGACAACCATTTATCCCGCCCTTCGGATTGAGCCCTGCCAATGGTGTGTTCCCACCCCAACATCTTGATGTGGGTCTGGCTTGTCAGGCTAGTATTGGATAGGAATGGGGAAGAACCTCATTTACAGTCTAGTAATATGCTTCTTAAGATTACTCAAGATTTAGAACTGTATGATGTGTGGAGGAATAGGATTCAATTAATGAAACAATACACATGGGTTAAAATATTAGATTCTATGATGACAGGAGCAAGACTGGACAGAATATATGTTAATAAATCGGACAACAATACATTTATGAATGTTGGTATATCTCCTTGTGGGTTTTCTGATCATCATATAGTGACTATTGATTTCAATACCACAAGAGTATCACACCCAAAATCTTATTGGCATTTTAATGTGAAATTGTTACATTTGTGAAAAATTTCAATGGTTTTGGGAGAGTTGGAAATTGAAAAAGGAAAATGTTGAAAATTTAATTCAATGGTGGGAGGTAGGAAAAAGTCCAAATCAAGATTTTTTGTCAGCAATTTTCTTATAATAACACTGTGAGTGTTAAGAGAAATATTGAAAGTTTGGAGAAAGATATTAATGAAATTGAAAATTTACTTGATTTGAATGTTTTGGGTGTAACTAATGATTTAAAGAAAAAGAGATTGGAGTTGAAAACACTTTTAGAGGAAAGAGCAAAAGAAGGATATCTTCCATCAAGGAAATGGATGCTCCAACAAACTTCTTTTTTTTTAATCAAGTAGTAAAACAGAAAAATATGCTTTCCCTTCGGAAAGACAATTGCACATTAACTTCAGATCCTATTGAAATGAGAAAAATGGCAATGGACTTTTATGCTGAAATTTTTTGGCCTAAAAACTGTGATCCTGGGAGTATGGATCAGCTATTTAAAGAACGTCTTGGTTACGTATGTAACCCTCGTTCCCTGAAGGAGGGAACGGAGACGCCAACAGCAAAGTCTTCATAGACAGAATCTTTAGCTCTGCTGACTGTAAAGGCTCAAATGGGGCATTCTGAAGTGCTGGGAGCACCAGAGGGTATGGGGGAGGGGATTTAACCGTCTCACCCCCCTAAGGAACCTGACGATCAGGTCGTGCCTCCCCACCGACTTACCTTCTACAAGATGGCGGATATCGCAGAAACATAAACTTTGAGGGTGGAGAGCGAAAGCCTACGCTCCAACCCATGTTGCAGGAAGGAAAGCACAGACGCGATCGAACATCTTCGGGAGTCTTCTCGGCAAGAAGAACACCACTCGACGAACAGGTTCCACTTCAAGCATAAGCCTGTCTTGTAGACGGTGCTCGTGCCGAAGTGATGGTGTTAACTACCTCTTGGTGTAACTCACCTAGAACCTCTGCGTCCCATCCAGGGGCCAGACATGAAGCTTCCACAGGTCTGGACGCGGGAGTCAGAAGGTCCTTCCTCAGAGGAACCGGCCAGGGAGGGGCCGTCGTGAGGAGTATGAGTTCTGGGAACCAAGTCCGGTTGGGCCAATACGGCGCCACCAACAGGACCTGCTCCTCGTCCTCCCTGACCTTGCACAGAGTCTGTGCAAGTAGGCTCACTGGGGGAAACGCATATTTGCGCAGCCCCTGGGGCCAGCTGTGCGCAAGTGCATCCGTGCTGAGTGTACCCTCGGTCAGCGAATAGAACCACTGGCAGTGGGACGTTTCTGGGGAGGCAAACAGGTCGAGCTGTGCCACCCCGAACTGTCTCCAAATCAGCTGAACCACCTGAGGGTGGAGTCGCCATTCCCTTGGGAGCACATCTCGTGGAAGCTAGTCGGCCACACGGTTGCTCAAACCAGGGACATGAATGGCCCGAAGCGACCTCAGACACTTCTGACTCCAGAGGAGGAGATGGCGGGCGAGTTGCGACATGCGACCACCCTGTCGGTTGATATACGCAGCGGTCGCAGTGTTGTCCGTGCGGACCAGTACATCTTTGCCCCGTAACAGCCTTTTGAGGCGGCTCAGAGCAAGATGCACTGCTAGCAACTCGAGGCAGTTGATGTGCCAATGCAGGTGCGGGCCCGTCCAAACCCCTGACACTGCATGCCCGTTGTACATGGCTCCCCAGCCCATGGCAAAGGCAACTGTGAAGACCACAGCATGCCTGGACACCTGTTCCAGGGGCACTCCGGCTCGAAAGAACGAGGGGTCTGACCATGGGCTGAAGGATTGGCGGCAGGCCGGTGTGATGCTCACCTGGTGAGTGCCGCGTTGCCACGCCCATCTCGGGACTCGGCCGTGTAGCCAATGCTGAAGCGGTCTCATATGAAGCAGGCCAAGCGGTGTTACTGCCGCTGCGGCTGCCATATGCCCCAGGAGCCGAGAAATGAAGTCCGGCTTCTACAGCCCCTACTTCATTGTACCCAAGAAAACCAGAGGGTTACGACCGATCCTGGACCTGCGCGTCCTGAACCGATCCCTTCACAGGCTTCCGTTCAGGATGTTGACAACGAAACGCCTTATCAAATGCGTTCGTCCAGCAGATTGGTTTGCAGCGATCGACCTGAAGGACGCCTACTTCCATGTCTCCATCCTCCCTCGACACAGACCGTTCCTACGGTTTGTTTTCGAGGGGCGGGCATATCAGTATGCGGTCCTCCCATTCGGGCTAGCTCTGTCCCCTCGCATCTTTTACGAAGATTGTCAAGGCAGCCCTTGTGACACTCAGGCAACACGGGGTTCGCATCCTGAACTACCTTGACGACTGGCTCATACTGAGTCACTCTCGAGAGCAGGTGTGCGAACACAGAGACCTAGTGCTCCAGCACTTAGCCCGTCTGGGCCTTCGGGTCAACTGGGAGAAGAGCAAACTCTGCCCCGTGCAGAGGATTTCTTTTCTCGGTATGGAAATCGACTCGGTCGGCAGGTGCGCGCAGCTTACGAGTGAGTGTGCGCAGTCACTGCTGACTTGCCTCCATCAAATCGAGAGCAAGAGTGCGGTTCCACTGAAGTTATTTCAGAGGCTCCTGGGGCATATGGCATCTGCAGCCACGGTAACGCCGCTCAGATTGCTTCATATGAGAAGCAATCTGAGTGCCTCCACCACGGGCTGGGGTGCCATGTGCAATAGACATGCTGCCGCAGGCTCCTGGACAGGACCCCAGCGCCTTCTGCATGTCAATTGCCTCGAGTTGCTGGCAATACGGTTCGCCCTGCACCGCTTCCGAGCGTTGCTCAAGGGTCAACATGTGCTAGTCCGGTCAGACAACATGGCCACAGTAGCGTACACCAGGGTGGTCTACGTTCCCGCCGTATGTCTCAACTCGCCCGCCATCTCGTTTTATGGAGTCAAAAGCATTTGAGGTCCCTTCGTGCTATCCATGTCCTAGGGGTCCTGAACCGTGCAGCCGTCGAGCTCTCACGGCTTCAGCCACTTCCGGGAGAATGGAGACTCCATCCCGGAATCAGACGGTTCAGCTGATTTGGGAACAGTTCGGTGACGCACAGGTAGATCTGTTTGCCTCCCACGACTCTTCCCATTGCCGCCTGTTTTATTCCCTGTCTGAGGGCCCCCTCGGCACGGATGCTCCAGCGCACAGCTGGTCGCGGGGCCTCCGCAAGTATGCGTTTCCCCCAGTGAGCCTTCTTGCACAGACACTGTGCAAGATCAGGGAGGACAAGGAGCAGGTCCTTTTGGTCGCCCCGTACTGGCCCGGCCGGACCTGGTTCTCCAAACTTGTATTCATTGTGACAGCGACAGGGGCACCCTTTAGCACCCGCGTCCTGATCTCTGGAACCTCCACGTGTGGCACCTGGACGCAGTAGGTTTGACTACCCTACCACCTCAGGTGGTGGGTACCATCACTTCCGCTAGGGCCTTGTCTACCAGACACGCCTATGCGTTGAAGTGGAACCTCCCAAGAAGACCCCTGGAAATGCCCGATCGGGTCCGTGCTCTCATTCCTTCAAGAAGGGTTGGAACGAAGGCTGTCTCCTTCCACCCTCAAGGTGTATGTGGCCGCGATATCCGCCTACCACGACCTTGTGGAGACGAAACAGGTAAGTCAGCACGACCTGATCATCAGGTTCCTGAGGGGAGCGAGGAGACTGAATCCTAGACATGGTGCGCTTTCCGCCAATATATAGCTTATTACGGTAATGTCATGATTTCCATCAGCAAATCACCGCGGCTTTCGAGAGGGGCGGGAAGGAGGGATTTGAACGCAGATATGGATCACGGCAGGTTAGAGTTTTAGAGAGTTCGAGTTTTAGAGGATTTCTAGATTTCAAAACAATTAAAAACGGACAAAACCTGACGAAGACAGAGTATATACAAGAGAAGAGGCAACTGAGTTTATTTTTGACACTTGGAAGAAGGCTGAGTGGGACTCTTCAGACCCGGAGTCTGTATATTCAGATGTTGAGGATGCGTTTGCTGCTGGTGTTGATCCAGGCATGGATTGGTAAGTAAAGCTTGTCTTTTTTCTGATGAAGCTGTGAGAAATGTCAGTAAAATAGGCATAGATTCAGTGTGTCAGTTCAAAATACCAATATGAATAATGTAGAATGTGTGTGGTATGTGCGTGTGTATATGTGTGCGTGCGTGCGTGCTTATGTTTGCATTGCATGTGTGTGTTCATGTGTTTGCATGCCCGTTTATGTGTTTGAATGTGTGTGTGTGTGTGTGTGTGTGTACCTTCATGGGTTTGCAAGTGTGCCAAGAAAACATCCCCCACACCATTACACCACCACCACCAGCCTGCACAGTGGTAACAAGGCATGATGGATCCATGTTCTCATTCTGTTTACGCCAAATTCTGACTCTACCATCTGAATGTCTCAACAGAAATCCAGAATCATCAGACCAGGCAACATTTTTCCAGTCTTCAACTGTCCAATTTTGGTGAGCTCGTGCAAATTGTAGCCTCTTTTTCCTATTTGTAGTGGAGATGAGTGGTACCCGGTGGGGTCTTCTGCTGTTGTAGCCCATCCGCCTCAAGGTTGTGCGTGTTGTGGCTTCACAAATGCTTTGCTGCATACCTCGGTTGTAATGAGTGGTTATTTCAGTCAAAGTTGCTCTTCTATCAGCTTGAATCAGTCGGCCCATTCTCCTCTGACCTCTAGCATCAACAAGGCATTTTCGCCCACAGGACTGCCACATACTGGATGTTTTTCCCTTTTCACACCATTCTTTGTAAACTCTAGAAATGGTTGTGCGTGAAAATCCCAGTAACTGAGCAGATTGTGAAATACTCAGACCGGCCCGTCTGGCACCAACAACCATGCCACGCTCAAAATTGCTTAAATCACCTTTCTTTCCCATTCTGACATTCAGTTTGGAGTTCAGGAGATTGTCTTGACCAGGACCACACCCCTAAATGCATTGAAGCAACTGCCATGTGATTGGTTGATTAGATAATTGCATTAATGAGAAATTGAACAGGTGTTCCTAATAATCCTTTAGGTGAGTGTAAATATGTTGGCATGCGTGTGTAGGTAACTGCAGGCTTTATTTTTTAATTTCATATATTTATTATTATTATTTAGCTATTGTGTTGTATTTATAACTTTTTTTACAATTTTGCTTTTACTAATGTATTTGTTTTGTAATGTAAAATACATTTATAAATATACAGTGAGTTTGTAACACAAGCTTGTACTTTTTTTTCTCAGTGTGGCTACTACAGAAGCAAATGGGCCATCCACAACACCACCTCAGAGTGGCCGTGGGCACAGTCATAGCCAAACAAAATGCCTTGAACAGAAGGTCACTGTTACGTACTGCTCCGAGAGACACAGGTAGAGAATCCAAACGCAGCTTTAATGAAGGAAAATCCACAATCGTAGTCAAAAGTACAGGCAAGGTCAAAACACAGGTAGGCAGTCCAAACAGGCAAACAAGGCAGGAGACAGAGGCAAATGGGTAATCCAGGAAACAGGCAAGAAATCCAACAAACCAAGAGACATGAAACCAGGGAAAACGCTCAGAAATGCAGTGTAACACTAAACAAGACTTGACAGTGAATGACAAAGTAAACAGGGTAATGAGACACAGGTGGATGTAATCAGGGATAAGGAGTTCGAGCAGAGAGTTATGGGAAATGTAGTCCTAGATGGAGTGACAGTCCGGGGTGGAGTGCCCTCTGGTGGTGATCAGGGGCACTCACACTGGTGAGTTGTTACATAGCCCAAAGTCCTCTCTGGACTCGAGACAGTAGGCGGAGTCCTCTCGGGACTCGTGACAGGAGGCGGAGCCCTCTCTGGACTCGTAACAGGAGGCGGAGCCCTCTCTGGACTCTGGTCACAGACTGAAGCCCTCTCTGGACGCTGGTCAGTGGCTGGAGAGCAGTGTGTGGCCCAAACACACAAAATAGCCATCACTGGGAGTATTGTCGACAGTGGGACCACCTCAGAGACCCTACGGCTTGGCATTACTGCATAGATGCCAGATGCTCGCACTAACATCAGCAGTGTGTCCTCCAGACTTGAAGCCAGTCTCAAGAGCCTAGGGAAAGCCATAAATGTCTTCATGTGCAGCGCTCATGACGACCGGGAACACAGATGTGGCGTCCATGACGGCTGAAGACTTTGGTGAGGCACCGTGAAGGCTGGTGACTCTGGTGTAGTGTCCGTGGCTACCATGGGTCCAAAGATCTGCTGAATCGTGAGGAGACTCTGGAAGGTCTGCTGAGACGACACAAGGCTCTGGAAGGTCTGCTGAGATGACACGAGGCTCTGGAAGGTCTGCTGAGATGACACGAGGCTCTGGAAGATCTGCTGAGATGACACAAGGCTCTGGAAGGTCTGCTGAGACGACACAAGGCTCTAGAAGGTCTGCTGAGACGACACGGGACTCTGGACTAGCAGCCATCTTGTCCAAAGACACAGGCTCAGCGGCCATCTTGTCCGAGGACACAGGCTTGGCGGCCCTCTTATCCGAGGACACAGGCTTGGCGTCCTTCAAAGTCCTTCAAAACAGTATCTTTCCAATTGACACGATTATCCAGAGCACAGAACTGAGAGGTGTAATTTTCAACGCTACTGGTACCTTGACGTAGGAATAGTATTTCTTCTGCTGGATCCATTTTAGGTCTTCTGTTACGTACTGCTCCGAGAGACACAGGTAGAGAATCCAAACGCAGCTTTAATGAAGGGTAATCCACAATCGTATTCAAAAGTACAGGCAAGGTCAAAACACAGGTAGGCAGTCCAAACAGGCAAACAAGGCAGGAGACAGAGGCAAAAGGGGAATCCAGGAAACAGGCAAGATATCCAACAAACCAAGAGACATGAAACCAGGGAAAACGCTCAGAAATGCAGTGTAACACTAAACAAGACTTAGCAGTGAATGACAGAGTGAACATGGTTTATATAGGCTGAGGTAAACAGGGTAATGAGACACAGGTGGATGTAATCAGGGATAATGAGTTCGAGCAGAGAGTTATGGGAAATGTAGTCCTAGATGGAGTGACAGTCCGGGGTGGAGTGTCCTCTGGTAGTGATCAGGGGCACTCACACTGGTGAATTGTTACAGTCACCAAAAGGCTCCATTCGCTGGATCAGAGATGAGGACCTTTTGTTGGTGAAGTGGATGAACACAAGGAAGGTCTCCATGTGCACAACTGTCCACACAGTGTACAGAGGTGGCAGACAACAGAGGATGGGCAAAAACAGAGGGTCCCTGTTCCAAGGCCAACAGCAGTTCAACAGTACAATAAGTACATGGGGGGAGTTGACACCTCTGACCAGATGCTGGGAACAAAGTTTTAAGTCTCACCGTAAAACACAGAAGTGGTACATGACCGCTTTCAGCACTTCCTGAATATTGCAGTAACCAATAGCTTCATTTTACACAAAGAGCTGTGTGCCATATCCTAGGAAAAGCTCTTGACACTGCAAAACTTTCAGGAGCTTCTGGCTGCTCAGCTCACAGGCGTTCCTCTGGATGGCAGCCCCAAAGAGAGATGCGATCATCTGCCTGTTCCTGTGAGTGTCGTTGCATATGATGCAGAAGGAGCATTCCATGGAAGGGCCAGGAGTCTGATGTGGGCCTATGCTTGCAACTTGATAGGAACTGCTTTAGAGAGCACCACATATGAATGACTAGAGTGAATGATAAAAAATGCCTGGAGAACTGGGGTAAAGAAAGGCTCCTGAGTGAAAACTCTGCAACCCAGTGTCACAAAAAGACCTGTATATATGTATTATAGTTTATTCTTCAAGTTTAAAGTGTTAGATTCTTTCGTTCAGGTTTTCTGATTTATTTCTAAACAAAAAGCAGTGAAAGTTTTTCCAGTTTTTAAAATTTGTCTATTTAAATTCTATTTTCAAACTCATCATACGCAGTAAGGGTCAATAACTGTCATTTATTAAAAGCCAGTTGTGTTCTGAAAAAAAATGACACCTTGCACTTGAGGATAGCACATTGTGTTATAATTCTACATTCAAAAAAACAAAATATATGAAAACGCCCTTTTTTAGCTTCAGGTTTCAAAGGGTTAAAGGGGTCATGAACTGCCTTTTTTTATTGTTTTATGATGTTTCCTGGGGTGCACTTATAATGTTAGAATGCTTTTTACATCAAACATTTTCATAATTTATAAATAAAAGCCATTTTTCCTACCTTGATTTTAGCCTTCTGCTCTGAACACTCTGTTTTAAGGGGCGTGTCCGCTGGGAGACTTCACTGTAAACACCCACTGCTGTGATTGACTAACGTCTTTGCATTTGAAATAGTATTACTCCCTCTTTTAGCTCGTTTTTACAATTACAGCTCTCATGGTTAACTAATTGTGAAAAGTGTTGCATTACATTTAGATCTATGGCATTATATTTAGATCTATGGCATTATATTAAGATTGTGGCATGAAAGGTTGCAGTGATGATCATTGTAGCCTATCACACACATGCTGAGTGGATGAAAGCAGCGATCTCGTCATTGCAACTCAGTTTCTGTACACTAACAAATGCTTTCATCTTCACTAACAGTGCAAACGTGATATAGTTAAGAGATTCGTTGAATAAAACGGGAGTCACTGATAAACGCGTCACTGATAAACTCTCCTGTTTGATTGACAGGTTCAGCGCGTGCTGCTCAAACGATTGTAAAGGGAGCTTTCTTTGATCGCTTTCTTTATAGAATTGAATCAGATTATTTTTATCCTACTAAGAGAAACAACGCAAGTTGATGTTTAGTCACTGGTCTGATTTACTGACACAGACAAAGAACATCTGACTACATGAATCATCACATTTCAGATCAGGCATTAGAATGTTACTTACATGTTGCATTATGTTAAACCCAGTCACTGCACAATATTTTGTAATCCTCAACGGCATGTTTATTGCTTTGTAACTTGATGGTTTAACACTAGGCCTATGTTACATGCGCGAATCGGTGGGCGGGGCTAAACAGGCAGTGATGAAGTAGGCGTTGATATTCTTCTGCTGAGGTGGTGCTTGCCTCCCTTTGACGTCATAGATCCCCATTTTGAAAAACTTGTCGTTTGCTGGGCCTGGTGTCTATAAAAGTTTTTCTTTGACTAACAAGGAAGTTTTCAGCTCCGAAACTTACAGGATATTCTTATATTACCATGACCTTTTATATATCAAAAGCTCAAGGGAAAGTTGATTTCTCAATTCATCACCCCTTTAAAAAATGTGATAAAAAAACCTGTGTTCTCTAACAGAACTTAAAACATTTAACACTCTTCTGTTACATACAACATACATGTTCTCAAAATGTCTTCTTTTCTCAGAATTGTATTAGGTTTCCATAACCCATTAAAGCACATTTCAACAGCCTGTATTTAGGTGTGGGTTTAAAAAAAAAAACTGTATGTGTTCTTACTAAGCACTGACTATTTACATATTGTAATGAAGAGTAAGCAAAGTCCAAATGGAAATGAATCTCAATGTCTATTTTTGCATCTGAGAAAAAAAGATTTGCATGAAAGGTAATGTTTGAAAATGTGTGTAGGGATCATTCATCAGTCTGTTGTGGCAGGTAACTGCTGTGGTCTGATCTGGAGTTTTGTCTGTATTATATTTACAACCTCATCCTCTTGTTTATTTATTTAATTGTGTTTATAATTATTGTAGTTCTTTCTACAGTTCCAGGTTCCATACATACTATAAATCAACAAACAATGGAGAGGCTGTTTCATTTGCTATTTTTCTCAGGTGAGTATTATTATTAATTTTTTTTTACAATGTTGTGTGTGTGTGTGTGTGTGTGTACTCGTAAAACTAAACTTTCGTGAGGATCGGTTTGAGTTTTAGACAATAGGAGGGAGAACAAGGAGAGCAAAGTGAGGACACTTTGGCAGATCCTCACTTTCTGAGACCCCTTTAAAGGCCTGTTTGAGTGTCAAGCCTTAAGGGTAAGGGTAGGTTTAGGCTAAGAGTTGAGCACTTAGTTGTGATGGGTAGGGTAAGGGTAAGGAGCTAGAGATTGCATTGTGTCAATTAATGTCCTCACAAAGATAGAAGTGCAAGAGTGTGTGTGTGTGTGTGTGTCAAGTCAAGTCAAGTCAACTTTATTTATATAGCGCTTTTTACAATGCAGATTGTTTCAAAGCAGCTTCACAGTGTTAAACAGGAAAATAATGCAACCGAATTTGATTCGGCTGTACAGCCGCTCTGGAGAAAACGGTGATGTCATCTTGCTCATTTCAATTATCATATATATTTAAGTAATGTAGTTGATATAGTTAATTTAGTTTAGTAATTACATTTATTTGGATATTTATTTGAAAATTTAGTGTCCCCAACTGAGCAAGCCAAAGGCGACAGTGGCAAGGAACCAAAACTCCATCAGGTGGCCTAATGGAGAAAAATAAACCTTGGGAGAAACCAGGCTCAGTCGGGGTGCCAGTTCTCCTCTGGCCAATAATAAACAGTGTATGTTTATTATTTTGGCAGCCTTATAGGTCAGAAGTAATATTAGATCGGAATATTAGAAAGATCGGAGGCATCACGCCGGAGACGGGTTTATTGAGGATGGTGTGTCGATTAAACAATTATTAAATAGGAATATTCTAAATATGGGAGTCATCACGCTGGAGATGGATCCATTGAGGATGCCATGTCGATGAGCAATTTCAGAGGGTAGACTAATTGACACGGTCTCTGCAGACACTTCAGGGATGCGTTGGTAATGTCTGGGCGCTGGTCCACCATCTGATCTGGATACGGCCCGGATCCGGCTGACTGCGGTAAACCTCGGGATAAACAGAAAGACTAACATTAGCGTAGATGCCATTCTTCTTATAATGTAATAGAGTACATCAGGTGTTATGGGAAGTGTTCCCGTTTCCGGCTGACCTAGTTAATGCAGCCTAACAATTTATATACAATAACAATGATTTAAACCATGCCAATGCAATTCCACTAATGCCAACATAATTTTTCGAGTCTATTCAAAAGAATGTTGTGGTCGATGGTATCGAATGCAGCGCTAAGATCGAGTAACACTAACAGAGAGATACAACCACGATCGTATGATAAGAGTAAATCATTTGTAACTCTAATGAGAGCAGTCTCAGTACTATGATGCGGTCTAAATCCTGACTGGAAATCCTCACAGATACCATTTCTTTCTAAAAAGGAGCATAATTGTGAGGACACTGCCTTTTCTAGTATTTTTGACAGAAAGGGTAGATTTGAGATTGGTCTGTAATTGACTAATTCTGTAGGGTCAAGTTGCAGTTTTTTAATAAGTGGTTTAATAATAGCCAACTTAAAAGTTTTCAGTACATATCCTAAAGTCAAGGATGAATGAATGATATTAAGAAGAGGATCTATGACCTCTGGAAGCATCTCTTTTAGTAGTTTAGTCGGTATAGGTTCGAGCATACATGTTGTTGATTTAGATGATTTAATGAGTTTAGCCAATTCATCTTCTCCTATAGCAGTGAATGAATGTAATTTTTCCTCAGTGACACTACAGTGCTTTGTCTGATGTGGTACAGTAGTAGACGGCTGCATGGTTATAATTTTTTTCCTAATATTATCAATCTTACAAGTAAAGAAGTTCATAAAGTCATTACTGCTGTGCTGTTGGCAGACATCAGAAGTTGAAGCTTTATTTTTGGTTAATTTAGCCACTGTATCGAATAAATACCTAGGGTTGTGTTTGTTTTCTTCTAAGAGAGTCGAGAAATAAGCAGATCTAGCTGTTTTTACGGCCTTTCTGTATGAAATCATGCTCTCTTTCCACGAAATGCGAAAAACTTCCAGTTTTGTTTTCTTCCAGCTGCGCTCCATTTTTCTGGCTGCTGTTTTAAGGGCCCGGGTGTGCTCGTTGTACCACGGCGTTGGACTATTTTCTTTAATCTTCTTTAAGCGCAGAGGAGCAACTGTGTCTAAAGTGCTGGAAAAGAGAGAGTCAATAGTTTCTGTTGCAACATCAAGTTCCTCTGGGCTATCTGGGATGCTGAGGAGATGAAACTGATGAGGAAGTTTATTTATAAAGAAATCTTTAGTCTCAGCAGTGATAGTCCTGCCATATTTGAAGCGAGGGCACAGCTTTGCAGCTTTTGCTAAATTAAGTATACATGATACTAGGTAATTATCTGAGATGTCATCGCTCTGCTGCAGAATTTCAACGGTATCAACATTTATTCCATGTGACAATATTAGGTCTAGAGTATGATTACGGCGATGAGTGGGTCCTGATACGTGTTGCCTAACTCCAATAGAGTTTAGAATGTCTCTAAATGCCAATCTCAATGCGTCTTTTTCATTGTCTACATGGATATTAAAATCACCAACAATTAGGACTTTATCTCTAGCCAGTACTAACTCTGATAAAAAATCAGCAAATTCTCTGATAAAGTGTGTATTGTGCCCTGGTGGCCTGTATACAGTAACCAACACAAATGTTGAACGGGATTTATCAATTTCACTACATAACGTTACGTAAAGCACCAAAACTTCAAAATAATTATATTTGAAACTAGACTTCTGAGTAATACTGAAGATATTATTATAAATTACAGCAACACCTCCCCCTTTACCTTTCAGACGCGGCTCGTGTTTATAACAATAATCTTGTGGGGTGGACTCATTTAAAGTAATGTAGTCGTCAGGTTTTAGCCAGGTTTCTGTCAAACACAGCACATCTAGATCATTATCTGTAATCATATCATTAACAATAAGCGTTTTTGAGGAAAGGGATCGAATATTCAGCAGCCCGAGCTTTATTATTTGTTCATCTGTATTATATCTGTTGTTTATTTGTTGGACATCAATTAAATTTTTACCGTTGAATAGTTTTGGTGGTTTTTTGTATTTACTAATTCGTGGAACAGACACAGTCTCTCTATGTGATAATATCTAGGTAAAAGAGTCTCTATGTGCTGGGATTTATCTGACTTCTGTGACGCGAGACAGCTAGCAGACGGTCGGATAAGCCAGTCCGTCTGCTTCCTGACCTGGGCCCTAGTTAGTCAAGGTTTAGCTTTAAGACTATGTGCCAAATTACTAGAGAGAAGAGCGGCACCACCCCAGGAGGGATGGATACCATCTCTTTTCAACAGGTCAGGTCTGCCCCAAAAGCTTTTCCAATTGTCTATGAACCCTATGTTATTTTGCGGACACCACTTAGACAACCAGCCATTGAGTGATGATAGTCTGCTAAGTATCTCATCACTCCTTTTAACGGGGAGGGGACCAGAGCAAAAAACGCGATTAGCCATCGTACTTGCGAGTTCACACACCTCTTTAATGTTAATTTTGGTGATCTCCGACTGGCGAAGTCGAACATCATTAGTGCCGACATGAATAATAATCTTAGAGAATTTACGATTAGCATTAGCCAGCACTTTTAAATTTGCTTTGATGTCAGGCGCTCTGGCTCCCGGTAAACATGTGACTATGGTGGCTGGTGTCTCTATTTTCACGTTCCGTGTAATAGAATCACCAATAACTAGGGCACTTTCAACAGGATTCTCAGTGGGTGCATCACTGAGTGGGGAGAACCTGTTTGATGTTCTAATCGGAACGGAAGAATGGTTTTTTGATCCGCGACTATGCCGTCTCACCGTCACCCAGTTGCCCTGCTGCACGGGCTCTACAGCCGGAACCGAACGATGTATAGATTTCACTAAGCTAGTCGCATCCAAAGCAGTGTCTAAAGCTGTTTCGTTCTCACTACTCTCAAATAAAGTCTGGATGCGTATCTCTAATTCTGAAATCTTCTCCGTCAGCCTGACTATCTCCTTACATTTATCACATGTGAAGCCCTGTTCACCAACGGAGACAGATATACTAAACATGAAACATGTAGTGCAGGTGACAATAAAAGGAGAAGACATGGCTTACCGTATTTGTTGATTAATCCAACTTACCACAGTTGTTTGATGGACTAGTAAAGGCACGAGAGACAAAACAGGAAACCAGGATGCACGTATGGCAGGCTAACAGGCTAGTGAAATGCTAACGCGTTGTGAAATGCTAACACTTTGTGATAGTGATTTAGATTAAAAGCTAACAATGTCAATTTTAATGTGATAGGCAATATTAAACAATATATGGTGATGAGTAAGTTATATTTAGCAGTATAAACAACAAGGAAAGATATCAAATAGGGATTCAAAAGCAAAGCTGTAAAGAGCTGCAAACACTGCAACGGGCAGACAGGAGGCAGACAGGAGCAATCGATCAGGAGCAGACAGGAGCAATCGATCACCAGCTGTGTGTGTGTGTGGTCCAGGTAAACCCTACGTTATGAGGACATTTTTTGGTCGCCATAAGGAAAACTTACTAAATCATACTAAATTGTTTTTTGAAAATGTAAAAAAAAAGCATAACGTTTTCTGTGCTGGTTATGTTTAGGGGATAGAATATACAGTTTGTACAGTATAACAATAATTATGTCTATGGAAAGTTCCCATAAATCATGAAATTCACACACATATTGTGTTGTCTGTAATAACTTTGGAAAAATAAAACAGAATCTCAGATTTGTGCTTTCACACAATCCATTCTCTCATGTCTACAGTTGCTAGTTTTTGCTCTAACATGCTGTAATAGTGTCACGTAAATCAAGCATAGCATTAGTTCTGGCAGGTCACCTTAGTCAAGCTCGCATCAGCTGACTGTCAGCTACCTATAGGAATATGATGTCTATCACAGCATATCTATATAAGCTCCTTCAGTGTTATCAGCAGCTATCGCGTTCCTCCGGAGCTAATTACCCTCCTCCATCCCCAGCTCCTACTCTCATCAAGTCAGGATTTGGCATTCTTACTCCCCTTGAATCAGACTAAATTCCTGAATTATGTTGTATGTTAAATATTGACATTAATGATATCTGCAATACATTATGTTGGTTCTGTTCTGTTTACCCTAAGAGGGGTTATTGCTGCTCTTCCTGCTCCTAGACTGCATGGATGCGCAGGGAGTTCTTGCCAAAAACAGAACCATATCGCCAATCTAAGCTATATGCTAATTGCCAAAATCTAAAAAAAAAAGATAAATCTAAAAGGAGATGTGTGTGTTACGGTGTGTAGTGCAGCAGGGAAGAGAAGATCCAGGGCTTCCACAAAGATGGGTTTTTATTTACCAAGGGATACAGAACACGACACACATAGGCATAACACATAAGAACGGACAAGGAGTGCAGGGAAGTGAGATCAATATAAAGGGAGTGCTAATGACGATGACCAGGTGCAGGGAATCCAGGGAGAGTGGGAGAGATGAGGAGTGAGTGATTTCAGGTGTGAGACAGGGAGGATCATGGGAAATGGAGTCCAGGACAGGCGTGGATTGTAACATTACTTCCCCCTCCCGGTAGGCGCGTCCTCGCGCCGTAGATGAAACACCGGGGAGGGGGGGTGGGCGCCCTGGAGACCTACACGCAGGTGCGGGGGAGGTGCAGACAGGTACAGAGGTCTCCAGGGCGGGACTAGGACATCGGGCGGCCATGGCGGGTCAGAAGTCTCGGGCGGCCATGGCGGGTCAGGAGCCTCGGGCGGCCATGGCGGGTCAGGAGCCTCGGGCGGCCATGGCGGGTCAGGAGCCTCGGGCGGCCATGGCGGGTCAGGAGCCTCGGGAGTCCACGGCGGGTCAGGAGCCGTGGGATGCCACGGCGGGTCAGGAGCCTCGGGAGTCCACGGCGGATCAGGAGCCTCGGGAGTCCACGGCGGATCAGGAGCCGTGGGATGCCATGGTGGATCAGGAGCCTTGGGAGTCCATGGCGGATCAGGAGCCCCACCCACATGTGCTCCACCCACATGTTCCCCACCCCCGGGTATATAGCCCCCCCCCAAAACTTTCTTGGGGGAATTCAGGGGTAGTATGGAGGGCACGCGGAATGGGATGAGCTCCTGGGCTGGAGCGGGCTCGAGGAGGGCTGGAGCGGGCTCGAGGAGAGATGGAGCGGGCTCGAGGAGAGATGGAGCGGGCTCGAGGAGAGATGGAGCGGGCTCGAGGAGAGATGGAGCGGAATCCAGGAGACTCGGAGCGGGAACAGGGAAGCCTGGAGCGGAATCCAGGAGACTTGGAACGGGAACAGGGAAACCTGGAGCGGAATCCAGGAGACTCGGAGCGGGAACAGGGAAGCCTGGAGCGGGAACTTGGAAGCCTGGAGCGGAATCCAGGAGACTCGGAGCGGGAACTTGGAAGCCTGGAGCGGAATCCAGGAGACTCGGAGCGGGAACTTGGAAGCCTGGAGCGGAATCCAGGAGACTCGGAGCGGGAACTTGGAAGCCTGGAGCGGAATCCAGGAGACTCGGAGCGGGAACTGGGAAGCCTGGAGCGGAATCCAGGAGACTCGGAGCGGGAACTTGGAAGCCTGGAGCGGAATCCAGGAGACTCGGAGCGGGAACTTGGAAGCCTGGAGCGGAATCCAGGAGACTCGGAGCGGGAACTTGGAAGCCTGGAGCGGAATCCAGGAGACTCGGAGCGGGAACTTGGAAGCCTGGAGCGGAATCCAGGAGACTCGGAGCGGGAACTGGGAAGCCTGGAGCGGAATCCAGGAGACTCGGAGCGGGAACTTGGAAGCCTGGAGCGGAATCCAGGAGACTCGGAGCGGGAACTTGGAAGCCTGGAGCGGAATCCAGGAGACCCGGAGCGAGAACGGGAAAGCCTGGAGCGGAATCCAGGAGACCCGGAGCGGGAACGGGGAAGCCTGGAGCGGAATCCAGGAGACCCGGAGCGGGAACGGGAAAGCCTGGAGCGGAATCCAGGAGGCTCGGAGTGGGAACTGAGGCGGCAGGATCGCTCCAAAAGTCTATCAACCAGAGGTCCTGTGGCTCTGGCGTGGCGGCGGCCATCCTAGCCGGAGACGAGGGCTCTGGCGTGGCTGCGGCCATCTTGGCCGGAGACGAGGGCTTGGCGTTGGCCATCCTTCTCTGCCATTTGGTTTTGTGGACAGGCAGGACAACACGGGAAGGCCCACTGGAGGGATATGTGGAGGGAACTGGCTGTGGGTGAACTGACCAGGCCGCGTGCTTCTCTGAGGGGACCGGACGAGGAAGACACTCATTCTCTTGAACCTCTGCAATTTCGAAATTGGAACAATTTAAATAGAGAATCAGATTCATTGACTCGACTAGGGAAAAGGAACAGGCAGGTTCAATATATCGAATAGTGTCCTCGTCCAGGCCCATCAGAAAGCACGCGTTAAGTGGTGCATCTGGCCAGTTCACCAAAGAAGACAGCTCAGCGAATTCCTCCACGTACCTCTCCAGCGGGCGACCGCCCTGCCTGAGACCCCACAGGCGATCCACCGCTGACGTGTCTTTAAGGGGGGACACGGGAGAGATCGGGGTCAGGAAGATTCCCATCTTCACAGCAGTCCTGGCAGTTTTTGGTCCGTTCTTCTGTTACGGTGTGTAGTGCAGCAGGGAAGAGAAGATCCAGGGCTTCCACAAAGATGGGTTTTTATTTACCAAGGGATACAGAACACGACACACATAGGCATAACACATAAGAACGGACAAGGAGTGCAGGGAAGTGAGATCAATATAAAGGGAGTGCTAATGACGATGACCAGGTGCAGGGAATCCAGGGAGAGTGGGAGAGATGAGGAGTGAGTGATTTCAGGTGTGAGACAGGGAGGATCATGGGAAATGGAGTCCAGGACAGGCGTGGATTGTAACAGTGTGATGCAGAATAACCAATATCTAGGAAGACTTTAATGAAACTGAGAAATACAAAGCACACCAAACATTAACATAAACGTTAACATCCCCCCTCCCCCACCTTCTATAGCTGTCTAGAACTGGGTCTGACTAGCATCAGCTACATTACCTCTAATGTAAATTAGAAAATCATATACTGATAATATACAACAATGCCAAGGTATTTGGAAAGAGGTTTGGTTAAGTGATATTTACTTTCTACGTGGTCGAGTGAACAGTCTGATGGCAGTGACTTCTTCCACTGGTTGTGCTGGGTAAGAGTGTGTCATGGTTGGTTTTGGGTTTTGTTCATGTGTTCATGTCTTTTTGAATTGTCATAGTTTAATTCCTGGTTTGTCATGTGATTTCTTGTCCTCATTTGAACCTTCCCTCAGGTTTGGGAGGAGCCTAAACATTCAGTCCTGTCAATCATCATTACGAGTGTAAATAAGCAGCAGTCACTGCACCATCACAGCGACAATTCTTCTGGCATTTGACCCCACCCAGTCCTTTGAACCATGTCTTAACCCGATGAGCTCCAGCAGCACTTTACCTCCAACAAAGATTGTTCTGCAGAATACCAGGATCCTCTAACTCCGGTTCCCCTTCCACGTAACAAGGGAAATCGAGCCCGGCGTCCTCCTGCAAATTTGCCCAGGCGCCGCCATAAAACTAGGCATCCGTGAACGCCAGCCATCTCAACTCCTCCTCGAACCCCAGCTCAACAGCTTCCATCCAGTCAACTGACTGTGGCACGCTCTCACTGCCGCGAACATCCATTTCCCACGAAGACGAACAAAAGCCCTTTTTTCCTCGATTCGCAATCTGGCCAATTAGTCTGTCGGCCCTCACACTACTTAAACTTATAATTATATAGACCTTTATATGGACCGCTCATTGTGTAGTGTCTTCCGGTTTGTATTTTTACATAATGTAAGAATTACGGATTTATGAATGAATCGCTCGTTTATAAAATTTTCCTGGTCTACTGGCATTTGTTATGACATTTGCTCCAAACATTACAAAGCTCATGATAACTTTCGTTAACTCTACAATAAGTAAGTCCACTTCACCAGCTAATTACTCTTCGACAGTAGACTAGCCAACATTTTTCAAATTATGTTTACAACATTGCATCATCATTGCAACACGATCGGATTCCAGAAGTCTGTGCATCACGTAATGTTGTGCATAGGTTCGTTTGAATCAAGAACAACTTCTCTAAATATTGATATGGTAATAACTGTGCTTTACTAATGTTTTGTGAAGTTACGAACAAAAAAGTGGTGCAAAAGCTTAATGTGTATACTGTTTTACGTTTGCATATGTGGCATTTTTTCTTACAGTTCACTCATGTTCAGTTCACTTAGGCCACATCCACATGAAGCCAGAGCTTTTCCTATCCAATCTTTTTCTTTCCTCATTCGAAATTTTTTTTCTGTAAACACGGTGTCGTCTCAAGAAATATCTGCGTACACACGAAACGATGTAGACCAGTTTGTGGCGCTGTGATTCTGCCACAGAGATGCACTAAAAATGGAGAAGATGACTTGGAGCTATTAATAGCAGGGCACTGCTGACCAAAATGTGCGGTGTCTGACTAGGGTCGAGACGTGGGGTGATGACATCCTCTTTTCACAAAATATACGTATTGGCTGTACACACGAAAACGCACGGGTGTCGTTTTCAGATTTATCCACTCTGGGACCCGATTAAAAAAAATTGCGGTTTCAGGCTCCCAAAACGGCGGATCAGTCTGGACGAAATGCCGATACGATACAACATTTTTACGTATACAGCTAAACACATCTCCTTCTGTACGGGGTCTTAGTTTTGTCGTAGCCACAACATATACACTCGTGAGAACGTGGTACTAAGTTGTGGCCATGAGATCATAAGATTATATGCAGGCCCATCATGCACCCCAGTGCCTCTCTACATGGTTCTAACATTCCAGTAAATCTTCCTCTCAATCATCCCAATTTTTTTTAAAACACATTTTTGGTCAGCAGTGCCCTGCTATTAATAGCCCACAATTATCCCTCCTTATCAATAGCATTCAAATATCTAAACCCAGACCTTAAGATTCTGGTTTGCCACTCGTGAAGTCAATTCAACCTGATCTCCTCCTTTCCTCCCTCCAGGATTTTTCCCCTCCACCCTGTAGCTCATATTACATCAGCCTACTCTGTTCAAGTGCTGCGAGCCTACCTAGTATGGGTTTCCCTTCAGGCATCTGTATGTCACAAAACACCCACCCCACCACCCCATCAGGTCTGTCAGCCACCAAAATTTCAATACTGTCACTGCTGCAGTACCATTTTCCCCTCACAGCTCTCCAGTTAAACTTTTATTTCTCACTGCCAAAGCAGTGATTTCTCCCCTGGTCAAAAATAATCTTTTAGCAGCAGCAGTGATTTCGGCCACCGCTCTCGCAACAGCCTTCCGACTAATCTAATTCCCCACTGCAGTAGCAGTGAATTTAACCACCACTCTCACAGTCATAGCAGTTCTCCAACTAATCATCTGAAGGGACAGGAAAGTATCCCTTCACTGCCACAGCAGTGACTTCTCTCTCTGTGCCTGCAGTAGCCCTTTCGTTTTCTCTTTTAGCTCTCGCAGGAGATTCACCCCAAATGCTGCCATATTTTTTCACAATGCGGCAACAGCAAACAATATTCTGCTCATCTTTGGAGGGAGAGGGATTCAATTCTTTAAGTCTTCTGTACTTATAGCAGTGAACTACTCGCAGTTGACTGTCCTTGTAAATTTCTTTTGGGGGTTCTGCATCTTCTTTGTTTTATTTGAGTAAAACCTTTTTGTAGAGAATCCTGGTGTGATGCTGCAAATTTTAATTTGCCTCTGTCCATTTTTATTTGTACAAGCCCCATACAAACTCAACCAGATCTGGTATATAAAACATCCGGGAACATCCTTAGAATACATGATCTCTCTGCTGAAAAATACAGCATAAAAAAAATCCCATGCTGGTCCCAGCATACAAAACATGCTGTCACAAGACACTGAAGCATAGACAACGGATAATCGTTCACAGGAATTTATTCAAGAAAATGGGAAAAACTACACGGGTGAATAACAGAGAAGATTGGTGAGGTTTTACAAGAGACACATGGAAGGTAGGAGAAATTCTGTAATGTGAGGCTAACTTCAGACGGTAAGTGACTGGATTGATCTGCCTTTGAATTGTGAATGGCCCAATGTATCTGGGACTCATATTGCGGCAGGGCAGCCGGAGGCGTATGTCCCTGGTGGAGAGCCAGACCTTCTGACCAGGGAGGTATGTGGGTGTCACTGCTCTGCGAGCTTCGGCCTGGCTCTTGTGCCTCCTCACTGCCCACTGCAGATGGAAGTGTGCTGAGTCCCAGACCCTCTCGTTGTTGACAGCTGGCCCTTCCGACAGCTCTCCTGACCAGGGGATAAGGGGCGGCTGGAAGCCGAGTACGCACTGAAATGGTGTTGGACCTGAGGTGGGCTGGCAAAGAGAGTTTTGAGAGTACCCACACCTAGAAGACGGAAGAACTCTTTCTAAACTCAGTGCGAGGGAGCGGTGACCCGAGGAAGAAGCGATTGATGGAGCTGCTAAACTAGGTCTGCAAACGGGTCGGTTTGCAAGACTGGAAGAATCCTGTGATCCATTTTGGTCTTGTGTCACAAGACGCTGAAGCACAGACAAACGGATGATTGTTCACAGGAATTTATTCAAGAGAATGGAGAAAACTACACGGGTGAATAACAGAGTATCAGCAGGCACTGGAATAACTTAACTTGAGTACAACAATCTTTCTCTATTGCAGGATGGACTGGGACTGACGAAGATGAAGACTTCAATACTACTTGGGACTAAATTGGCCCACTTTTTTAGTGTATAAGGCCACGTGTCCACCAAAGCACAGCTCTTGCTGTGAGCGCTTGAGAGCGCGTTGGCAGAGCAGCGTTTTTTTTAGTTGAGACTCTTTGCTTGCTACACTGTTAAACCCTTACTGGAGTTTTGGTTCCTTGCCACTGTCGCCTCTGGCTTGCTCAGTTGGGGACACAAAATTTTCAAATAAATATCCAAATAAATTTAATTACTAAACTAAATTATATCAACTACATTACTTGAATATATATGATAATTGAAATGAGCTGATGACATCACCGTTTTCTCCAGAGCGGCTGTACAGCCGAATCAAATTCTGTTCATTATTTTCCTGTTTAACACTGTGAAGCTGCTTTGAAACAATCTGCATTGTAAAAAGCGCTATATAAATAAAGTTGACTTGACTTGACTTGACTACTGTAAAAAACAGTAACATACTATTTTCCATGAAAACAGTAATATACCGTAGAAACAATGCATTCTGGGTAATATTTGTTGTTTTCGAGAAAATAGCCTACAGGAATATACTGCGAGCTAGTAGCGCTCAAAGTCGACACTCAGAGGCTGTGATCCAAATCACACCCTATACCCTCATTCACTATCCCTACATTAGTTCACTAATATAGTCCACTTGACAGAGTGAATGAAAAATGAGTCGAGCAGACACAAGAACTACAACTGACTTCAGCCACAGTTTTACATTATTTCTTTGATACTTGTACAAAAGTTATTTTTGGGAATAAATAGAGGTTTAGATGTTTTATTGAAAATAATAATGTTTGTAGTCACTGTTATGGTGATCAGTGTTTGTTTTAGTTGGGCTCTTGATCCTTGACTCTTTAACCTTAGGTTTTCTCTGGCTGCTCTGACAGTGTGTTTATAAAGTACTTTTGTTATGACAAGAAAAAGCCAAGAGGAAGTTGATCAGGTGTTTTTGCCTGTTGTTTTTGCCAGTTGTCTTGGACTTCACTGATTCACTGATCTCTTTCTGTGTCTAATCTTTATTTTTATGGGTCTTTTAATTTTATATTTATTAATTATAGTATCTAGGTGATTCTACAGTGTGATATCCAGCGATGTTTCATTCATCAGTTATTTTGAAGAATATTAAAATCATACCGTGCGTAAACATTTTGAACTTCAACACACACAGACATCAACAATCAGCATATGAATCTCAAAAATGGTGACAATCAAAAGTTTCATGTCACAGTCATGCTGGGCGCCAGCATAGTACAAAACTCTAGGGCTGCAGCTATCGATTATTTTAGTAATCGAGTATTCTACCAATTATTCCACCGATGAATCGAGTAATCGGATAAGAAGTACTTTTTCTTTATTACAGAGCAATACTAAATATACAAAAGAAAATAAGACGGGTATCTTAAAATATTTCATTTTTAAAGAAATTACGTTTTATTGCTGAAATTGCATACATTAATACCTGAAAACTAAACCAATTTAGTGCATTTAATTGCCATAATATATTCAAAATGTAAATACAAATATATAAATAAAAATATAAAAATCAATTTCAAATTACTTTAGAAAGGTAAACATATAGTACAACCTAAATTTAAACCTACAACCTATAAATCAATATAATAGTAATATAAATAATAATAATGCCTCAACATTGCATTTATGTTGTGCAACTTAACTTTCAAGTTTCAGCTTCAGCTCAGGCATGACATAAGCCTTTACTGTCTTCTTGGAAGGCTTTTGTAAGAAGCAAAAAATATTGGACAGGAAGGTAACTTGGAACAAGAACAAGAGTAAAGATGGGCATATTAGAGACGCGCGGATCAGCTCTAACATCACCGAATCCGCTGTTAAAAACAAACCATCACATGATTTTCTCTGATTTAGATCCGCACCCGATCGTCACATTACAATTAAGCGCAATGCTATCGTAACATATTAGCTACACTGAAATAGGTTGCTTTCAAACATCTTCTTTGGCGAAATTACATTTCTTAAATAACGAAAAAATCGACAACCTATACAGCACACGGAGGAGTAACCGCTGGAACGTGAGCAAAAGCGAGAGTCGAGAGATGTGTTTGTGTGTAACTCAGATAAAGTAGGCTACATTGCACATACAGATCTACATTTTGAGCTAATCATTCATCATAGTAACCCAGCTTGTTTTATTAAGTTAGGAGCTATAAATATGATTAAAGTGTGAGATTTAAATTACGCAAATCAATGAAAGCACGCAGCTCTGAAGGCAGGAGCGCTTGTACATCACGTGAACACAACAATTAAAGGTTCTGCTATTTGTTGCGCTTAGCTTTGAAAACATTTTATTGGTGTATTTCGGAGACATCAAGTATATAAAGTCCCATTAAACATTTCACATAGCCTACACATCACAATGACGGTGATGCATGTGCAAACTCCATTCATGCTGTTCATGTGTTTCGAGTTGCTCGTATCTCTTCAGAGAAAGAAAAGAAAAAAAAAAGAAAGGGCTTAGTGCCCTGAGATATTACCTCTCGTTACGAGAGGATATAATTCCTCCTTCAGAGTTCGTTATCGAGATGGCTTCGTACGTTTTGAAATATAATTATTTCAGTTTTGACACAGATTTTTTTCTTCAAATTAGTGGTACGGCAATGGGCTCGATCTTTGCTCCTAATTATGCCAATTTATTTATGGGTTTTGAAGAGCAGTGTTATGTATTTAATAGAGAGAAAAATCCTTTTTGCTCACACATCATTAAGTGGTATAGGTACATTGATGATATATTCTGTGTCTTTTTAGGAGACCACAAGGAGTGTTAATTACAAGGAAGTTAATTCTTCCAAAGTTAATTTTCTAGATATGTGGGTACATAAAAATGAGGGCAACTTGATTATGACTTTGTTCACAAAAGAAAAACGGATCGCAACACTTTGTTGCTTGCTACCAGTTTCCATCCTACTTTTTTTAAAAAAAGGGGTTGCCCAAAAGTCAGTTTTACAGACTGAGGAGGATTTGCCATTCTGATCTAGATTTTATTGAAAAATCGAGAATAATGAAAAAGAGATTTTTAGATTGAGGTTATCCCTCTGAATGGATTGATAATGCATTTAATACATCTTTTCAAAAGACACGTTCGGAGTTGTTAAAAAAGAAGACAAAAAAGTAAAAAAAAACATTCTTTTACTTTTATTACAACTTATTCATCCAAGTCTTATTTGATAAGATGATTTTCAAAAAATATTGGCATTTGTTGACTTCTGATCCTGAATTGAGTGATACTTTCCAGCATCCTCCGTTGATTGTGTACAAACGGGCTAGGAATTTAAAAGATAACTTAGTACATGCTCGTTTTCAGAGTGAGACTCCGAGCCCGTCTCAGAGATTACTC